>JAWWEU010000160.1:36144166-36172365 GCA_035583155.1 Acropternis orthonyx
ACAGGGTGCCATGGCAGTGCGAGGGCGCAGTGGGGCACAGGGTGCCATGGCAGTGCGAGGGCGCAGTGGGGCACAGGATGCCATGGCAGTGCGAGGGCACAGTGGGGCACAGGGTGCCAGGGCAGTGCGAGGGCACAGTGGGGCACAGGGTGCGAGGGCGCAGTGGGGCACAGGATGCCATGGCAGTGCGAGGGCAGCTCGGGCTGTTGCTGCCGAGGGGCTGTCAGGGCCAACATGTGGGCACTCAAACGCACACAGAGCGTGTCCTTCCCCACAGCTCTCTCTGGGACACGGGCAGCTCTGGCTCTGGGGAGGCCGGGGAAGGCTCTGCTGCCCCTGGAGTGTCAGTCACAGTCTCAGATGTGTCACTGTCTGTCACCGTGACTTGCTGCCAAACAGGAGACTTTGGAGCATTTTCTTGCTTCTCTGTTTACTGTAGTCTTCATTTGAATTTTCTTCTCCTACTCATGAGCTTGTTTCCACCTTCTCCTTTTTCCTTCCTCTCTTTTCCACGGAATTATATTTTGTATCGCTGTTTGCTTTTATAAGGATACCTGTGAAAGTTATGCCAATTCAGAAAAGTAGGTATTTGTCTGAGTGGGTGGCAGTGGCAGTGCCTGGCAGAGATGTGATCCCTGGAGGGAGGGATGGAAGCAGGGCTATTCTGCAAGGGAAGGTGATGGCACAGGAGGAGCCAGGAGTGTCACTCAGACTCTCCTCTCAAATTAGCTCCCTTGGGGTTCATCCAAGGAACAGTCTTCTGGGATGGAGGAAAGTCCAGACTCCTTTCTAAGGCACATGTGAGAAACCTGTAAGTGTTCTGTCATCACCAGTCTCCCATGTCACTCCTGAGCAAATGCTTCCCTCTGCCTCACTGTTGTTTTGGTTTTTCCCCCCCTAAGAGATGAGTTAGTATAAATATTTTTAAGCAAATCTTACTCTGCCAGTTCTTTGGGGTTTTTTGTGTTGGTTCTCCAGCGTGTGGGTGGGAGCTTTGTAAGGCTGGTGGCAGTGAGAGGGTACCTGGACAAGGGCTGTAAGTGGAGCACTCAGGTGCTTGCTACTTGGATACTTGTGTAATCTTTACTTTCTGCTAACTCCACTCCTAAGTATAATAAAAGCAATAAAATAATTTGAAACACTTGTTAGTCTTCCTCATAAAGACCCCTAAAATGACAGAAGCAGATCTACAGTGCACAGAAGTGCTTCTGAAGAAGTGTATGTACTAGCAAAAGGAAAATGGAAAAACGAGGGTTTGAAGCCCATTTGTAGGAACCAGAAGCACTGCAAAGCAGGATGGAGCCTCATGGTGGCAGTGCCTGTCAGGGATCAGGGCTGTACCACGCTCGGTGGAGGCTTCGCTGCTTCAGCAGCTCTTGCCCTCATCGTGTTCTTCCTCATCCTGTTCATTAGAACACAGCATCTCTTCCCATTACAGCCTCCAGCTTTTTGAGGGGTTTTGATGAAATACACGGTTGGGGGCTTTTTGAGATGTGCGTCACGAAGTTTGACCTCTTCATTAGCTCTTATCTTTTTCTAATTGAAAAAACTGAGTTCATGAAGGGAGCTGGTGAATGTCGAAGATAATCCTACAGCTTCTGACAAAGTCCTGGAAAAATAGTTGTAGAAGTATTGTCATTCTGAGACATGGACGTGTATTTACAACAACCTGAAATGAAATCTCCCACTTAATTTCTTAGGGAACTAAATTGTCTGTCAGGTAATTGCTTCCCATCTCTTTTGGATGGCAAATGGGAACTGAAAGGTGGTTTCAAAGTAGAAACCTCTGTTTTTGACTTGTCTTTTCTATGCATTTTTTAAAAGAAGTCTTTTAATGTGGCAACAGAGTTCTTGCTGGGAGGAATTTCATGGCTTATCTTCCACCTGTTTTCTGACACTTCTATGTAATTGTGAGGGAAGGAATAATTACAGAACAGTGAGGGATTTCACAGATCAGTAGCCCAATAATGCAGCCTTGGGTCAATTTCTGTTGTTTATGAATGTGTTGGTGCTAAGGAAATTGGTGATAAAGCAGCTTCTTTATCCCCAGAATCATTATTCTGTTTGTATCAGCTATGGATTTACAGTCTATATGGAATTGCATTTTCTACGGCTTGTGGATTTTATATTCAGGATTTCACCCTGCAGTTGTGCAACAGGCGACATGGTTAGGAAAAAAGGTGACATTATTTGCAAGGAATAATTATAACCTGGTTTTATGGGAACCTATCCATCTAGAAATCAGCTGAAATACTTGAAGTTAAATTATAGACCACAGTGTCTCAACACAAGAGGAAATCAACTATTTCTAAGCTTTTAAAGGTTAAAAAAAGACACTTCTAGTTGCTACTGGAGAGGTGAGGCAGCCACAGGTGACCCGCAGCGATGGGGCACGGGGGGACAGCCTCCAGCGGAGCGGAGCTGCTCTCGTGTCTGTGCAGGGGCGTGTGGCATTTTTGCTTGTTTCTGCCTTGTTGCATATTTAATTATTGTATGTTCTTAAAGTAGTTTGTCCAGAGATTTATGGAAAGAGTTATTGGTTGGCTCAACACATAACCTCAAACAGTAAATCTTCTCAATCATCTGCCATTTGTTTGACAACTCTGCTTTTGACAGTCCAGTGATACTGCAGAGATATTCCAAGGCTTTAACTTGGAGTATTTGGCACCTTAGGGCTTGTTACCTGCTTTTGGCATGATGGTTCTCAAGTTTTATTTAGCTTTTTTCCCCTTTTTTATAGTACATAATACTTAAATTTATTCTTCTTAATCTGCTCTTGGAGAATAAATATAATTCAGTTTGACACATAAATTCCTTGCATGTAAACAGTAAGCAGTTTTGAGGGAAAACTTGGCTAATAGACATTTTCACATATTGTGAATGGAATTTAAGTCCTGTTTTCAGGCCTTGTAATTTAGTAAAGTTTCTTTGCGGTCCAAGAGCACAGCAGATCTTCTGGCGGTGAAAGGAAGAAAACCTCTTCAGCAGAGGGGCTGGGAGGGCACTGCTCAGCGGCCCTGCCACTGTCCCCAGTGCCCCTCGGGGCTGTGACCATGGCAGGTGCCCGGCCCATGAGTGACCATTGGCCACCAAGGCCAGGAGCGTGTGCCTGGCAAGGGCCAAGGGCTTGAGGGCATTTTGCTTAAAGGTTTGCCAAATGCCCAGGAGGATGTTGAGTATTTTAATAGAACAGAAGGCATAGTAATGAAGAATAGTGTTATCTGCTGAAATAATTGAGTATCTGAATCAAGTAATACAGTAAATGCTTTCATTTGAAGTTTGCAAAGCCTCACATGGATCCCCTTTAGAAATCTGGTGGCCTAGTTGCTAAGTTTTGTCTTTCTACTGGGGGGGGGGGGGAAAGAAGCCTAAGGTATGGGGCAGTCAGAAATCTTGTTTGCATTTGTTCGTGGTTGGGCCAAGGGCAGGGCTGGTTACACATTGCTTGAGCAAAGCCATGGTGTTATTAACAGCTCTTTTCAAGTAATGCATGTGAGGAATTTGGTTTGTGTAACAAAATGTTTGATTTGGAGCAGTTCTGGCTTTCAAGAAAAGATGTAAGATTGGAAAATGTGAAAATAATTGCTCAAGAAATCATGAAACGCTACTTAAGGCACTTGCTAATGTGTTTGTCCGAGGCAATGAATTAATTCTTAAATAAGAGCAGCATGACTACAGAAAAACCAGATGTATGGTGCTTACTGATAGAAACTAATGGGTTTATTAGTGTTTGAAATTATGTTATTAGGCTGCATTTGTAGCCAAAAAGAAAACAGTCCATGAGGCTGCTCACTGCCTGGCTGTGAACATCTTGTGCCAGTCGGGTTGCACTGCACAGCTCAACCGCCGTGCACTGTGGAAAGGCTGGGAATGCACCTGTTATTTCACAGTTAAACACAAATGAACAGGAGCAAAAGATGGAATTGTGTTATGCCACCTGATCATAGCTCAGAATATGGCTGTTGATGTGAAAGGCAGCAAGCAGCCCAGTTTCCAAGGGAAAGAAGTGAAGGAGGACCTATGCAGGTGTGAGTGAGGTGGAGCTGGGCTGAAGCCTCAGGCTGTGCCAGCGGGGGCCGATGGATTTTTGGCAGTGGGGCCATCCCCAGGAGAGAAGTCAGCGACAGAGACCCAGCGAGCCCCGAGTGCTGGGAGCTTTGGGTGCAGGCGCAGAAATGCCTCAGACACACTCACTGCTCTGTCACGCTTAGCGCTGTTCGCAGCATACAGACCCAAACTGGAACCCTCTGACACTGAGGAAGTGTTTCCACTTCGTTTTAGAGGGCTTTCCAAGTGTCTATTGATCAGTGTTCCCTAACAGCACAGAAATAATGTGTCTAATTTAACTGGCCACATGGAAGAGTATAGAAAAAACATTAGTTTTCCCTTGAAAGGCTTGGAACATCGATAGGAGGACATAACATTAATGACTTTCCTATACACGAGCTTCAAAAATGGCTAAATGAGGAAGAAATTACAAATTTATTTTCCTATAATTTCAGCAGTTGTCTTGTTTTACTGCACCAGTAAAGCATTAAGCAATGAAATGTCACACAAGGAGTATTTTCCTGATAATTTGTCTGACATGCAAAGCATATGAAACAAAAGAGGAAAAGATGGAAATGTGGGGGTTAGTCATTTTGACAAATTTAGTGATTTTTGCTCATGAAGTCTGGCTAAGAGTCTGCTGCCTCTGTCCAAACTATTCCAAATATTGCTGTTTGCTGAGTGGCTCACTCTGCAGGAATAGCTTTGTGTCTCAGTTCTGGTCTTTACCCTGAACACAGGTTGCTAGTTTTGCAGTAATTTATTAACATAAATAAATGTGTAGCCAAATGAAAGTTACTGATCATAGTAATTTTTTTTGAATAAACAGGATAAATGCCAGGTCTTCAGAGGTTTGTGGTAGCAATCGTGGTTGGGACAGAAGGATTGTTATCCATTCCCTTCCTTTGGTTTTCCAGTATCAAAGTGTGAAAGAGTTTGATTGGTTTCATTCTATTCCACCTTTTCCAAATAAACAAAAGAGAGAGAAAGATGTAAAATCTGATTTCTGAATGAAGCAAAATCCCCCTGAATGCTGGCTCTAGGAGTGACAGGCATTACTCCTGGATTACCTGCAAACCCTTCCCAGCCCAGCTGCTGTGTCCTGTGCAGGGTCCCTCCCTGCTGAGGGTGCCCTTGGCCATTGGGGAGAGCAGGTTTGCCCATGGTGTTTGGATGTGCTTGTGTGACTGGTGTCCTTCCAGTCTGGCTGTTCAGGCTGTGCCTCTTTCATGTGGTAGGTTTAGTGGAGAAGGCTTGTGTATGGGTACAATCCTGTGCAGTGTGCTCTGGGATGACCCTACTTGAGCAGGGAGGTTGGACTGAATGACCCGCTGTGGTGCTTTCCAACATGACCCATCCTGTGATTCTGTGTAGCATTTATCCTAACATTTGGAAGAGGCTCTCATCTCTCATGAGGAGGCATGTTTTTCTGGGCTGGAAATAGTTACTGTACGATGGTTCTGAGACATCCATGTTCTCTGCCTTCAGACTATAGGGTCTCTCTTACACCTGCCTTTAATAAGCATAGGAAAACTGTTCTATAAATAGTAATTGGCATCTGAAAAGCAGATTCAGTTTATTCCACATAACCAGAGCAGTGAAAGGGCAAAGGTTTGCTCAGGTCACTGACAGGGAGGGGCATCAACTTGTCCAAGAGGGAACATCAGATGCTATAAATACCATGGCAGGTGTAAGTCTGTCTTACAGTGTTGGGGCTCATTGTGAGCATGTCTGTAGCCACTGCAGGTACTCTGTGTGCCAGTGGTGAGCTGGTCCATGTCCCCTGGAGCAGGCTAGGACAGCACGTGTTTGTAGGGATGTCTTGCTGTCCTGGAAATTATGGGAAATAGGGCTGCCCAGAGACTGGGCCAGAATTTGAGTGGCCTTCATATTAAAAGTTCATAGTTGGTGGTTTGACCTCTCACATTAGGGCAGTCTATGGGGTTCAGACTACAGAGGAAAGGAAGTCTGAATGAGTGGGTAACATGTGGGAATGTTGGGAACAAAGTCCTAATGACCAGGAAATATATGGACCCTGGAGGGTGGGAGAAGACAAAGTAAATCGTAACTTTAATATAAAAAAAGCAATCAAACCAACACACACAGAAAAAAACCTGAGCCAAGCCCCCAACTAAAACACAAAGCCTCAAAACCCCATAACCTGTTTTGCAAGAATTTGTGTCTCTCTCAGCTAATTACAGTAGGGGCTTACTGAGATCAGGCTCAGAAGGCTGCAGCCCTAAGCTACCTTGCATTCCTGAAAACAGCTCAAAAAAAGATGGAGTATTTCTGAATTGACTCATTTCCTTGTGAAAGCAGCTGCAGTTATAAATCCCACATTTAAACGCTACTGTTACTTACAGTCCTCTCTTATGCAAATTGTCTTTTAAACAACAGTTGCTGTAAAGTCAGATCACTGTAAAGCTTCCTGTCCCCTTGATGCGCAGGTATCAGGTAAGACTTTGAAAATCCCTCAGCTCCAGGGCAGGAACCACCTGCACGAGCTTTGCATCCTGATGCAGATATAATGTGTGTGACACAGATGAGGAGAAAAACACCTCAGTGCCTCATCACCTTTCACTGCCAGGCACACCCTGCCTGGTAGTTTGGTGTTCCTGCTGGTGCTGGCACCCAAATCCTCTCCTGTGCATGGACACAGGTGCTCCCAGGTTACAGGAGTGCTGACTTTTGACACGCTCAGGGAAGGCTGCAGTTGGATCCCCTCACTGATGCAATACCTGGGAGCTTATCCTAAGGGGATAGACTGTTCCATGCAGGGAGGCATGGAGATAATACAGCATGAGTAACATTTGGAAGGTGTTATAATATTTCTGATTCTGTAATTATACTTTTAGAATTGAAAAACAACATTTTTTCCAAGACCAGCAGAAAAACCTTAATACTATATACAACTAAAGATCAAGATTGGGGTAGTGGAGGAGGAGTTGTGTACCTCTGTTTCAGAGGTTACTTTACCATATTTCCAGTTGCCTGCCCCAGAACTTAAATGTTGCTGAAGTGTTAATGGCTTTAAAGCTGGAGTTACGACTGCTTATCAGTGACAGTGGATTTGTAGTTCACCACCCACCCTGCACTTGCTATCCTAAGGGCAGAGAGTATAAATCTCTGCACTGGGACTTTTAGGCTGAATCAGAGCTGCATCTGCTGCTCACACTTTGGACCTTCACCCAGGGGGTACCTGTTCTCTGGATTCATCCTCTAGGCAGAATCAAGGGTCCCTTTCTGGTGGTACCTTCATTTAGCTTTTGGGCAGTAATGAGGGAACACTGCCTGTGTGCCAGGGGCCTCAAAGCTGTATGGGCAAGGAAGGGATGAAAAAATTAATTTGGAGGCTGCTATTTTCTTTGAAAGTGCAGAGCAGCTGCTCTACTGTAAATTCATATTGAGTAGTAATTTCTCTGTGTAGACAAGGGGTATTCTTCTATATACGGAAATGATTTTTTGAGGAACACAAAAAAAAGGAACCTCAGTGCATTTGAAAGAGCGAGAAAAATCTGAGATAAAAAATTGGAATACTTGGAAAATTCAAACTTAGATAAACCTAAATTGACCAATCCTGAACCAGGTTGTGGAGCTGGAGGCAGTCACTTGGCAGGCATTCCTTAGAATTTCTAGTGCACCAGAACTCTGTTTAATTTTTTTTGCCTTTAACCATGAGCCAACACAACACCACTTGCAGAGTGTCTGTAAGTCTTCAGAGTTGCAGTGGGTATTAGCAGGTGCATAAAATGCTGTGTCTCTATACTGGCTGAGCTGGAAGGGTGTGTTCCTTAGCAAGGATGACGGAGTGGAGAAGTATGGGGAATGTTATCCAAGGGTGTGTGTCTCCCTCAAAGCATATCCAGATGAATGTTTTCCGGGGGTCTTGGACCTGTCCTCAGTCTTCAGCCTTTCTCCCAGGTGAGAAATACCACTCATGAACTCATTCCCTGCTGGTCTTTCAAACAGCACCCAGGAGTGCCAGAATCCTAGGGCTAGTCTCAGCCAGGCTTGAGTGTTTCTTTTCTTTTCTTCTAATACTAATGTAAGTGTTAAAAATGTCATTCTTTGACCTGAATCCCTTGGTTTCTGGTTGACAGAGATCAGCAAACCAAGAGTGTTTACTGAATTGCCAAGATTTAATTGGGAAATTAGGTGCTTTGCAGTGAAATCCAAAGGCTGTTCTCTCTGATCAGTGCCCCAAAAGCATCAGTTCACGTTTGGATCATTTGTTAGTCACTGTAGTTCTGTGCTGCTCTCCTTCAGGACTTGAATTTAGAAGTGGGCATCAGTCCCTCTGTGTACAGAAGAGGTGCATGGGCGAGACTGTGCGTGTCCCCATGAGTCCTAGGAAGTCTCCTTACCCTGACTTTGCAGTGCTGCTGATGGTGAGCCAGAAGCTGCTTGGCTTTCAGTTAATGTCATTACATAATGCTGCTCCTTTAATACGACCTTTAGCTCGGATACATAATTTGGAGAAATAGTCTTGCATTTACTTTTCAGTTAGTATTCTGGAGCACACCCCGGGAGGATGACTGTCATTTATTACTCTTCCAAGCATAGGACTTCATGAAGGCAATTTTTTAAAGAGCGGGAGCTATTAATTATGCTGAAAAAAGAACGTGTTCCTTGGAGCAGCCCATCCACAGAGACACGTTTCCTCCTTGTCTCTGCTGCTTGTTTTCTAGGACACACTAGGAAGAAAGTGTGAGATTTTCCCCATAAATACTTCTTACTGATAGATGCTTCTGCCATTTTGGTATCCATGTGGTTTTGAGGCAGTTGTGCTTTCAAGGAACTGACTACTGCACTAGATGACAACAGCTATGTAATGGTATCACCAATGACTTCTTGGAGGTTGATGTCACCATTTTGTTACTAAGTCACTCAGGAGTGTGCAGTTTAGTCCTTGTGTTTGAGTTGCGGTTCCGTGGCCATGAGAGTGCTTGGTCTGTCTGTAGAGTGTGGTCTGCCTGCAGCAGTTACCTGTGCAGCACGTGTGTGCCCAGGTAAGCTTGAGTCTTCCAAGGCCAGCCAGCCATGAGTCCCACAGACCTGTCCCCGTGCCACACACGTCCCGTCCCTGACCTCCGTGTTACTGACCTGTGGTACAGTGAAACCTGAGCTACTGCTCTTCTCAGAATTTAGAAGTAGTCTTCCTTTTCCTGAAGCGATACGTTAGTGCTTGTGTAGTGTTTTGGCTCTCACCCTGGAAGGATGGTGCCATTGAGAAAGGGAGTTTTGGAGCCCCAAGACTGTATGTGAAAGGCGCCTTTGAAGCCAGTCCGTCACGGTGTGAAGGAGGCGGCCACATTGAGGCAGGAGTGGAGGCAGCTGTGACAGCAGTGGGCAGCCTGTGCCGTCTGCCTTGGCTCCTGGAGCAGCAGCGTGTCCTTAAGGGTTGCAGGAAGGATCCGTCAGGCAGGGCCACTGCTGGGGCTGTGCCTGCCTCAGCCCCGCAGCGCCGATCGATAGAGCCACCGGAGCCCCCGAGCAACGCCTCGTGCCGCAGGGATCCTCCCTCCTGCTCTCCCTGTGCCTGACTCCTTCCAGTCACCAGAACAATGTTTTGAAATTTATGGAAAATTAATTATCGATTACAGATGTGCCCTGGTTCAAGGAAGGTAAAAACGAATGGATGCGTTTACGATGAGGGACGTAATCCGCTTTGTGAAACTGATTGTCTTTTGCTCTGCTCCTGCCCTCCCTCTCTTCCCCTTCTCTTTCCTCCTGCCCCCTCCCCCTTCCCTTATGCCGGGTAAGAGACAGGCCTGATAAAGTGGGAGAAGCAAGATTGGTTTTCTAAGGGCACCAGGCCCTTCATGACCAGGTAAATCATGGGCTGTCTGGCGCTGGGGCTGGGTGATGACCTGCTCCCTGTGCCGCGGCACCGCACCCCCCTGCGGGATGTGATGATGTGCACCCGGGCGGCTGCGAGGGGCTGCAGTGAAGGTGAAACTGTCATATCGATCTTTTTAGCACTAAAATATGAGCCACTTTACTCCGCTCCCCGATGCTGTGATGTGAAAAATAATAACTCGGATCCAAATTAAAAATATTGATCTCTGGAAGGTGTTGAAAGTAAATAAACACCTTCCGAAGTTTTCGGGTCAGCCAAGAAATGGTATTCAGCAATAAATGTGTCGGCATGTCAGAATCCAGGGTTCTTGATCTGTTTTTCCTTTCGAATTGATTTTTCATTACTTACTTCCTAAAAGTGTTGGAATTTGGTCCTCCACCGTTAAATCCCAGTGTTTGGGCAAATTATTTCTTTGGGGCTTATGAGGTGCTCCTAATCCACTCACTCATTGATTGATTGATTTTTGACTCAATAAACTTGCATTACCCTTGCTTTATTTAAGGCTTCCATCATAATTTTTTGTACATTTAGGCTTGACTTTTTTATTTCCTTCTAACAGATGAGCTGACATTGGTCTATCAAACATGTGGGAAAACAATTGCCACAAGGTTAATTTTATTGCTAGCTCCATGCATTTTAAGTAGGTGCCAGGTATTTTCCACTCCAGGCTGATAAATTGCAGTTGAACCACTAAAGCATAAGAATGAACAGAAGCACTGTAACAACAACAGAAACCCCATGGAAATGGATCACAGAGCATAAACATTAAATGGATTATTTTTGCTTCATTGGTTTAACTTCATTTTACATCTGACCAGCAATAGGTACGTGGCAGTGTAATGAGCTCTTTAAGTGGGACTCGCTTGTGCCTCGAGGCTGTGGCATTGTGAACTCAGGGGGTGAAGGTATTTAAGCATTTTTGGTTAGTGGAAACAGTAAAATGTAGTCACCTGCATTTTCAAAAAGTCGTTTTCTCTTACAAAGCAGCTGGTTGAGTTTTAGACGTCAAAATGTTCTTCTGAACTGCTCCGTTGATGTGGCTGTTCTGTGGCAGCTCTCACAAACCTGCCATTGGGCGCTGTTCTAGTGACAGCAGGGTGCCAGCTCAGCGCTGAACGGGTGGCAGGATGGGAAAGCTGCAATGGCCATGGGAGGTGCTTCTTCCACGAACAGAGGAGTTTGGTCAGTGTTAAAAAAGCCCCTGAAGCAGTTGTGTCCTGCAGAGCCTTTGCTGCACCCCACCTGCCCAAGCCAGGGCTCACACCTCCGCACATTTCCCTGCGTGGGAGTTCCCATTTTGCAGTGTTCCTTTCCTGGATTTACTAGCTGGGGGCTGACAGTTCAAATATAGTTAAACTCATGTGTTTACTCTGTTTAATTCAAGGAGATGTGATCAATTAAGAGGAATAAAACTGGAGGTCCATAAATTACGTGATGGAGCTGATGGCAGTTTGGTCACTGTTCACTTGCCACTGTAACTGCATCTCATCAGCCAGGCTTGGCCTTTGCTCACATGCAGGAGTTTGATTAAAATTCCTGGGGTTCATACTATTTCTTTAATTTTTGATTTGAAAGCCTGCATCTGTTTGTCTGCTATTTCTGTGCACATAAGAGTGCTCTCGGGGCTGCAAGGCTTACATGTAGGAGTCCGTAGGTATCACCAGCCCACAGTTGTTCCCCATGTCCTACAAAAACTGGCTGAATGTTTCATGTACTTTCAGGTCATTTCTAGGGAGGGCAAAAGGAGGGGAAAAAAATCGAGATTTTTACTAATGTGAGTGTTGTAAATGCAATCTGTAACCGTGGCATTCTTCTCTTTGTGTGTGCTAAATAACAAAGAGCCTGTGTTTATTTTCAGGGACATTTTTTGACTGTGGGTTAATGAATATTCTTAAGAGTTTGTTCATAAAATGTCCAGTTCAATAATAAAAAAAATGGTAAGGGGCATTTCTGTAAGAGTGTAGGCCAAGGAAACAGTAAATGAGTAAAAAACCCCACAGGTTTACATGCTACATAGAGATGGAGAGCAAGAAAGAATTCCTAACAGTCTTTAAATGTTCTCTCCCTCCTTCATAGCTTTGCAGTTGTCATGCTGTGGGCATCTTTGACAGCTGAACTTAGCACAGCAGCACTTTTCTCCTTTCCTATTCAGCAGTATTTACAAGTGGAAAAACAGTTTTAGGTTTTGTTTCATCTTGGAAACTAAAGACTATGCATTTGGATATTTTGCTCTATTTTCAAAAATGTTTTTCATTGGCAAAAAGGAGAACTTTGAACAGCATTCTTCTGACACCTGATAATACCAGTGCCTAGGTTAGGAGATTTCAGGGTAGGAGCATCCACAGCTGCTGCAAGACTGTGGAAGTACCTTGGTGAACTCACATTGCCCTTAGCAAACTTTCCCTGGTTGTGATATTTAAAAAAAAAAAAAAAAAAGTCAGTAGCTGTTTAGGGGTTGCTGGTTATGTTCAATTTGTCTGTTTAAGTTAAAATCAGTGTTTTGCCTAGATTGTCTTTTAATTCAATCACTTGTTGCTAGACTTTCCTAAGGAGTAAGAAAAATATGTAACTGACAGGCTGGCAAAGATTTGACCAAGTGTATGGTGGCTGGACCATATATCAGGGGAGAAGACAAATATGATTGAGTGCTGTGTCACAGCACCACGCGTGGGAAACAAATACTCTGCACGAAATCTATTGGTGAGCAAACTGAAAAATTGTTAAGCTCTTAAAGAGCTTAAAGGCTTGTTAGCATTTTCTGACAGAAACCTACTGAAGCAGAGAACAGAAAGAGCCAAAGAGTCAAAGCAGCTGATTGGGAATTCAGATTTGTGGTTCCATTCAGCATCCTGCTCTGTATGGGCCCTCGTGCTGGGACTGGGACAGCAGTGTCTCTTGGTGCCTGGGAGCCTCGTTGCTCTGCGGTCTGAGATACACTACAACTGCACAACTGTCACCTGTGCTCAGAGAATTCATCATCTTCCCGTTTTCCAGTTGTAGGAAAGTCTCAGTAATTTTTTTACAAAGTACGGCCATCCTTGGTGGGTGTTTGGATGGGTTCTGCTGAAGGGGCTAAACACAGTGTTCAGCCATGTGCTGCCTCACGGAAAAGGGTTTATTTGCCCAAAACTGGTACCTGATGTCAACAGCTTCTCATGGAGCCACCAGCTTAGGACAAGGACCCTCCATCACCCAGATGAAGCCCTTCCTTACTGTAGGTGCTAAATGAAGCAAATATACATGGGAGATATGAAGATCAGGTGAGATTAATAATCTGTTAATGCAGTTGGATTTCCTTACTTTCTCATGGGTTAATAAAAGCCCAGTAGAAAAAAATCAGCTCATACTAGACATAGTATTAAAAGAAAAAGTTGCTTTCAAACAGAACAGTGATGAGGATAAACAAATACCTATGTAACGCTGGATTTGTTCCCACTAACCAGTGGTATTGCTTTAAAAGCTTGCATGTGCAATTTGAAGAGCAAAGTGAGATTGAACACTTTTTATACCTTCAACAGCAAAGGTGCATTTAACAATTGTGAATGAATCTGTCACTTGGGGTGACTTTTACCGAGGCTTCTTCCATTCTTTAGGCACTGAAATCAGTGATAATTAATAAGCTTTGTAAAGCCAGCACGGGTCACCATGTGCATGATAAATGGAGCTATTACTGTATGTAGGGAAACAGTTGATGTGTTGCTCCATATGGCAGGATGTCCACTAACGCAAACCAGGAAAGCTGGAGTAGCAGCGTACACAGGGTTTAAGTGAGGTACAAAGGAAAGTGTTCTAATAATGTATTTAGGCACTAAACTGAAAGTTCTATTTTCCATTCTTTCCTTCCAGCCAGTGGGCAACGAGCTCTGCTGTGCCCAGGAGGGTGAGGGAGCTGTCCTCACCCATACCCTCACCGAGCTGCGCTCCCTGCTCTTCCTCATGGGAGCAGCTGGATGCTTGGGGAGAAATGTCTCATTTGATTCTCTTAGCATGTTACTCCTCTTTAGTATATGTTCTATGGATTCAACTAGCTGTAGAATTCATGTAGTATCACATTGTCAGCACTCACGTCTGGATTCGTTTTTGGTGCTGCATGACCAGGAAGTATTTGAAGCTGTTGGTGCAGATACTGCATAACATCAGTGGTGATAATCTCGCTGTGGTGTGAGAACAGTGTTACTTCGTATTTCCTGATTTAAAAAAAAAACCAAACAAACAAACTACAGGAAAATGTCTGTTTAATTTCCTCTTCCAAGTTTCTTGGAGAAGAGTACCCCCTGCCTACCAGATCCGTGCTTCCATATGCTCTGGCAGCAGCCAGGTCTTTGTGCCTGTCAGTGATGCGAGAAGAGAAAGAGTAAAGCAGTGGCTGAAGGTACCAGGGGCATCCCAGAGCAACAGTGGCCTCACTTGTTTGTTTGACGTGCTTCCTGGGCAATTTTTTTGAGATAGCAGTTTGGTTCCGTTTTGGTGCAGAAGGTTTAGAATTTAAAGTTTTCAGAGCAAAATGTGATTAAGTCACTGTAACATTCCTGTAGCCTCCCACTTCTGAACGTTGTCGTCCCAGCTCCGAATCTGCAGCTATCCCTGCAGGAGGAAGCTATTTTTCATTACAGCAAATGGCACTGGGGACTTGGGTTTGAGCTGTGCCACAGCAGCAGTTCCTGTGTGCAAGGAGTGACCAAACCTACCACACACCACTCCCTCAACTTGGCTTAATTTTAATTTCAGAATTCTATTTGTGCTACAGTTAATGCATTTAATTTAAAAACTTAAACTTGTCTTAAGCTCACTTGTTTCTTTTTATTTTCTTAATTATTGTGAAATATTTTTCATAGTCTTTGGTTGCCCTTTCAGATTTCTTCTTCAGACAGTTCATCTAAGAAAATCTGTGGGTTAATAGATTTTCTGATTAAATACTTGAGACACACTAGATGTTTTAATTGTCCTGAGATCCATTTTTCTTGAGAGTCTGTTGCAATGTGCAGTCTGCTTTTTAGAAACACTGATTGATGAATTCTGCTGTAATTTAAACTAAAAGTTAATAAGACAGGCCTACATGGATCTGATGCAAGTTATTAGGCCTGTAAGGCACTTTAATATATGCCATTTATTATTCAAAGAAGTGCAAGCCAAAAATGTTTCATGTGCACTAATAAAAATTCAATATAATTATTTCAGAGAACTTCAGGAAATGCAAACGGTCAGATAAACTGAATTTATTAAACAATATCCAGTGACAGGAATGCTGATGGACCTCTCAGGCACTGCTGGGGGCTGGTGGTACCTTTGCAGTAGGAATTTGGGAGTGCCAAAATTTCCCTTGCAGAAGAAGTTTTCTGCTGTTCCCTATCATTGAGTTACGTCCATGACATACAGTGTTTGATTTTTCCGATCTGCTTCAAAGTATCAAATATTGATGGCTCTGTACAGTGTTTTGCCTAAATTGCTGTGGATTTCTGTATGCTGGAGTTAGAGATGAGCTCAGGTAACAATGGCTCAGCTGCACTTTCAGCTGGTCAGACTTGAAATCCAAACTCACTGTGGCTGTCTCATAAAGTTTAGGGTTTTCTATTATTAAAATCTTGCTTTGAAATAATAAATGACTACAGGCTGTCACAGCAGGGTCTGGAAAGGCCAGCACGTAGAATGGGCTGAGATTTCATCTGAGCATAGTTGAGTTTTATAGATCTATTTATGAGATCCAATACTGTAATGATGTAATTTTACTTGTCTAATAAATGTAGCTGTACAACGACGGATAGCAAACATTTCTATTGTGACCAAAATCCTTTAAACTGCAGCCACTTTGATCTCAGAGCTCATGCTATTTAATAAATGCTGGCCATTCTTCTAACAATCACAATTATTTAAAGGGTTTTCAAAAGGGATAGAGCAAATCAAATAAAACAATTACTGTTGTATCTCATTCTGAAGTTAAGTGTATTTTTTATGTGAGTCTTGTTTAGTGTCTCCTCCCAGTTTTCATCCATTATCACAATAATTGAGTTTGTAGCTGGAATTAAATTTATCAAATTGTGTTATCCTCTTTTGAAATTGGATAGGTATCCTGGCAGTGGGAGCTAGAAGTTAATCTGCTTTGCTAAAGCCTCCAGTGGCACAGCGGCAACAGGATTGAGAAGGCTCAAACATTTTCCTGTCACCCTGGACACGATGTAATTTCTCCTCAATCCCTTGTGCAAATAATGACATTTGAATCGAGCATTAACAGGCTTAATTACTTTAAAATTGTCATTTTAATTTACACTGATATAGTATTGATCATACAAGCAGAGATTAAGCTGTTCACTGGAGCAGATGATGGGGAATTAAACATTAAAGGGTCCTCGTGGGGCTGAGAGGCCGCCCAGAGAGTGCCAGGAGAGGAATGATATTTCTCTGTAATGAACTGGCGGCATGCAGGGACATGAATCTTTGGCCTACTGGAAAAAGGGAAATAATGGGGTTTGGGAAGCATTTGCAGGTTATTCATTCGCTGCCATGCACCAATTCTCCAGTGATTCATCCACCTCACCAACATTTATTTATCTAGCAAATTCAGGAGCTCTGACCTTTCTGCTAAGTACATTTAACATAAGACAGAGTGGAATATTTCAGGTGTAACTTTTTACAAATATTAGTTATTGTTTCTTATTTCTGACTAATATTAAACAGAGTTATTTAATCTGCCATCCATATTGCACCCATTTGCAGGACTCATGATGAGCAGATGGACTTCATAAAGAGATCCAGGTATTGTGGGACTCGATGAGGTCCTCAAAGTCCTTGACCTCATTTAGTTACAGTCTGATTTTCTTCTTTGGCAAACCTGAATTAAAGTTAATTTAAGACAAGCTGAAATGAGTTTGTGGGCGATTATACAGCGTGTAATAGTAAAAATGACAACTAATCCTTGGAAAGCCTCTAAACTAAAAATGTCACCACCCTGGAAGGGAGTATGCTTTAAAAGTCCTAGCAGATATACATACGGAATACTTTAAGGCCAAAAATTTCATTTTGATGATTTGGATTTGCCTAATAATTTGTTTGAAATGGTTAGGAAACAAATATTGCTATTTCGATAATTTGGGGTGTAAAAATTCAAAATTAAATTTGCATGCTAAATTGTGCAAAATCAATGTTGTGATTTCATATATAGAAGGAAGTTTACTTTTTTCCCCTGTCCTGAGCTAGTAAGCTAGTTTTCCTTATGCCTTATGCTTTAGCTTTATTGGAGAAAACCATAACCAGTAGTGTAATAATGCAGGATAGTGGGTGAGTCAGGGTACTTGCAGTCATTGTACTTCAAAATCAAGTGTCTCCTTTCTGAAAATGGACATTTTGCCATTTAAGAGAACATAGAGCTAGATCACACCCTTTGACTTGAAGTGTTAAATTCTTTTCAGTTGGTAACTATGTAAATTCCTGAGGAAGTCCACTGAAGGCAATAGCATCTGTAGGTTTGTTAGTGTAGCTTCTTTAGGATGTCATTTCTCTTGCATGTAATAAAGAGACTGATCCTTAAAAGCGAGGAAGATGATGCAACAGGGGAAGCTGATTTTTCTCATTGCTTAACGTTTTTTCACTTAAAGCAGGAAAATGCATTCAATAAAAATGTAATCTGTTGCTAGATCCAAAGGGCATGGGTTTAGGATTCCACAGTACACAGAAATCATTTGTGCTTGGTTTTTTTAAGAAAGCTGTCTTTGAAAACTAAGGATAACTTGTGTATGCTTTTTATCAGAAAGGATGTTCTGACTGGGATTTGGGAGAGAGTCTGTGAGTCTGGTTTTCTGTAGTTATAGACTTGGGAATATACTTGCTTGCTCTCAGTTCCGTGTGAGTTTGAATGCTGTTATAGGTCTCGTAGCTTTTGCTTAAAAGTGTTCCTGTTTTCAGTGAAGACTGAAATGCTGGAACCTGCACTGCAGGTGAGGAAGGATGTGCATGGTGAAGTGGAGCATGGCTTCCCCTCAAAGGGAATTGCAAAGGAAGGGCATTGTGTGGCTAAGGTAGAGAAGGAGGATGTGCTGGCACACAGCTGCTCCCAGCAGAGCGTTCTGTCTGAAAGCCCCTGCTGCCTCCCTGGGTCTGTCCCTGTATCCTTCTGGAGTCTTTGCCCATGTTCTCCCCGGGTCTGTTCCCGTGTCCTCCCCGGGTCTGTCCCTGTGTCCCAGCACGTGGCCGAGCCTGTGCAGCTCCCTGGCAGTTCTGCTCCTGAAGCTGGAAGGAACAGTCTATCTCCAGTTCTTTGTAGGCTAATGTATCGCTGCAGACACTGGTATAGACATCTGAAATATAATTAAATGGCAGGAATGCTGTATTTGTCTAAACAAGACAAAGCATGGAATGGGTTCATTTGACTTGAAACACGTAATTAGCATAACCCTTCTGGATGCTTGTTTTATCATTTGCAATATAGTAAAAGATTGATTATCGTACTGTACCTTTTGAATGTCATTAATAGAATTGTTTTGTCCACTTGATTAATATGTTGCCTCAACCTCAGAATAATCAGATTAAACTAGGTTGCCTTGTTCCTTCTGACTTGGAATGTTCCTATTTCCTTGCACCAGCTTCTCATGAAGGCCCCACATAAATTGTCCTTGGTGCATTTTGTCATCTCCAGTGTTTCAGCATACATCCAGCAGGGAATTTCTCCTGATGGTATGGAATGGGTGTTGCTATGAAAACAGATTTTTATAAGCTGATTAACTAGTCTTTTCTAAGTTTAGATGGTGGGGAGGTGGAATTGGAGGTGGAACAGGAATGACAGTTCCTGTAACAAATCAAGCCTCTGGTGTCCACTTATTTTAAAATCTTTCAGATATGTTAGGTATTATTTCCAATCAGGGATCTCCAATTTTGAATGCGTGAGCCGTAAGATATTAAGGGTTTGTTTTAATTTTTTTCTTATTTTCTAAACCAAACCAAATTGCAGAAAACCCTGAGCCTCACTCTGCACAGGAGTCAGCACTAAAGGTTTTCAGCTGTGTGGTAATGTGTAACATCCACGTTTGTGATCTGTCAGTTGTTGGCTGCATTAAATCAGTGACTTCCCAGCAGCTGAACGGGTTTTGCAGCACTGATATTGTCTCATCCCAGTTAAAGGAACACTTCTATTCATTGAACACGTGCATTTCAACATATTTAGGAGTTGAGTCTGTCTATCAGATCTTTCCTAAGTCCAGAAGAACTGAAATAGGTTGAGCATAGGGCCAGACCCTGAGTAAAACACGTGCCTTGGTGCTAGCTCTGGGAGGAGCTGCATCTCCTGAGCTGGGCAGAGAGGATGGGGGACACACAAAACCTTCCATCTCTGTATGGAAGTGGTGTGTGCTGTGGGTATAGGGTGTGTGTATGCACACGTTTGCTGTAAGAAGTGTAAAAATGCATAAGGATTCAAAATGTCTTAGCAGCAATATGCGAATGAAGCACAAACTTCTGCTCCAGGATTAAGATTTAAGTTTCTGTCTACCTGGGTCAGTGTTTGAGGTTACTAAGTGTTTGAGTCATTGAACTTTAAGACTGCATTCATCACAGCTTCCTAGACTAATATAAATTTCTTCCCATTAAGTCAATAAGCATGGTTACATCAGACAGCAGTACTGTCTAGAAACTAAGATTAATGTCCATCATAAAAATGACATGAAGAGACAACTTGTTTGATTTATACAGACTATTTTTGTCCTCTCGATTTTAAAATAAAATTCGAATTATTACTTCTAGCAACATAGAAAACTGTTACCAAAACATTCCTTTCAGATGGTGGCTTTTGGTAATCAAGGTGTGAGCCTGTAGGATAAAAAGCCTTTTTGTAGGTGGAATAACAGCACAACTGACTGATAACTTTCCACTTCTTTGAAAGAGCCTTTTTTTTTAGGCCTTTTAATTTATCTGTTTTTGTAAGAAAGCATTTTCCAGTTTAGGAATGGAAATTGTTTCCTATTTGTTTGTGCTCCAGTTGAGTTGTAAAAGGACAGTAGTTCTGGTGGTGCAGCAGCCCAGCGTGGCTCTTGAGCCCCACTGTAATTCCAGGCTGGAATTCCATCTTGGGTTGTTGTTGAAGCCATCCCAGAGGCCACAGTGCCCTGCTCAGCACCGTCCCTGCCAGTTCATGCAGGAGCATTGACATCATCTTCAGTTAATTACATTGGAAACTGTAGTAAAGTCAGGCTGTATTTGCAAGTTTGGAGGCTTTTAGTCCTCATCTTCCATATTCACTTTTATCAGATTCCATGTGATCAAGGAGCATCAGCTTTATTTACACAGTGGACTTTTTATTATTGATGGATCAGCTTCACAAAGTGCCTTATGATGCTCTGCTGTTCTTGAAATGCTTAAATATATTTTCTTTACTGTTTACTAGCTCAAAGCTGGAAAATAATAGCAACATGGTGGTCATAGCAAGGCCAAAAATAGGGTTTGAGGAAGGTAGTGTTGACAGACGAGTAAATTTAGCAATCTTAATTCACTTTTCATATGCTCTGTAGAGTCCTTTGGTTTTGTTTCTTTTAAATTTATTCTTTTTTAAAGTCAGGGATGGGTATTGAAGTGCAACCTTCGTAGGCCAGGCCCTGACCATGAAGATGGTAAATTCTTTGGGTGCAGCTGTTTCTGGCTCAGTACTGTGAATTCCCCTATGGCAGGTCAACAGCTGAAGTTTCGTCGGAGACTTCCAAAGGTAAAGCATTAATAGAAACAATGAATTGCAGTTCCAAGCAAGATATGGCAAACATATTTCTAACAGGTCCTTCCTGAACCGTTTGTGGTGTTTCCTCTGTGAAGTGAACTCTTGCAGCAGGGAGGGTGGCATCCTTCCAAGTTGCCCCTACCACGACGCCGGCTTTCTGCTTTGGGGTAAATCCGAACTGATGTGCCTGGGCAGCTGGCAGGTGTGGGCACATCCATCCTGGTGCCAGTGTTCATCTCCAGGCTCTCAGCAGGATGAGCAGGTCAGGAGTTGTGAGCCAGCGTTTGTGCTCACTGTTTATGTGATGTCTGTCACACAGGGGCAACCTCACAAAATGAGTTCCCTGCACATCAGCAAGTGCCTTACCTGCATCCGCAGCATTGCTGGAGGTTCTGTTCCTAGCACAATGCAGTGTCCTTGGAATTTCCACAGTGAGAAGATGCCTTTGCTTGGTCTTTTCTTCTCATAGCCAGTACTCTGGGACTTGTCAAGTCTCCCCACAGTGAAAGAAGGAGGAGGCAGTAGAAACAGCCCATGGCAGACCTTCTTTTATTTCAGATTTGATAGGATGTTGAGACAAAAGGGCATTAAGGAGTTCTGTTTGCTGTGTTACCAGTGAGTCAGAGAGTGACAGTTTCTAGTTTCTTTGTGAGTAGTTCAGTTGGATTGACAGAATTTTCAGAGAACAATGTTTTTGTCTGTCATCAGAGCAGTGAAACCTGCCTGTCTGTAACCAACTTGAAGTGAGTGTGCTAAATAGCTTTTGATTGTAATTAGACAGGAATATGTTCCTTTAAAATATGATTATCTTAAAACATTACACCATGTAAGCCAGGTATTTGTTTGAGTTGAGATGCAGGCCTGGCTGGTTCAGGGTGCACAAGGAATGCCACCATTACACTAAGCTTCAGGTCTGGGCTCCACAGTGTGCCAGGAGTTTGCAGGGCTGGTCCCAGCATTTCCCCTAATGCTAGAAGTGAGAGCTCAAGGAGGGTACTTATGAATGTACAAAATGTACCATATTATTGACATTTTAAAAGTCAATTAAAGCTTTTCTGTAATTGTCCACAGACATCGTATGCTCCAGTTGAGTGGCAGTAGGTAATTTGTAAACTGGTTAGGTTCATTGTTGGCCTTCTCTTAGAATTGATTGTCCTTTAATTAACTTATCTCTATCATGCATGTAATGTGATTACCAATAAAAATTACAGGATTTTAATTGAAATTGAAAAGTTATGAAAGGTAGAAATATAAATAATGTGTATTATATAAGTGCATACTCAAACTCTTGTGGACATTCTGAAAAGATTTTAATAACAGGGCAGGTTTGCCACGTGATTTAATTACCAATTGACTTGACTGAGTGTTTAGATTAGAAGAGTATAATTTGGTTTATTTCATAAAGAAAAGCTTTACATCTTTATGTCCTTATTGATTTGCCAATATTATTTAATGAATTTCAGTTCACAAAAGTTACATTAGTTGAAATACATCTTTGGGATTGGTCCATGTAGCCTTACTTCGGAAATAAAACTGCTTGAAGAAAATGCTGAGGATAGTTTAGAGTTAATTATGACAGAGTATTGCTCTGAAGTGTACATGAAGAAATGCAGAGTAGTGGCAGGCATTTGGTTATTCTGCATGTTATTATGTATATAATTTCAGGAAAATTAGTTTCTTTTCACTAATCCTGTTGTTTTCTTACATTTACTAAACCAGATATGCTGCACATGTTTTCATTTATGCATTTATTTTTAGTTTGCATACACTGAAATTTTTTTTAGGATTCTTCTAGCCCAGTTCTTAGTATTTTTACTGAACTTTGACAGAGTAAGCTTAAATTGTTGCGTTATTGCTGCTTTGCTTTATATCAGTGTACCTTTATGGAATCAGTGCATCAACTGGTGCAAAAGGGCACAAGGACTTAAAATACCTAATCACATAAGTCGTGCTGCTCTTCATTTCAGTGAAGTGAAGCCTGTTAGGAAGTGCTGCGTCTGATCCTTTGTTAACGGTAATAATTAAACCCCCTGTATGTTCTGCATCTTTGTAGCTGAAGTGGCAGCATGCGGAGCAAGGCTGTGCAGTCCCTGGGCTGGGCCGGGTCTGTCTGCTCAGAGTCAGTGCAGGGACAGGTCTGGTGTTTAACACCAACTCTGCATCAACAGTGCCAGGTAAAAAACAAAAGCTGGGAGAGAGACTTCCTGTTTTCCACTGTGAGATATTTTTTAGTAAGTTGGAAAAAATCCGCAGAGATTGCTTTTCAAATATGGGCAATTCTCATTGTACTTGTGGTGCAGTATGTAATGGTGGTGATACAAATAAACCTTAGTTTGTGATGGTGTTTTTAGAATATCAGACTTTTTCTGCATGTTGTGTGGAAGCCTGAGAACGCAGGTGCCGGGAGAGTGTTCAGAAGGGGGTTACAAGCACATTCCCCATGGCCCAGGTACCTCTGCCCCCATGCTCTGTGTTAAGGCACTCCAGGTTTCTCCTGAATTTGTCAGGCAACTGGGGTTGCTGTCCCAGGTTCGAGTTTCCAGTTTGATGCACTGAACAAAGAGCAGGGTGGTGTAGGTGCTGCACACATCCCCTGGAACCACTTTTGGGGAGGTTTGGCAGCAATGGCAATGCCTGAGGCAACACATCCCACAGCCTGGCTGGGGGCTGGCCCCAAGGGAGCAGCGGGGTGGCTGGGGGAGAAGTGGGGTTGGCAGTGGTGTGGCTGTGT
Organism: Acropternis orthonyx; assembly: GCA_035583155.1. Classification (NCBI taxonomy): domain Eukaryota; kingdom Metazoa; phylum Chordata; class Aves; order Passeriformes; family Rhinocryptidae; genus Acropternis; species Acropternis orthonyx. Next base: position 36,167,495 of record JAWWEU010000160.1, read on the forward strand.
CGTGCAGGACCGTGTGATTGGACCTGGCTCAGACTCATCCCCAGGAGCAGAGTGAGCCCTGTTCTGGTGGGCAGTCCTGACTCCTACACAGCCATATTTGGGCAGCACCAGGTAGATTCCACAGCATACTACACTGGTTTGGGTTGGAAAGGACCTTAAAGATCATCCAGTTCAACCTGGTGCCATAGGCAGGGAACATTCCACTAGTCCAGGTTGCTCAGAGCAAGGACCGAGGTGAGACAGACAGCATCTCCTGGGACATCAGCCTTGGGAGGCACCTTTGGGCTGAATATGGAAAAGACTATCCTGAAGCGAGGCTTTGTGCAGGGCAGTGTGGTTATTTTTTATCACATGATGCATAGTCTTTGTGCTGGATTCTGGCTTTGGCTCGTGGTGGCATCAAGGCTGTCCCCAGCAGCGTTCCTGGACAGCAGGGCTGCCACTGTCGGTCCTGGATTTGCAGCTGTGTTACACTTGTGGCTGTGAGGCTGCTCAGGAGGACTCTTGCACAGGTACCAGGTTGGTGTATCTAGGCCAAAAGCACCAGAGGGGTACAGTTTAAATTACTAATCCCAGGTTCTCCAGCAGATTGTTACAGTATTGTGTTTGCCTTCATCTCAGGCAAGAGTGCAAACTGATGATTTCAGTGTCCTCGAGGTTGATGCCCTTGCAAGAAGCTGTTCTGTCCCTCAAATCTGTGATCCTCTTTTGAGGCTGCCTTGTTCCACTGCAGTTCATCTTTGTTATGGTAATTTAAAAATTTAACAGGTTTATTAATCCTGCAGAATTTATTATAGTCAAACATGAGATATTATTAAGTTGCTATTGTACAGAGCATTTACCCTCGCTGTTGGAATGACTTGTCCTCTGCATTGGCAGACACAGAAACATTCATTTTGTTTCCTAATTAGGAGAGCTGCAATCAGGAACCATGACAGGGTTCAGCTCCTCGGTGTACAGCATGCCAGGTTCCATAGTGCAGGCTTTATAAAATTCTCTTTAATTCAGGAACAGAATATCATTAACTTTGTAAGTGGATGAATACAATGGACAAGCAATTTAATTAACTTCTAACATTGGATGTTGGACAGGAGACAAAATGAAATTATGCACATATTTCTTATGCAGGCAGTCAACCTTGAAAGGGGCTTGATTGTGATGGGTCAGACAGGGGGACAGCTTTGTCCAATTATTTGATGTTTAGTCCTAGAATATGAAATTTGAAATTTGGTACTTTGTAAATCAATCATCTCTTATTTTGAGGCAGCTACAAAGGTTCTCTGAGATATAAAACAAGCACCAGTGACTGTGACACGCTAAATACAACCTTTTACCACATGGTGCTTTCCTATTTGAAGATGACTTGTATAATGCTAAATGAAATGGGCATTAATGCCTCCTCATCAAATTGAATTTGCTATCTTGAGTGTATTAGGTAAGAATATATCAACGAAATACTGAATTGACTTAAATTTTTTAAGATTTTGATTATTTAGAATCAAGTCAATGTGGTAGGAGTTACCCAGCCTACCAGTTTCCCCCAAAGTAAAGCACCTTATTTTTAACCAGAAGAAAACTGTGGTAAAGCCTTCAGCATCCAGCAGTGTCTCCCATCTACTCAGAAGCCATCCAAGTTGAGTCTCAGTTCCAGGAGCACTGCCCAAGGCAAATCCTGTCTAGCAGCTCTGCCTGCCCAGATCAGCTGCCATCCCATGCCCGGCAGGAAAGGGCTTTCCTGGGGCTGCTCTTCCTGCCAGCAGGGCTCAGCTGCAAAAATGCATGGGAGATAGAATATAGAGTATAGCTGAAGGATAATATCCCACACTTCTGTACTATCTTTTGCAACCTGAGACTCAAGCTCTGTTTCTTGAAGTTCAGGAACTGTTGCCACTATCCAGGGGATAAATCTGTCTCTTTGGACAATTTTTTGAACCTGTTTGTCAGGAACTTTTAACTGCCCAGAAAGTATTTTTGGCTCTCCATGAGGCTTAACACTGAAATAACCATGAAGTATTTAAGCATTTACGTGTATATCTTTTGAGGAGCACTTATGCTTATCCCATCTGCTGTGCTCACAGATGGAAATTAGCCTTTCTTTCTATCCCTTCCCCTCCTGAGGAGCCAGTGAATATTCTGAGCAGGGCAGGGTGCATTGCTCTGTCTTTGAGCATCCTCAGCGGAGGTTTTGGCTTTCTGATCGCACTCTCTCCCTGCTGTCAGACCTGTTAAAACTTGCCGGGGCCGAATCCAGAGCGTGGCCCTGGACTGCAGCTCTGCATCCTGTATTCCGACTGCCTCCTTTCCGCACTGGTGCGGAGCCAGCCTGGGTGCCTCTTATCCTGATTGGGGCCTCCAGAGTGCTTGTGTAATAGAAATATTAAATAACAGCGTGATTAATGACTTTGTGAGAGCTCTACTTTGCGTTCAGGAATATTGATAAGTGGCCTTCTTTGTAAGTGCTCAGCACACATACACTTCCCTTAGCTCAGGTTGGCTCCTTGGTCTGTCACTAATCTTGGTTTTCAGAAAAAGAACCTTTGTCTGATTTTTTTTAATTGAATTGGTTTTTAATTAAAATATGAAATCTTTTTGTGAAATATGTCAGTATCAAAAGTGGCACTAAATATTCTTTGTCAATACAGTAGCTTATGTATGGGTTATTTGTTTACTCACCAGACATGTTTATACATAGCTCAGAGCTTCTGTTTGCTAATTTTTCTCTTTTTGTCTTAAATTAACTGGTCCCACATAATATTTTAAAATTGAATGTGATTGTTTGTTTGTTGTAACAAAATTATAAAGAGAAGGTGGCAGAGGTGGATCATGTTAGCTGAAGATCCCTCATTTTGTTCGTGTTCAGAACAAGAAACTGAAGCTCCTGGGACTTCAGTTTTGTTCCAGAAAATGTGCCGTTGCTGTTAGCAGAGACCTCTCTGAGGTATCTGTAATGACCAGGATGGCAAACAAGTTTCTTTTTTCATGCTAATCTCTTGATTAAGCATTTAAATGACTTGGGATTTAGATATCTTAGAGTTTTTAAAACAGTTACTCCAGTCTGTCATGTAGACAAATCTCAACCTTTATGGAAACCTAAACAGATAAGCCTGTTTGAAAATATCTAACTCTTGGTAATGAGACTAGAAATAAACATTACAAGCTTTAAAACTACATATGAACACCTGTGCATCAGTTGTTTCCTGAATTGCATTTAATTCAACTATTAAAGCAAAACCAAAAAAAATTTAAATTATTTACATTGTTTTGAGGCCCATTTTTATAGTGATTACCGCTCTTGATAGTTCCATTGCTATTGGCCTTGCACTTCGAAAGCTCTGCTCTGAAGAAGTAATAAGGAACAAAGTGAGGGAGCAGTGCTGGATGTTACAAGTATGTCTGATACTTGTAGTGATACTCAATATGATATGTAGTGATACTCAGCTACGACTCAACAGCAAAGATTGTGGCACTAAAATGAGTTGAGAATGGCTGGAAACTGCACTGTGTGTTCTGACAGCTGACTGAAGCTGGGACCACAGGTGGTGTGAGGAGATTCACCTGGCACAGAGGAGTTGAGGGGGTGGAACTTCCCAGCTTGGTGCAGCTGTATGGCTGGGAGAGTTGGTCTGAAAAATTGGCAGGTCCATGAATAAGTGGGTTACAAACAAATTAGAATTTTTGGAGACAAAAGAACTTTTGAAGTCAAAACCAGCATGTAGAAATTAATATAAAAATGCAGAAGGTTCTTTGCAGTTATGGATAGTCAAGAAATTCCCAGAATTTAGGGACTCCTAGTGCTGGATACAGTTTTTTATCCCCACCAGTTGCACCTGCTGCTTCTGGAAGTCTACAGTGCTCCAACAGCACTGACTTAACTGGGAAATGAGCACCGGAGGCGCTTGTAAGATGCATGTGTCTTCTTTACAACATGGGTATTATAAATTAACAAATGTATATCTTATTTATGTATAAACATTGTATGTTTATGTTATGATGCATAACATTGATTTAGGTTTTGTGGAGTGAGAAGGTTTGCAGTGCCAATCCTGCCACTTGTTTTACTCTTTCCCAAGTGGACAATTCCATTTGCTTTAATGGGAATATCACGTGTAACTGAACAGGGTTTTTTAATACAGACCAAGTTCCGGCGTGTCGAGAGAGTTCTTGAGCCCGCTCACTTTGACACTTTATTAAAGGTGTAATTATTCAAATACTGCTGGACTGAGGCTGATACCCGTGTTTGCGATCCGGAGCTGCAGGAGCGGTGTGTAATTGTTTGGAATGGTCGGCTCGGGCTCCGGCCGTCTGTGCGTCAGGTGGAGCGGGGCTGTCCGGGCAGGCTCACTGGCACTTTGATTGTATGTGCTTTAGCTGATAAATCCAATTCAGGAAATGATAAATTGCTGGACACCTAATTTGTTTGCAAATAAAAAGTGATAGAGTATTCTGTAATGAGTTGATCTGTGTACCCAGCCTGGTTTTTAACCTTGAGTGGCAGTAGACGGTTGGTGTTACTCGGCCGAGCGCGGCAGAGCCTTGCTCCTGGGGTCGGACCTCGCTGGTTGCTGCTCACGAGTGCTGGAACTGGCCTGTCCTGCAGCTCCCCTTCCTCCCTTTTCGGGGGAGTGGCAGTTGTACCAAAACTAGCTTTTTTATGGCAGACTAAGGGTGGGTGTTTTCACAAAGTGTTGCTGAAGTGCTAGAGAAATCCAGGGTAGCCAGCAGGCTTGTTTCCTAGTGGTCTTTTGGAGCTGTTTTGCTGTTGCTGTACCCTGTGGCAGAGCACCCTGCACACCAGGGGCGGGGGGGGGGGGGGGGGGGGGGGGGGGGGGGGGGGGGGGGGGGGGGGGGGGGGGGGGGGGGGGGGGGGGGGG
>JAWWEU010000160.1:36172465-36223535 GCA_035583155.1 Acropternis orthonyx
GCAGGTCCCCCCCCAGTCCCTCAGCAGGTCCCCCCCCGGCCCTCCGCCGTTCCCCCCCAGTCCCTCAGCAGTTCCCCCCCAGTCCCTCAGCAGGTACCGCCCCAGTCCCTCAGCAGGTCCCCCCCAGTCCCTGAGCGGGGCCAGCCCCGGGGGCAGCCGGCCCGGCTGGCCTCTGTGCCCGGCAGCCCCTGGCTGGGGAGGTGGCCAACGCGTGGCCCCGGCCATGGCACTGGCCCCACCACAGCCCCTGGCAGCGCTCGGCGTCCTGCAGGCACGTGGGGAAGGGCAGGCCCTGCCATTTCCCATCTCAGGTTTGTCTGTTTGAAGTCTGTTAAACTTCACTGGGACACAAATGAGCCCAGGCACGGTGTCCCCGTGCCGTGGCCGCTCCATGTGGCCGCTCCATGTGGCCCCGCTGCCGGCGCTTCGGGGCCGCCGCAGCGCCAGCGCCCTGCTTGCCCTGAGGGAGAGCTGGCTGCTGGCGGACTCCATCCCGCTAATGGGAAACTAATGCCTGCTCTTGATGTTCGGGTTTATAAACATGTGAAATACTTTTTTAATTGTTGGTAGCAAAGCAGGCGGGCAATCAATAGTGTCAGGCGTGCCAAACTCACTGTTGACATTCAGCAGAGCCAAAAAGGCTGGTAGGAGATAAGGGCTTCCTGTCAGCAGTGCCTGCGCTAATTCATATTCAGACATTGTCATGTTCCATGATAAATGAATTCCTTGAACTGTATTGATATAGTAGGTTAAACATTGAAAAAGTTGGGCTGAACTTTGACTTTAAATATTCATTAAAGCTAATTATGGATTTTATGACTACATGAATTACAGTTTCTGTGTCATCATGGACAATTTATTTTAAATATATTTAAAGCAATCTTTATATATTAACTATCACATTTAGTGAGGTAATGCAGTAAATGTTTACTCTGTACAGTAATTAAGCTTTTATTCAGCTATTTCCTTTATGCATTCAATCTCCACAGTTGCAATGTTATACTTTAAAAAGAAATTATGCCAATTACCTGTTAAAAAAATTATAGCTGGTTAAATCACAAAACTTCTGTGGCAAAATTTCTGTTTAATCAAAGGAACAGTGTTTGTAATGATGGCAGATGTGTAATCCATCACAACCAATTTGTTTATCTTGCCATCAGTACCAGTTTTCCCAGATGAGTCTTTGGGTATGGAATAATGAAAGAAATGTCCAATACCGTAATGAGTATTATTCTGGAAGCTAATTAATCGCAGTGGACATTTAACTTCAGTCTGCTAGCAGGGAGAAGATGCCTGGTTTTTTCTCCATAATACATTTTGGGGGGAGATGCAAAGCTCTGCTAATGAATGTATTCACCGTACATTAGATGTTGCTCTCTGTGTCTATAGCTGCAATGCAGGTCCACATATGGACATGGTAGGAAATTCAGGTACTCCTGTCAGTCCAGAAAAAGCAGTTGTTAATAGCAGCATTGCCTGAGATAATGCCTGGCCTTTCCCTGAGCTCCTGACCGTTTCCGGAGGGGCCATTCTCACAAAAGCCAGGATGTGTTTGCCTGTGTACTCTGCAGTTAGTGACTGTGATATTGAAAGAGGTCCTAGGAGTTTACAAAGGAAATTTTCCCTGTTCTACCTACATGAGTTTGTGTGCTGGTTTGACTGTTTGATTGTAGGGGTGTTAAAGCCAAGCTGTTTAGTTATAGTGAGCAGGGGAGACAGCAGAACAATCAGTTTTACCTTTCTGTGTGTTTCTAAGGAACTTGGCCAAGGTAAAAATGAGTATTGTTCATGACTGTGCCACCTGCCTTTCTGCTTTGATGCTGTCTGCTGGTTTAGTTTGGTGTATATATATATATATATATTCATGTCTATTTGCAATGTTTGCATTTTCCTGAGAAGCAAAATGTGAATAAATTTCAGTACAGCTACTGGCAGTGACTTGTGTGGTGTTTCCCTGTGACCATGGGTTAGTCTGAATTGTGTATGCACTTCTAAGAGTAACTGGGCACCTCAGGCTCTGATGAAGCCCTTTGTGTCTTGTTAGCCCCTGGCTTGAATAGTAGGGTAGAAGTCATAGACTCGTGGAATGGCCTGGGTTGGAAGGGACCTTAAGGGTCATCCAGTTCCACCCCCTGCCATGGACAGGGGCACCTTCCACTAGCCCATGTTGCTCCAAGCCCCATCCAACCTGGCCTTGGACACTTCCAGGGATGGGGCAGCCACAGCTGCTATGGGCACCCTGTGCCAGGGCCTGCCCACCCTCACGGGGAAGGATTTCTTCTAATTCACCTGACTGATCAGTCCCAGGAATTACATGTGCTGTCCCTGTGGCCTCCTGAGGCCAACAGGTTGGACTGGTCTCTCTGAACTTCTAGAAACTTCTGGTACTACTGAATATTGTGGTTTTGATAGTAACTGGCTCAGGAGCAGGCAGGTTGGCCTGACAAGTTAGGACTTCCTGATCTGAGCCTAACTGTGAGCTATTCATTCATCACTCTGCCATGAGGCTACTGAAATAGAATCCATTACTAGTCTGTTTGCAGACTGCTTGGGAAGTCAAGGAGACAAGCCTGTGGCTGCTCCTTGTACTTCACTCTGGTGAGACATGTGCCATGCCCTGTTCATTCGCAGGGCAGGAGTGCTCTGTTCTGGATTGGAGCGGCTGGCAAGAGCTGCTGCACTGTGCCTGAGCTCTGCCCTCAAAAATTAGGGTGCTCTGAATACTGGAGAGGAAAGGCTACAGACTGATCCCTTCGGGAGTGGCACTGTCCGAGGGGGCACAGCTGCAGAACGTGCATCAACTGTGGTGTGTGGTGAAGTCAGCCTCAGTGGCTCTCAGTGCACCCTGTTCTCCAGTATTCCCAGATCTGCTGGTTCGCTCTGGTGCAACCTCTGTAACCGAGCAAGGAAGGGACAGTGCACAGCACAGCCACTGAGGTTCCATTTCAGTAGAAGCACCTACTTACAGGTGGCATAGAACTTGTGCTAACAGTAGAAGTCATTCGTTTCAACAACCCTTAAAATGGAACAAAAACCAGCTTGCTTTCTCTGCATTTGAGATTAAAAGTTGAGTTTAAAAGTTGAGCTCTTTGGGTGGTTTATATTCTGTAATGTGTTCCTGTGTTATATCATTTAGATACTGTACATATACTGCTGCTGCTGTATGTGCCACTGCTGCGTTTTCCAAAGGATATTAAAATTGTAAATAAGAAAATAAAGCAAAGTTCTATTCTTTAAATTAATCTTATTTAACTGTATTGTTAAACTGGCGTTTTATGAGAAATAGATTGAATTAACATAATCGCTTCAACAAAAGGGCCTAGGCATTAGGCCCTGCAAGGTTTTTTTAAATATATTTCATTGCATTAGGGCAGGGAATTATAAGTGCACTTCATCATTTTTACAAGTTCACATTTATGTACCTAAACCTGATTAAGTCTATAACAGTGCGGAAGATAGCGATAGCTGTAATTTCCATTCCATTATAGTTTTGATTCTTTTCAGTAGAGTGTTTGGAATTGCACAGTCCAAGCTTGTCTTAATGTTAGTGGTATCAGTTCCTGAAACTTGATGGAGTTACTTCATTACTGTCACAGATTCATTGTGCATGAGTAGTTGACACTGTGCTGCAAGTGCAGACTATCAAACTGAGCTTTTGCTGCATAAGTCTTCAAAATTAGTTTTTAAAAATGAGATTAAAACTGTAAGAAGTCAAACAATGAGTGAATTGTGACACTCAGAAATGGTGCTGTAGCTTGAGGATGAGTGGCAGTACTATTTTTAATAGAATTATGACACCTAAATAAAACAGGTTTTAGAGGATCTGGATTCTTCTTGGTTTACTTGTTGATATGTTACATAAAGAAGCTTCAGAGTTCATAATTCTGCTGCCCACATTTAACATTATTTGTACCTGATTTGGGCAGACTATTTCCAAATACTTCTTTTTGCTTAGATTCCCACCTCAGCTGTGGCATGGGGAATGCTGATGCGAATAAAGGGAAAAGCTTACCCTAAAGGTGGTCAGCCACTGAAGCAGCAGCTCAGGAGGGGAGGGAGTCTCCAGCCAGGGGAGTTCTGAGTCTCCTGGGCAGTACCCTGAGCCTTTCCCACTGACAGCCCTGCGTGGGGCAGGGTGTGAACTGGAGGCCCTTGCACAGCATGATCCTGCTGCCCTGTCTCGTGGGAAAAAGAAAAGCTCCCTTAAAAACAGCCCTGAGATGTCACAGGTAGGCTGGATTGGCCACACATTACTGACATAGTCCAAGATTTCCTGTTCCATGATGCCTTTTTTCATTTGCTGTTAAATTTTTTAGGCTTGCGGCACTTGGGATGATCCTTCCTAGATGCTTTCTGAGCCTCCTATTTTTTCTTCTGAATGCCATGTAAGAAGCTGAAATAAAGCTGTATCTTTATACCAAGTTCTTAAAGAGTATTATTATATAGCAGAGTGTTGTCTTTATATATGTCAGATTTTGCCTTGTGCATTGAAGAAAGGGATGGACCAACTGGAAATATCAGGTGGCAGTGCTTTTATCTTGTACTAGGATTTATTTCTTACTGGTAGTGTGTCCTTGTTGCAGCACAGTTAACCTTGAGTCCTTCACAGGACTGTCTCCTGCAGTTCCTTGTTCGCCTCTTCCATGTTATAAAAAAGAAGCCCAAAGGCCCAAAGGAATCTGCCTAGGTCGCAGGGACGTGTACTCATCAATTAAACGTGTGACAGTGTTTTCTGTTGGATGGACTAATATGTCAAGGAGATGGGCAGGACCTCATGTTTGTGCTTTTGACAAATCAGCAAATGTTTAATCTCTGGATGTGCAGTGTTTTATAAATAATGCAGCAGGAGCTGAATAGTGCTCTGCCAGAAGAGGCTCTGTCGTCAGAGAGGAAGAGATGGAATGAAACAAAACCATCCTTTTTGGTTAATGGGTTGCTTCTTTTACTCTTCTCAGTAAGAGTTTATCTAATAGCAGGCTGCTTTTTGCTCAGCTTCTGTTGGGTTCATCAAATGTATTTAAAGGTTCATCAAGTTCACATTTAAAATTTTTTAATTTTTTTATATTCCACTATAAGTCTACTTACACTGCTTTTTTGTTTCTCAGTTGATTTTCATTTGCTCTCTTCTAACATGTCATTTTCCTCTCATGAACTGGAGGAAAGCAGTGTATGACATGACTGAAAAGAAGGCAAAGCAAGCAGCAAGCACACGGTACCTGTGGTGAAGCTCCCATGGTACAAGTGGGGGCAGGAAGGGACTGTTGGCCTGAGCACCCTGGGTTGGCAGCTGTGGAGGGTCTTGGGAAAAAGGGGTATATAGAGGGAAGACTGGAGCAGGAACGCAGGGTGGGTTGAGGAACTTTTGCAGTCTCAGGGTGGCAAAAAACCATGTCAGGCAGTTGGGACGTTGTGGAGCCCCTTCTGTGCAGACGCTTGAGGTGCAAGTTAGAAAATTGCAAACTTTCCCTTGTTCCTGTACCACAAGCTCCAAAAGCTTTGGTTTTGCTCTGAAAGTCAATGAGGAATTGTCAGCTTTTTGTAACAGACCTGGAGGGCTGTGTTTGTGGCTGTGTTACCAATGGTGGCCCTCCATTTGGTGTTTAAATGTACGCTGGCTGTGGTGCCCTCACCATGGTCAGTCAGCTGTTAAGGATCATCTTTATAATGGCTGATGAAACTTCAGAGAAGTAACAAAGGAAATTAATATTTTTATAGATCTCAGAAAATTTAAACATTAATAAATTTCTTCTGGGTTTTTTTTTTTTTTTGTAATTGAAAACCATGATACTATTTTAGTTAGCCAAAGTAGATATTTTTATAATTTTGTATTTTGTTGTTGGTTTTTTACAGGCTCTAGGAAGTTTTTACTTTCTTCATGAATCTTTGAAAAACATCTACCAGTTCGATTTTAAAGGTAAGCGAAGGAATTAAGTGTTTTTAGTGTACAATTGGCTTTATACATCAAGGCAGCTTTTCCATCCTCTTTTCTGATGGTGCTGCCTTGGCAGTGTTCCCATGTTACACAGACTCCTGCATAATGTATGCAGGTCCCTTGGTGACAGGCGTGGCTTTTCTTACCTTTTATAGACCTCTTAGAAGAAGTCAATGGACCGGCCACAGGTTGCAAGCTGGAGCATTAATCATTCCCACAAACCCTTGGGTCCATAGTGATCCCTGAGGATTTCAGAACTCTGAATGGCCACAAGGTTCTTCCATGTAGATCAGATACAGGACCAAGACCTTAACTGTCCAACAGCAATGGTCATTTTGCAAAGCAGCTGAGATAGATTTATGGCTTAAATTACTCAGGAGCAGAGCAGGTCAGTTGGAGGGTGGCATTGTTTTAACCTGCATTGATCCTTCAGGTTGGAGGTCTTGCTACATCTGATAAGTTTAAAAGTAATGCAAGACTATGTACCTAAAATACTAAAAATATTATAGAAAATTATTGAATGCTTCCAGAGGTGAATATAGAAAGGACTATGTAAAATTTATGTTATTTCAGTTGAGAACTGTGTATATTTAATACAAAAATCTCCTGAACTTCATTTAGCTCACTGAGCTGAGTCACATTAATACTCCATCTAGCATCCCCATTAATTTGAGACACTGTTGAAACGGTGGTAACTATGGAGTGAACTAATTGTCTTAATTATATAGATTAATTATTTTTGTTCTTCGTAGAGACAGATTCTTTCTGCTCATGTAATTGATGGTACAGGGTCTTCCTGCCTTGAAATATTTGAATGGTAGTTCTGTGTATGTAGCAATTCAAGATTTAGCCAAATAAGTCCTCCTGTCACCACACGGAGTGATTTTATCTCTGACAGACTGTACGGAACACTCCATAGCGATGTTGGCACTCCTAAGAGAGGCCATACCGGGGCTTTCTCCCAGACTGGAGCCGCTCTGCAGACACTCAGGAATGAACTGTGCCCATGGGGGAAACGCTGGGGGTCCCAGGTGATGCCCAGGCCCTGGGTGGAATGGTCTGCTCTCCACTGCTGTGGCTGTTCATTCATTCTGCCATGTAAATGGCTTTGTGTGCCAATAATCTATGAACTGTTGGCACACCTGAGCCCATAGCTTCATCCCACCAGCACTGGAGGAGCAGCAGTTTCACTCCAAACTCCACCCAAAGGTTCCTCCCGCTGGTCACAGATGGGACGTGTCCTGCTCCAGCAAGACCTCACAGGGAAATGACAGCTACTTTAGGAAAAGAGACGCTTTTGGGATTTATTAATCATTGATAGCTTACTCACTACTGTACAACTTTTAAAAGGAAGTGAGAAAATGGAAGGAAAAAATGTAAGGGAAAACAATCGATAGGAAAGCAGTAACCAGATAGTTGTTCCAGAAAATAAATGCTTTAAATGGTCAGTGCTTTGTTTTGCTTGGCAAAATCTTATCAGAGGCAGCAGGGCTGTGAACCATGCACATAAACATACCTGGGTTTGGCCCAGGTATCATTTGGAAGGAAAAAACTCATAATAAAAATCCCGGGAAATGGATGAATTGGTGTTGAAAGTCACCCACGGTTCTCCTAACATAGAGCAGAATCCATCTTCTAGTGTAGGGTTTGTAAAACATGACCCTGAAGGTTCCCATCTTTCGGGGGAAATGTAAAACTTGCCTCTTCTCTTCATGACTATTGATGTTTTCGCAGTGTATTCAGCTCTTAAATCAGAAGAAAAATCCAGATGGATACAAACATTGTCTTCACAAAAATCATTATGAAATTCTGGTTCTACTCAAAAGTGTGCAAAAAATAGATGTTAATACACAGTTCAATATTCCTGGAACGTCACTGAGGCTTTTCAAAATTCACTGCACAGTTGGATGTGACTGAATACAGACTTTGGAGAAAAAAAGATTGTATCTGCTTTTCAGATCTCAGGAAGACATATCTGAGTTTTAAAATGAGAACATTTCTCCTACAGCCTCACGCATTATTTGCTACAGCGTAGAGGTGTTAGACTGTTTTCACAGTGGTCAGAGGCCCAAAAGTTGGTTTAAAATTTAAACTAGTGCCAAGCTGTGTGTTCTGAAGGGCCATCCTTCAAGAGAGGGGTTTTATACAGTTCCAGTCAGCCACTTTGATTTACAAAAAGAATCTTGTTCTCTGGTGTGAAGTCAGAAATGAGCAGAGCTGTTTTTAGTTGGAGACGGGCTGTGGTCCCCCTGCATTCAGTGCTCAGCAGTCGTGTCAACAAGCCACTGGCTCACACGTAGCGTCGGTGCCAATGTGGGTGATGAGAAAGTGCCTCCCTTTGCCAAGGGCTGCTTTTTACCGAGGTTCTCCCAGCAGAAACCTTCAGTCCTTACAGTTCTGCCAAGTCTTCTCTGTATCCCAAATGGCATTGGGATCTCTGCTGGCACTGTTAAACTTGCTGAAAGAGGCACTCCATCCATGATCCACTCAGAAGGATGCCACATCAGTTTATAGGGATATTTGTTGCGTTTTCCTGTGAGATCTCAGAGTGACTGGCACGTAAAGAATGATTTTTTTTTTTTCCCCCCTGAAGACATAGTGCTGCTTCACAGTAAATGCTCCCTCAGATTATATAAAATACTTCATCTAGACAACTTTAACTGACAGGTTCTTGTACTGCTTGATGTTTTCACCAGGTATCCGGTAGAACTGGACAGTTTAGAGTTCTTGATAATAGCTAGTTTGGAGTTTTCCTTCTATACATTCCCAGTCAAAACTCAATCCAGTTGGGTAGGTCCAGCTGTACAACAGCTGCCTGGACTCCTGTGTAGGAGGAGTTTGTAAACTAAGTCAGGTTCTCACCTCAGACATGCCAGTACATTGCCGTGTTCAGCAGAGAGACCAAGTATGAAGTGGATCAAGAAGCAGAACCTCTCATTCATGAGCTGAATACATACATAGGAGTCTGTGCTGTTTCTGTCTGTGCTGAAGCCATTCATTAGAGACTTTGCAAAGTGATGTGCATCACCACTCAGTCTCTTGTACAAAGCCAGTACCCATTCCAGTTGTAAATCCCCATGTCAGCCTCATGTGCTGATGGCCAGAAAGGCATGATGTGAAGGAGATGGAGGCTACAGGGTCACTATGCTGGTTTAAAAGTAAACTGGTGGGAGAAGTGAACCCAGCTCAAGTGAGATTACAAGTCAGAGCTACAATTTACTGAAAAGATGACAATAAATACAGTGATTCAGAGGAAACTGGTTTTAACCTATAGCAGGTGGTGGGTTTCCCCCTGGCACGGTTGCTGCGATCCTTACCAGGGGGCAAGCTCTCCGCCCTTTCCCCCTCCACGTGGTTCCCAGGAGACCGGGAAAAGCAGCACAGAACTCACGGAGAGACGGAGGCAGAGAGACTTTATTTCCGGTGCTACCAGCTTTTCAAGGAAGAGGTGTCATTTTACTATGAAAGGGGGACCCAGGTTAGGACCAATGGGGTAAGGTTTAACAGGGGCCAATGGGAAAAAGGGGTTTACAACAGGGGTTTGGGGAAAGGGAAGGTACAAGCGAGGTGACAATACAAAATCCATCTGTAACAATATTCATATCACAGTAAAAGTTTCATTCTCTGCATTAGCATCCACATTCCGTTTATGACAAGAATCTTTCCATACTTTCAATGGTGCATTGATTACTACATTAACCCTCAAAGATAGTTATATAGCCCAGCACCCTGGGATGCGAACAGAATGGTGTTCATTAGCCCCGGTGCTGTGTACCACGTGGTCACCCCGAGTGCAAAGGGAAAGGAAACCTGTTGGTGAGGATGATGGTCACAGTTCTGTCGAAGCAATGATCACAGTCTTGTTGAGAATGGCAGTCGCAGTCCTGTTGAGGTTTCGGTCCTCTTCTGGATCTGACAAGTGGTACCAGAAGTCCCAAAACTTGCTCAGGTTCAGGTGGGAGTGCCCAGTACCTCCCCCAGGGTGAGGAGTTTCACAGTGGGTGATCTAACTCTCAGAGTCATGGGTTATTTTGAAATCTTTAATGGTGTAGGTCATTGCAGCTGCCTGTTTTGCCAGTCCTTAATTGCGACGGCAAAAAATGGTGCAGAATCAGTCTTGTACAAGCAAGAGCAAAAGCCATTTTATTAACTACAAGTTTATCCTTTTATATATATTTTTTACTGTCCACACACATATAAGCTACATCTCATTTCCTAGGTATACTTGTCCATCAGTCCTAAACCATCTTCTGATAGGTAGTCAGCATCTCTCCTTGTGCTGGCAAGTCCCGAAACACACTCTGCTTTTCCACGGTTGTTTTTCCTCATTCTTCAGCTTTCCCAGGCCTGGCCCAAGGACACAGGTGGTGTTTTCTACTGCTTTCCCAGGCCTACAGCCGCATCCTCTCAAGGCCAAACTGTCCCTAGCCCAGCAGTCTTCCACACCTAATAGCCCATTAGCAGACATGACCACTCAAGTCTGGGTGTGAAGGTGCTGATACTTCCCCAGAGGGGAGTTATCAGGGCTGTGAAGACAGAAACACTTCACTGTCTCACAGTGGTCTATAACACCAAGCTTGTAGCCTGAGGGGTCAGGTGTGCCCTGGGCAGCTGCTGCAAACCATCCATTATTAACAGTTCATCAGAAATGACATAGTGACAGTTTTGGTTATACCCACATAGTGATAAACTGGTCCCAGCCCCTTAACTAGGACAGGCACAGAGCAGCTGAGGAGGGATTCAAGTGCAAGGGTGTGCAGAGACCAGGGTCATGATTAGAGCTCCAACACTCTATAGGGCTCTGGATAGTAGGAATGACAATACCTGTAACTCTGTAGCTTCAAGATGTCTGACCTAAGCAGGTGTGTTTATACCTGGTTGAGTAGTCCCTGGTTTTCCCCCAGAACAGTTCAGTGCTTTTACACTTTGGATAAGACCCTCTTGATTTGCCAGCTGCTTTGCCAGTGAGTGCAGGAGGTTGCTCAAAATGTTGAGGTTATGTATGTTAATTTTGTCTTATCTCTCTTCCTAGCTAAGAAGTATAAAAAGGTTACTGGGAAAGAAATCTACTCTGACACTTTAGAAAGCACGCCCATGCTGGAAAAAGAGAAATTTCCACAGGATTATTTCCCTGAGGTATGTACAGCCTGTGGAGCATTCTCATATACTGGGTTTGCTTGTGATTTGCTTTGGTTACTTGGGCAGCTGCTCTCGGTGATGTGAAAAAGGGCGTAGGGAGTCTTGAAATTCTATTTGTTTGCCTGTTGGTTTCTTGACACCTGTAATACATGTTTTAAGTTATGGCATGGATGTACCAAATTCCAGTGGAACTCTTTGTATAGTAGGAAATCGTTGTGACAGGTAGAGACAGTGATGAAAAGACTCATTTGTCCATTTAAACCCCAGGAGATGGCACACTGTGCCATGGCAGGGCTGTCTCAGGGTGCATCCTGCAGCTGTGGTTCTGTGCAGGTGGATTGGGATTGGGAAAACGGAGCTCCTACTGGGGCAAGGGTATGTGTAATGTGGACACACACTGATGGTGCCCTCTGAGACTGCCCTCGGACTCCCTCTTGTTCTCAGAAGAACTGCGGAGCCTTGCAGGTTTGAGATTGAAGGTCTTGTCAAAACCAGAAATACAAGCAGAGCTGAGGGATTTCTTCCACTGCATGTGCAAGTGCAGACTTTGCCTGCCGTTCTTTTCTTTGATGTTTGCTTTATTTTTCTCGTTTTTAATTTCTTAGGAACGTCTAGAATGTATTTAGTGGTTAATGTCTTTCTCAAACCAAGTGAATAAATTTGTTGAATTCCAGTAACATTATTGGATCAAATAGGCATGTTATTACTTTAATAAAAGGAAGAACTAAATAAACTCTTAAAATTAATTTAGAATTTGTAAATATACACACTTAGACATATTTGGACAGTGCTTGTGGGCTTGGCAGAGCATTGCGTAGTTACCAGGTTGGTGGGGTGAAGGTTGTTCTTTTTCTTGACTTTGATACGGAATTATTTCTTTTTATATCTCTGTACTGGAAGGGAAACTGCCTTTGACATAATTTTACTAAGCTTTTTTCTCCTGTGAATAAGCATGTTAAATACTTCTTTGAAGTTAAGTGTTACATCATTTTGAGGGCCCTTGGGGCAGTTCCTCAGGTGCTGGAAGGGAGCTGTAGCAGTGTGGGGGGCTGGCAGCGTGAGCAGGAGCCAAGCAGGGCTGGGAGTGATGTGACTGCAGCGCTGGGAGCACTGACAGCATTGCACAGTGTGGTCAGTGCTGCCATCCCGCCTCACCGCACTAGGACAGGTTATGGATTGCTCATTGATACCTCCCTTATTTCACTGCTCTTGTTTCATCCTGAGACTGGAAAAGCTCTAACTTGTTCAGCATTGTTTATTACCCATCTGACATCAACAGTTCTCATAGTTTCTTGGAGCAACAGTGGAGTCTCGGGGCTTTCCCACACAGTTTTGTGGAGCAGGGATTGTGTTCATTCCTTGTGGGTGCTCAGGAATTAGGTTCCCACATTTGCATGAGCAGCAACAGCTTCTCTGTTTGATACACTCTTCCATGCTGCTTTTGGAGCAGGACCGTGGGGTCCAGAACCCAAGGAGCAGCTAAATCCCTTTGGAGGCTCTGACATGTTCACACTGGTCCCATTGTTCTAGTGCCATAAATGACTGTTCTGAGCAGAAAGTACCATGTTCTGATTGTCAGGGATAGTGCCTGCCTGGAGGAGGAATAAACAGGAAAAGAGAAAATCATCAACACGCACAAATTAAGACATGAATAAATCCCTGAAGCACCTTAAAAGTGCAGTTCTGTTCCTGCTCTCAGCACAATTCCTTGAAGTGGGTTGCAGGCAGACCCCTGAAACAGGCTGGAGGATTCACCTGTGCTGTTGCAGAGCTTTGCACAGAGGGAGAGGAAAGGAATCTGGGCTCTCCAGGACTGCAGTGATGGGGACAACAGCAGACCCTCCATGTGGCTTGCCATGCTCACTTGGCTGCCCCTGGCACAGGCCAGCCCAGCATATTTCCATGTGACATGCAAAGCCAGAAAATAGTTGCAGTGATTTCAGACTATGCTGTTTCTGTTTGGGACCGGATACCAAAGAGCCTCTCAAACACACAGACACAGCAACAGCAAAAAACAACAGGGATGTGGTTTTGGTTCTTATACACATTTCTATTTCTAAAGCTAAAATAGTCTTCTTATCACCTGTTTTCTTCCTAGGAAAATTTTCATAATAACAATGCCTATTAAAAGGCCACTAAATAATGTGTACTTTGGAAATTTGGGTAGACCCAGCAGAATGCATGAGCAGCTTATCTTCCTGAACATTGTACTGACATGTTCTTGTGTGTTTTAGCCAGACTTCTTATATCACATTTGAAATTTTTTGTGTGAGAAATGGTTTAAGACTGATTTCTTTTCTTTTTATTACTGCTGCTTAAGGATGATCTAAAAGTAATTACAATGATTGAGGCATAATGCAATTCAAAATAATTACAGCCCACTGCATATAAAACTAACAAAACTTTCTGTCTTGATTTATGGGTCCTCTTGGCGAGGCATAAGCCTCAAATGATGCCTCTGGGAGCAACACTCCAGATAATGTTAGGCCATTTTAAAAAAAGCAGATTTGTGTAGTCTATCAGGCCTGAGTAATTTTTTTTTCCCATAGTGAGAAATTGGTTGTTATCATAGATCACAGATACTGCTCAAAGCTCTTATGAAAGATGAATTAATTTCACTAATGCTTTAATGCAAACCTTTCATGGAGGAGGCTGTATGGTGATAACCTTACTGCGGTCTCTCCTTTCTCAACGATGATTTATGTTGTCTTTTAGTAGATGAAACTGCCTGTATTCACAATCCATCTGCTGGCTAAAGGAATCCTATTAACAGAGGATCTAAGAAGGGACTTAATACTGTAAGGTGAAAGATGTGGTATCCCCTTTCCGGGACATGAAGTAGGAATTTTTTTTCCTATTTTAAAATGTAGATCCCTCTCTGAGAGCATACAGATGACCTGTGTCATCTCCACCTGGTTTTATGCTGGCTTACAGATGGTGGAGCAGGTAGTAACTATTTATTATGGTACAAATAAAGACTGTTCTTTGAAATCTGCAGTAAGAAGTAAATTTCTCTTTCCTCCTTCACAAGCTATAGTTGTTCTATACATTTTGTTTCTCAAACTTTCTTCTTTCCAAATAATGTATTTGGAAATATTAAAGCACATCAATGATCCAAAACTGTGTAAGGGTTGTTGTTCAGCTGCAGTTTGTGTCTGAGACTAAGGATGACAATTTTATGTGGGAGATGCTGAAAGGTGCTCCAGCTCTTGGGCTGCATTAGGCCCAAAGACTACAAACTTCTGTGTTCCTAATGTTAAATAGGCAAGTTATTAACAAGTGAGTTATTTATTTAAGTTAAAGGAATTACATAAATGTGTTGAAGTTATGAGTATCTAATGGCATTTTTCAGGTTGAGGTCCAGTTGCAGAATAAAATAAGTGTCATTTTGTGGTACAGAGGCACAGGTGATGTTCTCCAGTGGCAGCTGAAGCCCCTCCCTGGTCTCCCATGCTGGCTTCTCCTCAGGCCAGATCAAAGGCATAAACCCTCATGATTCTGTCCACCACTTGTTGCTTTTTGGCAATCACTCAGACTGGAGCATTACATGGAACTGCTGACTTCAAATAGTTACAAAAGCAAAGAAAGGAAGTAACTTTGGGGTAAGAACTACATTCTGCATTGTTTTTATGGCAAGTTGTCATAATACAGCTCATTTCCTGGCTAGCTGAATGCTGAGTGTATTGTGAGCAGGTGGAACACGGGTCCTGCATGAGGCTCTGAGGAGGAAGAGTTTTTGCTGTGGCCATGAAGGCCTGTCAGTGCTGAGCATCACTCGGTGCTGTCAGTGTTTGGCTGATTCCTGCTTCAGGTTTCCCCCAGAGCTGTAGTGTTCCTTTAAGGAGCTGCAATTATACCTCAGTCATCGTCACTTTAATGTGTCTTTCCTTCATGCCCTGCTTTGTATGGTTGAATAAACCCTTGCTGGGTCGCTATTTAATTTGATATGGTCCCTCTCAGTAAAATGATGGAGAAAAGATGAATTAAGGCTCTGTGCTGGTCATTATCAATCATGGTTTGTGTGCATTACTTATTGCTCACTGTGCTTTTTGACATTAGCCCTCTCTAACCTCTCTCTTCATGTTAATGCTGTCTGGAGGTCTTTTCCCCCCATGTAGCAGGGGTTATTTATATAGGTGGTGGTTCTGGGGGGCTTTAAAAGGTCAGCACAATCTCCTCAGAGACTCTATTCACAAAGGAAAGGCTGGCAGAATGTAACTATCAGTTTTCAAATTGTGATTTTAAAAAATACATTTTTTTGGTGAGAACTTCTTATAGCGAGGTGTCAGAGCTTCATTTACACTGGTTATAGTACATTGTTGGAGAAGTGGCCTCTTAGGCATACCCCTGTCCTTAAACCCCTATTCACAGTGTGTGTGAGAGGAAACACTGAGCTCTGGTGAGAAATTCTGTATTTTACCATGTCAAGAAATACAAATTGTGTTGCAGATGTCTTTTCATGGGCTTGTGTCAGCGTAGGCTTGTGTTAAACAGCCAAGCAGCAGTGCCAAGGGCTGGGCACACTATGTGCTGGTACTGCTTGTGTTGGTGAGGTGTCAGGAACAAAACCAGGCTGGGGTCCTCTGGGTGTCTGGATCTAGATTTCACATTCCAGTCAGATTCCAGGCCCTGCTGGAGAAGTGGATGAGGACTGACAATAGGACTCTGGGTCTCAGACACTTTGGTTACACAAAATCATAAACTAGTTGTACGTGCATGAGCCTGTGGCAGCAGGTAGGGCACACCCAAGGGAGAAGGATCTGTCTGACATCAGTGAGGCGCCTTGGTGCCCTCCTGAAGTGCTGGGATAACACTCGTCACAGCCATTTTCAGGAAGGGTCCCAGGTGGCGTCTGCTCAGTCATGGGAAGCTGACGGAGCAAATCTTCTTGGATGACCAGTTGCATGGAGAAGGGGTGTGCTGTGGATATTGCGGGCATTGCTTCTAGTGAGGACTTCAAATGCAGTCAGTCAGTGTCCTGGAAGCCCAGCTGGTGACACCTGTACTGGGAAAGTTGGTCGGCTCCCAGGGTGACGGGGTGGTGATGAAGTCCAGCTGGCAGCTTGTTGCCAGTGATGTTCCTCAGGGATTGATGCTGGGATTGGTACTATCCAGCCCCTCTGTTACTAGGGTGGACAGCAGGATGGAGCACGCGCCCATCTTGGCCATGCACAATTTGGGGAGCTGTCAGTGTGCTGGAGGGCAGGGATGCTGTGATAGGGACTCAGCAGGCTGAAGGGAACCTCATGGATTTCAGCAAAGATTAATGCCAAGCCATGTCCCTGTGGTGGGGTAACCTCACAAAGTGGTGCAGGCTGGAGGTAACTATGCAGGAAACAGAGGAGGACACAGATCTGATTGGACAGGGAGTTAAAGATGAGCTAGCACTGTGTTTGGGTGAAAGAGGCCACCAGCATCCTAGGGTGTGTCAGGTCCCAGGAAGGGACTCCTCCATTGATTTGGCACTCCAAGGCCACATCACATCTCCAGTGTCTTCTTTGGGAACCCTATACCAGGCAAACATGGGCAGAGGGGAGCAAGTGTAGCTGAGGCACCTCTGGGGCTGGAGCAGGGCATGTGGAAGGAGAAGCCAGAGAGCACATCTGTGCCACCAGGAGAGGGGAGCCACCAGTGACCACACTGCTGGCTCCAAGGGACGGGACAGGTGCTTCTGGGTGTGCAGATGCAGGACAAGGGGCAGCAGTCAGCAGTTGCAGCAAGGGAAAATCTGACTAAACCTGGGAAAAGCTTTCACCATGAGGGTGAACAGCAGAGGATGGGCCCAGACAGGCTGCAGAATCACTGTCCTTGAAGATGCTCAAAACCCAACTTGATGTGACTCTAAGCAACATGGTCTGATTGGTCCTGTTTTGGTGTTGCATCTTTTGAAGTATCTGTTGTGTTGCCAAAGAGGAAAATAGCAAATGAAAAATGTCAGCTTGATCAAAGACATTATCTTGGGCCACATCATAGGCTTGGACTCTCTGATTTTCTCTGTATTTTTCTTCAGTATTTAAAAGTTCAGTGTAGTTCTCTTTAAGAAGGAAATGAGCTTCCTTTTTTCAATTGAGATTAAATTTGAGCCAATTTTCAGTGCTTTTAGCATTTAGCTATCTTATTTGGTTTGCTTTTGAGTAAGTGTTGACATCTCAACTTGTAACTGTGCCCTCATGATCATCACAGAAGAGACCTTACTTTGAAGAGACCTTAGTGGATGGTGGGATTTGTGGTTCAGCCATGGATTCTGTTAGGAAGGTTTGGAGTTTTGCCTTCCAGTCCCCTGACTACACCAGAGTGAATGTTGGACCTGCAGAAGAGGCTATTTTTCACAGTTAAAAAAAAAAATTTGCAATGAAGTAGATAGTTATTCAAAATATTGTTATTATTGTCGTGTATCTGGTTGGCCTTGGCTGCAGACATTGTGCTTGTGCCTGAGGAGAGGAGGGGAGAAGGAGTTGGGTACCTGTTCACTGAGGCATGTTCAAGGCTAGGCTGGATGGGGCTCTGAGCAACCTGATCTGGTGGAAGGTGTCCCTGCCCATGGCAGCGGCTGGAAGGAGATGATTTTTAAGGTCCCTTCCAACCCAGGCCATTCTTTGATTCTGTTGTTTGTTCTAAGAGAGCCAGGTTCAGTTTGGTGAGGCCCATCACTGCCCCAGCAGCATCTGGGACTGAGGACTGTCTGTTCACGGGGCGGGGGTGGGCGGAAAATACAGGGAGGCTGGTGCCTCGGGAATGGTACCTCTGTCAGGGGGTGCTCTGCTGGGACTGGCACTTCATTCACAGTAAGGATTTGCAGTCATTTGCTACAAAATCATTGGCACCATTGCTTAGGCCTGTGTGGTGTACTATTTATTCGCAGAGCACCTTAGCCTAGCCCAACATGCATTGCTAACAGGGAATAAATAGGACACATAATCATGTCTTCTTGTGGGAGGCTGTAATTTGTGGCAGTCTCAGGAGTGGTGCTGAAAAACCCCTTTTGCTGTATCATAAGTGCCATGTGTGGGCATGAGCTGATTTGTAGCTTTCTCACTGATGGTGCAGTTTTGATGAATGTAATGGTTTACCATTATTTAAATTCCCCTTAACTTTTATAGAAATAGAGGGTGGGTTGGCTCAGCAGGAGAAATAGCTTTCTAGCAGATCTCATTCATTTTAATTTGATGTAAATCTCTGATGACATTTTACAGTTCAGGTGAAATTGCAAAGAAGACATTTGTGCATGGGCAGTAAGAATTTGCTGGTTTAGACTAAGCATACATACAGTGGTAAAGCTTTCCTATTCGGTTATCTTTCATTTATAAACAAATGCCAGGGCTAATATTAATTTTACACGTAAGTTTATAACTGCTGCGGGACCAGAAATATAAATAATTCCAGGATTTATAAAAGACACAATACCTATTTTCAAGGTGTCTCAGTTTGTATTCAGTGTTTCTTGGTTACAGTGTATGGATGAGCTCTGTTTTATTTTGTTCTCTGTGTCAGTACATTTCACAGTAATCCTTTACCCTAAGGTGACTGGCTCTTCTTTGCATATTTTTCAGTGCAAGTGGTCCAGAAAAGGTTTCATTCGAACAAGATGGTGTATTACTGATTGGTAAGTTGCACCTTTCTGACTACATGTGTATTATGTGTGGGTTTGTTAACAACTGTTTCAATGTAAGTATTTCCATGTGTAGATTGGTCTGTTCATAGAGCAGTTTGGTTCCAAAGAGTTGTTTATGATCAGTTGAACACATAGTGTTCAGTAATGCTGAAACAGGCTACCCAGGGCAGTGGTCACAGCACCAAGGCTGACAGAGCTCAAGGAACGTTTGGCTGATACTCTCAGGCACATGGTGTGACTCCTGGAGATGGTCCTGTGCAGGGCTGAGCGTTGGACTTGATGACTCTTGTGAGTCCCTTCTATCCAACTTCGCATATTCTGTGATTCTGTAAGTTGTAAAGATGCATAACCAGTTGTGGTGTCCCTGCTCACACAGGGCATTAGGCTAGGACTGCTGGGGTCAGAGGAGGCTCTCCTTCAGGGGTGGTCAGACAGGTTGGTGCCTGAGAGCAGGGCCAGGAATCAGTCCCAGTGTGGGGCTGGCAGTGTCCCCTGTGCTCCCGCCACACATGGTGCTGCCGGGGGTCAGCAGCGTCCCACCTGCGCCAGGGGATGGGCAGCTCTCCTCTCTGAGATCTCTGAGGAAAGTGCTTGTTCTCTAGACACTCTTTAAGCCCTCTCCAGTTTCCACTGAAGTCAGCAGAGGAACTGTACCCTTAAGGAATGCAGCTTTTTTAAACCAGTTCCTGCTCTATTATTTTTCCAGGAGCAGAAGTTTTTGTTTGTTGTGTTCAGGTCAGGATACCCATTTCAAGCCCACAGTAGGGTCCTGTTCTGTGTGAGGTTGCTTTTTTTCATCCTAGAGTGGAGTGAAGCAGCTGGCAGCCCAGTGTTCCCTGGTAGGGCTGGATGGAGGGGCACGGAGAGCAGGTCACACCTCTTACCTGTGCAGTCAGGTTGCTGAGCAACCGTCCCACCAAGCCAGACTTGGTTATGTGGGATGTCACCTTGCTGCCATCAGAGCAGACCAAGTTCCTCATCAGATGTACTGTGCAAATCTACAGAAGGACAAACGTTTTGCTGTTGGGATCAGCCGACAGCCTGGAGAGGCGGGGCTGAGGGGCGTGAAGAACCACACGGAGCAGCAGCAGAACAGCATGGTGGTGTTAGGGGCTGATTGCTGCCTTTGGAGGAGCAGTGCCCCTGAGTACTCACAGGGGTGTATCTCAGAGGCTGTTTGCTGTCTGTGTTTGAAATTGCTGTCTTTAATAACAATAAGAGTAGTAACAGTAATAATGTATATTGGGGGGCAGCTGTTTGTCAAACACTCTACCTGAGGGAGCCTGGAAGTGTCCCTTACCTTAACCCAAGGAGAGCTCAGTAAATTCACAGGTATTTATTGATGTTACAATCACCTACATTTATGTGAACCTTCTTCAACATTTTTCCTTCTTCCTGTGGTTGTTTCACGTCTTAAAATTGTAAGTTTGATTTTGAAGTCCGGTGAATGTTTGCACAGGCTGACTTTTGAGTGCTGAACAGTGTTCTTGCTTGTTGGCATAAGCATGTTTATTAGATTTAGCAGTTTGTGAAAACTGAAAAAGCAGCAGGTTTTCTCCTTTCATAGACTTTTGACCCAGAAATTGGGCAGGCAGCTGTGGGATACTGTAGGTTCATGTTAGTTTCCTCAGATCCATATCCATGGCATGTGATTTCAGCAGTAGACATGTGCAGAAGTGGATACTTAACATCGGTTGCTAATCTGGCCTTTGCTCTTGTATCATGACTTGTCCAGGTTCTGTCTCTTCTGCCCTCTGGGATTTCCTCTTTGCTGAAAAATAAAGTGATTTTATCTTTAGGCCTGTCTAAGGAAAAAATGTCCTTCAGAACCAGATTGAAAGGCAATGTTTTTTTGTGGGGGTTACTAAAAAAGGACAGTCTTTGGGAAGAGCAGTCTATAGGGGACGTTTGGATCAGATCATACACTGTGCTCATGCGTGCAAAAGGTGTGTGGGGCAGTGAGGATTTTCCTGGCCTGTGGTGAGGTAGGTAGTTCTGTGATTATGATCCACAGGACCTAATGATAAGTTTCTAATGAGAAGTTGAAGGGGCAAGTTACTGTGAACAATTTCTGGAGAATGAAAGTCAAATACTGTGGAAAATACAGGGGGTTAGAAAATAGACCTCATGAGGTCTAAGCACATAATGTGACTGTTCAGGGTGAGATGAGTGTTTGCACCCAGTCTCTGTGCATATGAACAAAGTTCTGGCCATTTTCATAATCGTGACTTTTGATCAATACATTTCTATATTCTAATAGGTCAGTAGAAATATAGCCCAAACACTTGTTGTTAGTACTTCTGTGTGAGTCCTTAAGAGGAACTGTTCATTTTCCCTGCCTAGGAAAATGTCATTACAGAATGTACCTCACACCAAAAACAGTGGGCTCCCAAAGACCCAGAAAAGTGACCTTAACAGACTTCAGGGAAATGTCATTTTTCCTCCTCTGTTATTCTGTGAGCTGCCCCAGTTGAGTTTCTCTGTGAATCGAGATTTTTCACATCCATTATTCTTCATTAACTTATTTCTAGTGTGGACAAAGAGCTAAAGAATCTTGGAGCACTCCCAAGTTTTCACATTAAGAAAAAACAAAAGAGGACTACATAACTACACACACTTTTTTTTTAACCTTTTTTTCAGTATCTTGACTATAAGGGAGAGGTATTGGTTTCTATTCCAGTAGTTCTCGGGGTTTTAATACGTGCAAGGTAGTGCCCTGAATGCATTGCAGTCTTAAATACAATTTGCATACATAGTTCACATTTGGTAGGGAGGATGGAGTAAAGAATACAATTACAAAATTTAGGTAGGGCACCAATCTTGGGAATATTTGCAAGTATATCAGAGGTCAGAATTGGGAACCAGAATTGTTTTGATAATTTTGAGAAAGTAGTATTGGAAGGTGAATGTCAGGGAAGTGCAAAGCATTGCACTTTTTGAGAGAAGAATTCAAAAGCACCAATACAATTTGAGAAATAACTGACTCATTACCCCAGCTGTAGAAAAGGATCAGGGGAGAAGAAATTGAATATGGCTCATTATTATCTTACTGAGATGTGTTAATAGATAGATCCTGTGAAGGACATGAAGGAGGAAGGCATGGTAATTATTTACCTGAGTGCTGCCAAGGCCTGTGATAGAGTGCTCCATCTCCCTTTGAGTGCTATGCTTTTGGTACACTTGGAAAAAGGATAGCAGAGTCAGGAATGATGGGAGTATTTGAACAGGGAGTGAGAACACTTGGCTTGGACACATTAGGGAGACTGGTTGCTGTCAGCCCTGCAGAAGGGGCAGAAATAGGTTTAATTTACAGGAAAATAGGTAATATGATCAAAGCTTGAGTTTAGGGACAGAGAAGTTGTAGGTGGAAGGTGAGCTTTAGGCACATGGAGATGGGTTATGAGATACCTTCACACATGAGGCAAGCTGGTGACATGGGACCCACCCTCCATGTCCTTCAGGGATTCTTCCTGTCCCTCCTTCTGGACTGGACATCTCAAGCTGTCATGTTTCGTAGTTACATGGTCATTGTATATTTTGGTAAGAAGTTCAGTAGTTCTGCTCCCCCCTCAGTGTGAGTTCAGTGGGCAGGATGTGCTGTTCCCAGGAGCCAGAATACCTCCCCCAGGATCTCTGGCAGAGCCCTTCATGCTCGGTGACCTGTATGTCTGACCATGCTTGCTGTTCTCACTGCCATCATTGCTGTGTCCAAATCCATTCCCGACTCCATCATGGTCTGGGGACGACCTCCCTGAGCACAGCTTGGGGTTTCTGCTGATGGCTTTCTGGGCTAGGGCTCCTCCATGCTCTCACTGTCAGACTGCAGGTGGGCTTAAGGGGCTTGTCTGGCCTAAGAGTCTGTGAGTCTGGGTCCCACAGGCACAGCCCAAGGGAAGCAGCCTGGGTCCTCTTCCCAGCTGGAAGTGGTGTGTCATCTTGGCATTCTCCACACAGGGACACATAAGGACTTGCAGTGATATGATTTAGCCTTTAATGTCAGTAACACTCTCCTGTCAGTAGCTTTTCCTGTTGCTTATTGCAAGTTTGTAAACAAGCTTGTTGACATACTCAATTTTGGTTTAAAAATATTTTAGTGAGAGGGTACTGCCTGATTGCTGGAATTGTAACTGACAGATAGCATTTCATTTTCATGGTGTGCATACTGTATGCAAAAGCCTTGATGGAGTCTTACCCATGGATGAGCTGTCATTAGCTTGATGCTAGTCTTGGACAATTTTCTGATGATGATGGCTTAACCTGCTAAGTTTTGTGTAAGTAAATGTTGAGGTAATACTAGAGCAAATACAGAAAGTGTTGTTATATTGAATGCTTTGCTGATGCAACAAATGTTTTTTTTCTTTTATCCTGAATCATTTTATTTTTTATCTTTTTTGTCATAGTGCCTTTGACTTGGTAAACATTCATCTTTTCCATGATGCTTCCAATTTAATTGCTTGGGAAACAAGCCCATCGGTTTACTCAGGAATACGGCATAAGGCTCTTGGCTATGTACTTGATAGGTATGTATTAGCCTTTCCTGGCCTCTCTCAATCTCTGTGTTCGTAAGCATCCTATGAAAGATGTTTCAAATGGCACACTCAGAAATGTAGAGGTTTTTATTCTGTCACCTGAAAATGCTTGCCAGAGTTTTCTAAACAGTGCCAATTGCAGATCACTTTACGACACTCATTCTTTAAAGCCAAATTACTGATCTGGGAGAACTGCTCTGAAGTCACCTGAAGTAGTAGAATAGAAAGCACATTTATTTTTTTAATGTGTTACTTAACATTAGCTTCTTTTTAAACTGTGTGGAGTCTAATAAAGCTGCCATTCAAGTGCATTTTCAGTTACAGAATGATAGAATAATTCCAGTTGGCAGGTATAACTGGGAGTCCCTCCTTGATTCCCCTGCTCGAAGCAGGGCTGGCTTCAACAGCAGATCAGGATGTTCAAGGCTTGTCCAGCTGGGTTTCGAGCTGCTCCGCATTTTGGTTTGTAGTTCCTCTGGGCCATCCATTATTGTGTTTGATTACCCTCACTGTGGAACTCTGTCCCTATTATTGAGCCAGAATTTTCCTCAAAGCAGTTTGTGTCCATCATCCCCATCTTTTGGCATGCACTGCTGAACAAAGTCTGGCTCTGTCTTTTCTGTAGCTACCAAATAAATAAAGCCAGCAGCAGAGTCCTCTGCAGACATCTTTTCTGTAACCTGAACAAACCTGGCTCTTTCAGCCTCTCCTCATGTGTCTCCACACACGGAGCCAGTGGTGCTTTAATCTCCGCACCAGCTGGATGCAGCAGGCAGCTCATCTCAGCAGCCACGCAGCATTCGTGTGCAGCCAGCACTGGTATTAATTAAATTGTCACATGGGTTATAATGGTATTACAGAGTAGTTAATTTGATGAGTGCTACAGTACAGAGGAGAGTCACAAAAATACCCAGCAACTTACAGCTACCATAATTATAAAGTCAGAAAAAAGACAACTTTTTCTTGAGTAAGGAAAAAATGTTTCTGCATGGTCATTGGTGTGTTGGCAGAATAAACAGGTATTTCTCATAGGAGGTGTCAGTTGGTTTCATGTTTGCCTGAGAAGTAAAACTTTAACTTGTGTCTTCAGAGCAGCTGTGGTGTTTGCTGCGATCCCTGGTGTAGCGGGGTAATTAAAACAAACTGATGAGGCTGGAGGAATAGAACCAGAGCATTTCCTGTGCTGTTTTCCTGCCCTGATCCCTGCTGTTCATTGTGCCATAGGGTGCTAGGTTTGGAGGACTCTGAAATAAGACCCCCAGCGAGCCTGGGGCTCCTGCTGCCTTTTCCTGGAACAAGGACTGGGAAAGGGGAGCCCGGCTGGTGTCGCCAGTGCCCTTCCCTGGGAGCAAGGACTGGGCCAGTGTCACCAGTCCCCTTCCTTGGCGTGAGGACTGGGCTGGTGTCACCTCTGCCCTTCCCCAGAGTGAGCCCTGGGGGTCCTGAGCCCCATCCCAGCACAGCCCATCAGTCGGGGCCACATCGGTGACAAGGGCCGGTCCCTCGGTGACTGAGGGGGGGACACGTGCCCGGGGCTCAGGGGCGAGCGCTGCCCAGCATGCCCTGCTGTGCCACTGCCCGCTGGCATTGCTCACAGCCCCCCTGCGCGTGGCGGCGGCGCCAGGGACCCCCGTCCGCAGGCAGCTGTAAGCTCTCCTGGCTCTCTGTCACCAGCCTGCAAGTGTCAGAACACTCCTGAACCAAAACAGGTTATGTGTTGGAAAATACCTCGTCGTGATTTTACTCTGTGTAGCTTTTCACTGAAAAAGGTTCTGAAATGTGCAGTGGAGTGTAACTGCCTTTCCAATTGCATTCTCTGCCAAGTTTCCTCCTTCTCAGTGGGTTTTCTCTCCTGGGAGGGCCGGCAGGTGGGAGAGCAAAGCCTGCCTTTCCCCCAGCAGAGGGCTGAGCAGGAATTGCTCTAAATAGGAATATACTGGCACCCTTCGGGTGATCCAAGGATGAGCAGGAAAAAGCCAGTATGTCTTCTCTTGCATCACTTGCAAAATGCTCAGAGCATCAGAAAATGCTGGAGGCACTTGGAAGAATTGCAAATAGGTAGCATATATATAAATATATAACCGATCCCTGATCTAAGGACCAGGGGCACAGGAAGATCTGTCTGAGATGCAGATTGTTGAGTTCTGTTACACAAAGCAGTGTGGGAAAAGCCTATTTTTGTTTCATTTTTCCTTGGCTCCATTGGTCTCCTCTGTGTTTCTTACACTTTGCACCAGGGAAACCTGTGCAACCCCTTTGCATTATTTATTGCACACTTGTTTACAGCATACAGTGTGCTTCATTAGCTAATTTTGGCTTTGGACCTCCCACGATGCCCTGGCAAGAGAAAGGTAATAGACTGTAGTATTAGTGTCAGCTGTGGGTCAGGGATGTCACGATGGTATATCATTAAAATGTGACACTGCCAAAAACTGCCCTGACTCCCCTGTCCTTAGAAAAGGAGCCCTTGGACTTTGGGTTGCCCAGTGGCACAGCGAGCTCGCCGTGGATGAATTGTCCATTCTGAGGGAGCAGCCAGCCGCAGATCCGGACCTCCACAGAGCAGTGATGGGCTGGCGGGCACAAAGGGGGAGTTCTGTAGCACAGTGAATAATGGGAAGCCCCTTTCATCGGCAGGGGTAACCTTTTGGCAGCCACCAGCACACTCTATTCTGATCTGCTGATTGGGGAGGACAATACACTGAAGCTCACTTTGAATGAATGCTGCCACCAACAGTGTCCCCATTCAGGGGCTTTGGGAACCATCTTTGGCCATTGTCCGCCAGCACTCCCTCAGACAGCAGGAAAAGGGAAAGTGAGAGCAGCTATAGGGGGAAAAGTACTTCTTTTCTTGGCTTTAATCTCTCTTTAAAGCTTCATAGATCTACATTTCCAGCTGAGTTACTGGAACTATGCAGTGTCAGATAAATACAGAAGAGAGAGGTTTCAAGCTGAGCTTTCAAATCCCCTTATCTGCATGAACTAATAATGCAGATTTAGTGCTGTTAAAAACAGAGACTGATAAGTCTTTTCCTTTAAAGCCTCTAAACTGCTAAAGAGCATTTAACAGTGATGCAGTTCAAACCCAGTGAACAATACCGAGAAGGAAAACAGTTTAATGAGCTAAACCTTCACTGAATGAAACAGAAACACCTTCTCACAGTTGATTTAGGTCACTGTGGGAGTCAGTGAAAGCACAGTTGTGTTCATGCTGCATCTTCATAAACATGAGTTATGTACAGCCTTTCATCTGGGCAACAGCTATCACAGGAGTTTGGGATGCAAACCAGAAAAGGGTTTGCAAATAAAGCTCCAATGAATCCGTTTAAACTTTTGAGATTACCAGGGAAGTTGGTTTCCCTAGAATTATTTTAACGTAGGGTTTTAACACATAAGCATGAAGCTGCACGACATCCCAGCATTGCTGAGAAGGGCAGGGGTTGGGCGAAAACAAAGGAAAAAGTGTTGAGCAAATGATTTAAAGTTGCACTAAAGTTTTCTCCCAGGGGAATCTATTAATAATCCTAATAGCATGTTTGGGGAGTAGAAAGGTTTGTTCTTTGAGTTTTAATGGGCATTATTAAAGCTAAATCTGAAGTGATTTAGCTTTAATAGCTTGAAGAATGAATTAAATGGCAAGAACACTGTTAAAGGCAGCTCACTGGTATGTGCTGAGGCAGATTGAGTTTGATATTTGCCATTTAAAAAAGCAGAAGAAAATGTTCCAGGTAGACATATGTACAGTAAAAGCTGAATTTGCTTTAAAATGGCAATAAGAGCATCTGCTTTATATTTTGTGGGGGGAAGAATTCTTCCAGGCCCATTTTGGATAATTCCCATGTAGCATTAGTCCTATATGCAGAATACTTGCCTTTTTGTAATTTCTGAGGTTAGAGGGTGTGAGCTATAAATTAAAGTAAGATAGGAAATGTAGTTTACATTTTAGTTTAGTCTCTCATGCATCTGCTGAAATTAATGCATGTGCATATGGCATATTAGTTAATCATATAGGCATATTAGTCATGTCGTGTGGCCGCTTGCTGGAGGAAAGTGTCCAAATGCAAGAGCCAGGCTGAGGAATGAGAAGAAGCTGCAGGATGGGGCCCTTTGACAGTGTGAGGGAGAGTTTGGGAAGGGCAGGACGTGAGGTGTTAGCCTGATCTGAGGCTCTTGGCGTGCCAGCCATCTAAACTTCCTGAAATTATCTCGAGCATTCAGATCCATAAAATGAATGTGGTTTTTTTTAAAGAAAGTGACAGTGCTCTTCTGTTTTCCTATTGAAATGTTCCCTGGCCTAGTTCAACAGAAACATTTTTACATTACAACTGTGAAATCTTGGCATAAAGCTCCCCTTTGTGCCCTTCATTATTTTCTCACAAATATAGTCCATTGTCACATAGCTGAAGTTAATTTGATCAACATTGGGACATTTAACTTTTATGTCCGGTCAAAGGAGCTGTTTCATGCTCATTTTGGGTATTCAAAAGAAATGATTGCCAGAAAAATAATGTTACTATTAACAATTCAGAGCAATTAGTTTCCCAGGGAGAGGCGATGTGATGCACCGGCTCCACACAACTATTCTTTGTCATTTTATGGATGCTCATCAGTCAACTGTCACCTCTTCTGAAAGACCCCTCCAATCTAAATGTTTCTCTTTGGGCTTTTCCCAGAACTAGCAGCTGAATGAGCAGAAGAAAAGCCACTTAGTTTCTAGGCAAAGGAAAACTTCACTCTAAAGATCTGGGTCATTTGGGAAGATCCTTGGAGCAGCTCACTTTCGAAGAGCCTGGGATGGGGTTTCTTTTTTGGTGTTGTTTTTTTTTTTTGGTTCTTTTTTTACTTTATTTGTTTTTTGCAACAGTGATTTTAACACGTGCATTCAAATGTTTAGTGAAATTTCTGTGTATTCAGATAGAAAGCACTCCCAGGACAAATAAACCTTCCAGCCAAATGTCTTCTAACAAAGGTTTAAACCCCTGGATCACATTCAAATCGACAGCTTTTCATTAAACACCCGAGGCTCAGCTCATTAATATTCGGTCACCCCCCCTTAAACGAAGGTTAAGTGCTCTCAAAATTAGTGTGTTTGGATAATATGCTCTTTAAAGAGTAAATCCAGCAAAATTGTGTTGTTACTTTCAGCCTGTCAAATACTGCCAAAGACACTTTTTCTTGTTTCTTGTTTTTTCTGCTGGCTCAAGCTTTTGCATCTTTGATGCAGTTGTCAAAAATTGAACTCCTGTGTCTTTCCTGTTTGCACAGACACATTGTGAATTTTATTTAGATTATATATTTAGCAGAAAAGTAATTTTGTATTTGTATGCACTATAATGGAAAGTATACATGAGTATCATTTTAAGGACACAATAAATGCGGTTCCATATTAAATGAATATGGTGATTTCTGGTTGTCCTAATCAGTATTTTTGCCTTTAATCTGTTACTTTCAGCATTTGGGGCTCTTTTTTTTTTTTTTCTCTTTTTGGCCTTAATTAATAAGTAAACAGGTTGTTAATAAATTTTAAGCATTTATTAGTCAGATGGTAAATATCTGATTTTTTGTCTCATGGTAAATCTGTGTGAACAATAGCAAGTTTGGAAGCAAAGAGCTGACATCCAAAATTCAGAAATTTAGACTCTTGCAGGTGTCACACATAAAGGTGTCACTTAAAGAAAAAATAGGGCAGACACACTAAGCCTGTCTTCACTTTGCCTGCCCAGTGTGGATAGAATTGTGGCTCTTTCAGAAGAAAGGCTGCAGGTAAAGCTCTGAGATTCCTGGAGGGATTTCCAGCAGGTTTTTCCCCACACGGTCCCTGTGCAGCAATGTGGCTGTGGGTGATGGCAGTCAGGGACTGTGTGGCTGTGGGTGATGGCAGTCAGGGATTGCACAGTCTGGGGCTGCTCTTGTGGCACTCAGAGCCTCCACCTCATCTTCCCTTAGGGCTCTACTCCTTTTTGCCTGTTTTCGAGTAACAGGATCTCCTGGAGCTGCCCTGGTGGCTGCTGTGTCTTTCTGGTAGAGGTTGGGTGTGCTGTAACACAGTCCCACTCCCGGGAGCACAAGTGCAATTAAACACACCATGACAGAAAAGAGAATGCCTCTTAAAAAAGAAATGGCTGCAAATAGCTTGCTGCCTGCTTGATTTTGCTCAGAAAATGGCTTTATATGAGAATGTGCAGAGTGTGCCACATTGTCATTGAGTGATATTTTCTGTTTGCTGTAATTTGTTCCTTAGAGAGACTGGAGCTGGATGAAGAGCAGTCATTAGTGTCCAGCTAAAGGTGACACTGACATCAGCATCCATTGTGGTTTGTGCCTTTTCAAATCTCCTGTCCTATAGCCATATAATCTTCCAGGATAGCTATGATTCAATTAAGAAGAATCTATATGGGCTGTTGATCCAATTCTTATTCATTTGCAGAGAAATGAAAATAAATTGCTATTGTGATTTTATTTACAATGTTGGCTGTGAGCTGATGCTATGAGCTGATAGTTATAAAATGGAGAAAGGGTTGAAAGAGCCCCATTCTGCTCCCGTTGGAGCCAGTGGGCACCAGGCCAGTAGCCACCTTGGACATTTTGACTCCCATAGGAAGGTGGGAGCACTGTGGGCAGAGGTTGTGGGCTCTGCATCCTGTGTTCAATGTTCTGGAAAGACTCAGATCCTCCCTAACAGGGAAATACCCAGATGTGAGGTACAGCACTTCCGGCCACTTGTCTGCCTGTACAAGAGCTGGAGAGGTTGCAGCTGGCTGGGCAGATGTTGCTTGTGGCTGGACAGGTCAGTGGCTGTGGCTGCCTCACCTGTTACAGAGCTGCTTTATTTTCATTCCATCGGTGCCAGGTTTAAGACACAGCCAAGGTGATTCAGTTTCTCGCTCCATCAAGGAAACCGCTTCTATAGCCACTAGAATTTGTTCAAACCTAATGTTGACAGCTCTAACTTTTTTGATCAGCATGCTCTTTGGAAGAGGGTTGTTCCCTTCTCTTTAGCACTTCAAATGATTCTGTCACATCACCCCCCATTTGTTCCCTCTCTTAGCTCAGTGCTCCACTGTAGTGCGATTTTCAAAGGGATAATGTAAAATTGGTTGCTCATGAGCTTTTCTGAGCATTGAGCATTGTTTAGTCCTTTGCTAGTGAAGTCTCTCTGGGTCTGAGTCATTTGCATTGCCCTTTCCTATTAGCAGTTGGGTTTATTTTTAATTCACAGTCCCCCTGAGCCCAGCTGCTCCTCAGGCCAGGCCAGTGGCAGCCTGCGGGTCTGTCACTGGCAGCGCCCCGTGGGTAATGTGGCCAGTGTCATGTCACCACTCACTGCCACACAGCCATCACAGGAAGTGGCGCCGGGAAAGGTGCTTGTTGCAGGTCTGGCAAGACCCAAATCTGGCAAAATTCCTTAACCGGCCCACCACCATTCCCATGGATGAGCTGTTCAGGACAGACAGTGCCTCTGGTCTGAGCTTTTCTAGATTTGTCACAAAAATTAGTTTTCACAGCCCTAAGAAGTTAATGGATCAGTATCCCATTGGTTCATATTCTGGCTATTTCTGGCCCACTGTTTGTGCACTTTTGACACTAAGTGAGCACAGGATTTTGGCTTTGCTCTCCACATCCAAGCCCTGTGGAACAGTAAGTGAGAATTGCAATGTCTCGACTTCATGCAGGTAAAGATCCAGCAATTACCTGCTGCCTGCTGAGCACTAAGTGTCACCAGCACCAAAAAGCTCAGAGGCTATGCAGAAGGATGTTAATCTTCTGTGGTAAAGGAAGATTCAAAAAGATACGCAGTTTCTCTAGTTTCTTCTTGTGGTTTCTCTTACATCAGCCGAAGAGCAGGAAAATATCTTTGTGCAGTAACGCCGGTGCCGTAGCACTGTGTTGTCCTGTAGCAGAATTGACAAGTCCTTACATCATTATCCAGGGCTGCTATTTCATTAGGCGAATGTCAGTGTCAGGTAAGATCATGGGTTTGTCAATATAATGAAAATACCAGTCAAGTGAGGAAAAAGTCACAATTTTCCAGCTCTAAAAATTGATTTTTATTGCTCTTCTTGTAATCCTTTCTTTGGATTAAGTATTTATTATTGATGTGGTCTTTCTTTTAATCTTAATAGCTGCTGACATTGTAATTAATTAAAAAATACAACATTTTTGCCCAAATGGCACTATATTGAAATTAAAAGTGAACATCACATATTAGTTAAACAGCCCTGGCAAATGTCTTGAGTGCTAAGATGATTGCCTAAGCTTCTTGACAATTCCCTTCATCTTGCTGTATGGTGCTTGACCTTTTGAGATGTTTTGGTGTTATTAATAGGTTTTAGCCATTATATCAGAAAGAACAAGGCACAAAAATATTATGAACTTTATCTTTTTAATGACAGTGCTACACCACCTTGGGCATGCCAATGAAGGCACTTCCATCAGGGCTTTTCAGGCACACTTAGTCAGTACCCAAGTAACTTGTACTCAGAATTGAAGGGGATTTTTCTGGAATTTGTCCCCAAATGTGTATCTGAAATTGCAAACGAGTGTGTGCTGAACACCGTCAGGGCTGCCAGAGGGAGGTGATATGCAGGAGAGGACAGGGTTCTGTTTCAAAGCTGTTTCTGAAACCTCTGCCAGAGGTGAACCCTGAGGGATCAGTTCTCGAGGTGCAGATGTGCAAGCTGATCTCTGAGTAAAACTTAGGAAAAAGCAATGGAGATAGGAACAGCAGAAATCTGAACAGCCACACAGCAGTACTGTGTCTGGGTTGATGTAAGCTAAAACCCCATATTTCCATTGTCTTGTTCTTCATTTCCTTGATGTGGCTGTGGCAGAAGACAGATTTCATTGTTGTCATTTCTTGACATTCCACCAGAAGTCACTGCAGGAGTTGTTACTACCTCTGGCATTATAGATCCATGGAAAAGAAGGTGTGTATAACCTTCTTATCCATAGGTCACCTGCTGCCTCCAGAGCAGCTCTTGGCTCCCACCAATAGGATGGCCAAGTAATTTTCTGCCTTTTTTAAAATTTTCACTCTTTCAAAACATTCCCTGTAGGGGTAAGATCCTCACTGGCCAAGAGAGGTGAGTTGCTCATGCCTTTGGCACTGTGACTCCTGCCATGGATGGGGTTGGGGGTCCAGGCTCCCACAACAAGGATGAGGGTGGCCCCACATGTTCCCTTCACCCAATGGGAGAGGGTTTGTGCAGCCTCTGCAGGGACAGAGCCCAGCACTGCTGCTGGCTCAGCTCAACACAGAACCTGTGGTTCCAAGCTCTGCTCAGCTCAGCAGTAAACAAGGCAAGGAGGTTCCCCTGGGAAACGATGGCCACAACCAGGAGTGAGCTGTCCTCTCATCTCTACATGTTAGCTGTGATCTTCATATTCCTTTCCTTAGGAGAGGACATTTTATACAGGCAGTCACATGTTAGGGTCCCTTTCAACCCAAACTATGTCCTTTCTTAAAGCTTATATTCTGTGTCCTTTGTAAAAGCTTTTGTGTCTGCAACTCCCATGTGTGGATAATGCACAGAAATAAAGAGATTGTGGAGAGATGGCATCTTACCCCAGAAGTTGCACAAGGAAGATGGAAGGGCTCATACTAGCTGGTATTTAGCTTAAACACATTTAATTATTATAAAAATTTGCTCACTGAATAAAATATGGCTTGACCTCTGGATTGTTCCTCTCCAAGAAACGTGACAGTGTCCCTCCTTCTCCCCCATTCAGCCTACTTGGCAGAGCTGCGCGGTTTTTGTTTTGTTTTGTTTTGTTATTGTTGTGTTTAAAAAAACCCAAAACCCTCAAGCCCCTCTTTTCAGCAGTGTCAAGTTAGGATGAATTGGCCAGAGAGGCATGTTTATAGACTGTGTGAAGAACTTTGTCTTTGTGTGGGAATGCTGGTGACACTGGTATGGCTTGCCTGAATGAACTGCGGTGACGCGGCTAATAAGGTGTCCTGCTGAGCGCCGCCGCAGCCTTTCTCAGACCTCCCACCTAATGCCATTCAGCTCCAGCTCAGTGTAGCTAATTTTTCCCATTCCCTCAATTCTTTAGGCCTCCTTACAAACAGAAAAGTCAACTTTCACACCGAGGAGAAGATAAGTGCTTTAGGAAATAATCGTGTAAACAGAATGTTACCTTCTGACCTGATGCTGATACCTTGGTCTGGGACAAAACCCAGCTGGCTATTGCATTAGACATGGCTATTAAAAGAATAATACTGCTGATCCTCCTTACAAAGTGCCCTGAGAAATGGTTTAGCCAAATCACAGTGCCTCTTGTCACATTGAATCATGTTCAGCTGCTCTTTTCCATGACCAAATTGCTGATATTTAGCCACTTGCCTGTTTCTTCCATTCTTGCCACAGTATGGGAGGGGGAGAAGTATGAAAGCAAGGGGAAGTCAGTCATGTTTCTGATTGTCCTGTTATTTTCTGGCTGAATTTTAGTGCTTTAAAGTGTATATACAGTGCTCCATACAGTGTTTATAAAACAGGTGCCTTTCATCAAGTAACTTTAATTATAAACTACTATTATGAGTACTTCAAAATAAAGTAAATTACAAAAGGATTTCAGTGATTCCAGTAACTCAGAATTGTTCATTTTAGGATTGTACTAATTCCTGTTCTGTGTAGCAACTGAAATTAATAAACAGACCGAGATTACCAGTAGTATTGAGGAGAAGAGGGACCTCTGCCTCTTCCTTGTTTTAGTCTTGGTAGGAATGGGGCATTTCCTAAGTGTCTTTGAGAAACCTTCCCCCTCACAGTCTGTGTACCTGACACTGCCATCTGGGCTGAGAGGTGTGTCCTTACAAGCAGAGTAGTTTGGAGCACGTAAGCTCCCCAGCAGACCCCAAGCACGCGCTTCCACTGTGGCGTTTGTGTGAGCTCTCCCTTGGTCACCTGTGCTCAGTCCAGCCCTGCTCCCGCCCCAGCCAGGCTGGTCAGCCCAGGGTGAAGCTGTGCAGTGGCACAGCTCAGGGAGGTCGGAGGTTTCTCATAATTCTCCCAATGCTCCCAGAATAACAGCTGGTTTTGTCACAGGACAGGGTGTCAGGGTCTGCCCTGCCAAAAACTCTGCCGAGGGGAAGGGGTTCCCTCAAAGCCTGACCGACACAGCAGAGCGAGGATGTCTCCAGAGCAGACACAGGAGCTTCTTTCTGGGCCTGTAAAGGTCTTGCTGATGCCCAGCATGAGCCAAATTGCAGCTGTTAGACCAAAATAAGAATTGCATGTCTTTATTTTGCAGCAAAGAATTTGCTACAGTACTTCAGCATTAATTTACATTCTTAGTAGTGAAGAGTCAAGTTTACTCCTAAAAAAAAAAAAATGTGTGAACCATGGATTTGAAAACATTTCAGCATGTGACTAACTTGGACTGTAAACTATACTTAAAAGTTACAATCACTCACGTGTTTCCTTCACTTAGTGCCCTGTCATGGCTGAAGAGCTCTTCAGCTCTTTGTT
This sequence comes from Acropternis orthonyx, assembly GCA_035583155.1. Classification (NCBI taxonomy): domain Eukaryota; kingdom Metazoa; phylum Chordata; class Aves; order Passeriformes; family Rhinocryptidae; genus Acropternis; species Acropternis orthonyx. The sequence goes on from JAWWEU010000160.1 coordinate 36,207,149, forward strand.
CAACCCATCTGCCTCTTCTCAAAATACAACAAAATGCGAAAAGAAACGTAGACAAATCCAGCCAGTCTAGAAGACTTTCAGTGTGTAGAGCTATCACTTAAAAATGTAGAATTAGTTTGAAACTGGCAAAATAATTAAGGTAGTGTGTTCCAGATGTGAAGAGTCTTATCTGTTATCAAGGACTCCTCATGCAATTACAAGTTCTATGGTTTTGAAATTGGTAGAGGAGAAATCATCTGTGGTGGTTTTAGTTGTATACTCTAAAGTTTACCAGAGACATAAGTAAGCCCAGACAGGAGCATGCTTTCTTTCCGGTGTTGCTGGTTTACCAGACTGAATTTGTTATATTGATTTTCAAAATGCACAGAAGTAAAAGATCTTTCTTGGGTATGTTCTAAGCGCAAACAAACTGTTTTCCCATAAGAAATTCTTTCTGGAACAAGGGCAAAGACTGAGAAGAGTGAACACATTCTTCCAGCCTTTTCAAAATGCAGACTTCGCTTTCTGGGCTGTCATCTGTTGGAAAAGTTTTCAATTTCATTTACATTCAACTGTGGATCCACCCTGAGTGCCCATCCCGTCCTGGTGGCCCTGCACAGGTCACAACAAGCAGCACGGCCAGCAAAGGCATCAATGATCTGTTGTGTGTGCTGGCATGTAGGGTTGTGGGAGGGAAATATTTGTGGCCTCTGTACAGTCATGAAATCTTTAACTGAGTCACCTGTTGTGTCATGAGCTATGTTGTGTTGTGCAGGAATACAGCCTTCAGTCATCGCTTTGGGGTGCTCTGGTAAAAGTTGTTAAAGGAAATGGCACAGGGTCTTCCCACTAAAACCGTAGGATTTATGCTGGTGACATGGAGTGGCTGCGTTCTTTTTATATCGTTCAGATTTATCACTCCATTGAGTGATTCATGGCAACATTTTTGAAGGACTAGTTGATTCGTAGTTAGAGGAAGGGTATTTTTATAGAAACAAATAGCAGAGGAGAGTAAGAGATATGGAAGCCTTCCTAGTTCATCTGCAAGCACTTGTTAAAAAAAAAATTGTCTTCTGAGTTCTCTGTTGCCTGTGCACATGCCAAACTGTTCATGTTGTGGCTTAGAACATGGAAACACAAGGAACAGAGCACTTTTGTTTAGCTCTCAGCCCAGTCCTGACACCTGCCCTGTGTGTGTGTCCTTGGGCAAACCAGCCACCTTTCTGACCCAGTCCCCTCAGTGCCAGGATATTGCTGTGCTCTTCCTTATTGCCATCTGCTTTGCTGACTTGGAGTCTGACTCTTCCCAGAATCCCTGCCATTGATTCAGGGCAGCTGAAGGCACCAGGAAGTGTTTCAGCACAGAGCTCTCACAGTCCCAAACTCCAGAAGGAGGTCTGACATTTGGAAACTCTTGAGCCAATAGTAAGTTCCAAGACAAGGACAGTAGGTTACATGCATGTATTAAGTTGAGTCATTTAAAGGGTATTTTATTGTTAGGTACCCCAGATCACTTAATAAGTACATGTGTGTAGTTATTACATCTATCTGTCTCTTGCTGTGTTGCTGTTGGGAATTCTCCTGTACACCTGAATTTCACCACCTGTGAAAAGTGATGAGTTAGAAGCCACTTGGAGCATTATTCTGGAGAAGTTAATGTTTGGACTCTTACTTCAATCTGGCATGAGACACTCTTTCTAAAATGTCCAACCAGACAAGCTATATGGGGAGAAACTGGATAAAATTGTCGGTTGTAAAGCTGGCTTTGATTTGTATGCAAGTCATGTTTGAATTAGATAATAAGACTGTGAAATTACTGAATTTTAATTAATTGGCCAGAAGCAGACTAATCAGCTGGTTTGTTCATCAGTTTGGAGACTTTCACAGGCTGTTTTTGGAATAGTCTGTTCTTTGGAAAATATATCTTTGCATAATACAATCACAAGCATGGCTCTCATAATCCTAGTTTGTTTTAAGAGGCCTTCAATGGACCTTGATGTCATTCCTGCAATATCTGTCATTCCTCTGTCAGCAGTAAATGGCAATGAGCAGAGCCAAAGCTGAAATATGAATCAGGACAGTTGGCAAAGCAAAGTCAGTTCTTCTGCATTTAAGTGTGGGTCCAATTTTGCTATGATAGTGTTAGCAAACTGTGGCACTATAAATGGTTTAAGTTCTCATTTTCCTTCAATGTGCCATGAGGGCACTAATCAAACTAATGTTTTGTGCATGTCAGGAGTGACAGGTTTGTCTCAGGGCTCACTGGGAGCTGACATTGGACAGTATTTATTATCAGTGCCTGCAGTGGTCTGTCAGCTGAATGGAGGATTGAAGATTTTCGTACTGGAAAAGACGAAGTCTTTGCAAGAGATTTTCTTCAAATGATCAGTGTCTCAGGCCCAATGCACTTATGGCCTTATGTTTTCCATAGAATAAAATATTCCTGATGTAATAGATGGCTGTTGACAAAAGCCATGAGATGTTTTCAGAGGAGCAGCAGGATCTTGCTGCAGATCCAGTGCTGTATCCTTATAGCTTTGTGAAGTCTAAATGGATACAAGGCATTAGGACTTACAAAGGCACCTGAAACAAGTGCCTCCTCTCCGGGCAGTGTGTATCCCGGCACGGCGGGATAACCCTGTACCTGTCCCTGAGGGCCTTGCCCCGGGCTCACCTGGGCTTTCCGGCACTGTAGCACTTACACGTTCATGTATTCCCAAAATGCTCACAGCCTGTTGCCTGCATTTGTTCCTTAGTTCTCACACCTTGCACACCCAGGTACCAGGGGTGGGGTTTTGTGCATTTTGTGCCTGTAAATTCTTTGTGACTGTGGCAGTTAAATTTCGGGTGTTTCATACCTTCCACAGCCACTGACAGGAGATGAATTGTATTGATTCCTGGTTTGAAAATGAGCGTGACCCAGTGGATTTCCAAATGCCAGGATTTCTTGAAGCTGTAAAATCACACATTGTGGGAGTGCCAGACAACTGTTGTTAATAATAGATCAGCTAATAATATAATGTCAATTTTTAATAACACAAGTTTTGAAAGTTGGACAGTAATGCCATATTTCTCTGGGCAGGACTGAGCAAAGGCTTGATAAAATGTCAATCTTCACTGCAATGCTGGAGCGATCACCTGTTGGATGCTAGCTGCAGCCTCTGTAAAAATCTGCTGCGCACAGCACAGAGAGCCGTTTTCAGGGAACTGTTGCCAAGCTGGGAGCCAGGGATGCTCTGTGGGATAATGGATGTTTAGCCCTACCACTTCACTCCTCGTGTGGCTCTTAGAGTACTCACAGACACTCGGAAACATTACTTAGACATCAGTAAACTCAAACACACTCTGAACCCACTGCTAATTCGGCATTCCTAATTCTTAGATGCCCAGCCCAAAGCCATATCCTTGAACTTTCCAAGGTGTGCAGGACTTCCATGTTGCCCTCCCATGATGTCCAAATGCTGTTTCTGTGTGATTTGCACGAACTGCTGCAAACGTGCTTTCTCCCAGCCTGCTCTGTCAGCCAGGCAGGGGAAGCCAAATGCAGGGATTGGTCATAGAATTGCCTAAGCAAAGAAAATCAGCTGAAAAATAGGGTTAATATATTGGACCATTATAAACTGGTAGTTCTGATGGTTCCAGTAAGTATTTCTGAGACTGTGCTTAAAGACAACGTAAGTGTGTTTGTGCATCCTTGCATGTATGTAAAGAATGACAGGTTTGTTCTGTTTTCATTTTTTTTCCAGAATTATAGATCAGCGGTTTGAGAAAGTTTCATATTTTGTCTTTGGAGATTTCAACTTTAGACTGGATGCCAAAGCAGTAGTTGAGGTAGGACTTCTCTTTTTTTTCTGTTGTAGACACTACCAGGTTTGATTTCTCAAATGTTTTTTCCTGTGGAAAAGCTAAACATAACAAAATAATGTTTGACATCAGACTTGGCCAAGACTACTTTTAACAGGAACATCTGTCAGGTAACTAACATTGCACGGTTGTGACTTTTGCCATCTCCTTAGAGCTCACAGTACATTTCCTGAAAGCAGAGGAAGTGCTGGGTTACATTTCTCTGGAGAAAAAATGAAAGGCATTTCCTACATGTCTGTGATAGAACTCCACACTGTAAAGTACAGGCAGCCATCAGTGCAAACCTTTGTGCCGGTAGCATCTCAGTGTGGAAAGTGACTGGAACATTTGTATCAAGCCCAAAAGAATGTGCTAAACCTTCTTCATTATGACTTGAGATTACCTTGACTTGACTGCTGAAGCTCAGCTCCAGGTCATGTGGTGTCAGAACTAATACCCGGGTTGAAAAGCAGTTTAATCACATGGCTTCCCCACTTGAATTCTCAGAGGTATTGAAGTGTCTTTTTTGTGTCCTTGGGCCAGGCGTCTATCTTTTAAGCCAGAAGTTGTAATTTTGTAAATCAAACAGTGGGAAGTAAGTGTCCTGTGTGTCAAAGGCTGGCTCCCCCCATCCAGGGGTGGTGCCTTTCTCCTTCCTTATGCTCCTTCATCTGTTGAAAAACAGGAGTTGGATGTTACAGCACTGCTTATGGAACTAATAACTTCCTTCTTGGACTTGAATACAGAGCAGTCATTTAACCAGCAAGCTTAAAGCATAATTGAAACAAAAGTCAAGTCACTAATTCAGAATATACAGCTTCGTACTGCGTTCATGGTTAAACCCTGCTCTGCAGTGCTGCAGCTGCCATGGTTATCATTCGTGTTCAGAGATCACTTAGTTTTGAACTGTTATGCCTGTTTTTCCTTCAGTAGTGATGTGATGGTATTCCTGAGGATGTTCCTGTCAGAGAACACCTGCCAGTCACTCTGCAGCAGTTATCTCCTGCACCCAGTACTGATGAAAGGTGCTCCAAGTTTTTCCTGACTCACTTGCTGCCAGCAGTCTGCAGGACTGAAACTGCAGAGGGTGTTTGCTTTGGTACCAATAGATTAAGATTTCTACATTTATATCTGTGAGTTTCAAAACGAACCACATGAAATGGAATACTGTCGCTGACCCCAGAGGATGCAAACTGAGCAAACTGCACAACAGGTTACTACCTGTGCACAGGGGGTTCTCAGTCTGACACAGAACTCTGCATCTTGGGAGTGTTTTACCGCTGCTGGGTAGTGTTGCTGCACTTGAGTACACAAGGTGTAATTGGGAGATGAATCAAATTCATTTCCTCATTCTTCCTAGTTAAAGTGTGTGCCTGTGTGAGTGCACAAAGGAGTAGCTTAATACAGATTTTCTGTTGCTCTTTTGGAAAAGCAGCATACTCCATTAATCAGAACTTCACACAGCTACTCTGCAACATTAATTAAGCATAATTACAGATGATCTAAAAACTTCCGTGTATAATTTACACATGCACAGGTAAAGTCGCGTTATGTTTGTTTTGTAGTGTTCTGCACTTGGTGCTGTTTATAAGTTCTTATGTCAGCAGATCCAAAAGCTTTAATAAATGGTTGTCTCGTGCAGTTTGTTCCACAGAAGTAACTACAGCACCGTGCTGTGGACAGCTCTGGGCACTGGGACAGTCCTGAGGGAGTCAGCGGTCAGCACACAGCACTGTTCCGCTCCTGGGAGACAGATCAGTTCCCAAAGTGCAGTTTGGAAGGGCAGAGCTACAGGCCATCTCTAGCTGGAATTGTACTAGATAGGACCTGATGGTCTGGTCATGTGTAAGATGCGTACGATCCAGTCCCAGATCCCTTCAGAGCGAGGTTTGCGGATGGTGTGACTCGGCTGTGCCATTTTCCCAGAGCGGGCCAGGGCCGGGCACAGCTGCAGGGGCAGAGCAGGAATGAGAATGGTCAGAGGTGCTCCCCAGGCCCCCCGTGCTCAGTGACAGCCTGAGTGTGAGCCTGTGCTCAGCTGGGAACCTCTCGCTCCAAAGGGCATCCCACTCCCTTCTGGCGTTTGAAAATGTGCCTGTGCAAACGGATATTAACCACGCTCTGGACTATGCAGCAGTGGAGTTAATGCTGGGAGTTTTAAGGGTTAATCCATTGACTTGTCATCTTTGTATATATGACGAAATTTATCTCTGCTTTTCTTGCTGACCTTTTGAATTTCCTCTTGAGACCACAGTGTGCTGAACACTTGGACACTCAGATGCTATGAGCAATATGTGTGGAAATGCAGACCATTCTTAGAACAAACAGAAAAAATAAAGTGTATTTCTAAAGGATTTCCCAATTATGCCATATAAAGGCAGTATTTGAGAGCCGTCAAAAATGTGCAGTCCAGACCCCAAAATGCAGTGTCTTAAATCAGATGCCAAAAGTGTTGTGCTTATTAATTCATAATTAATAGACAATAAATCATTAATATATAATTTATTGAACATTTATGGGAACGTTAATCTTAAGTCACATTGATTTCCTTGCTAGGAAAATCTGCTTTCCTGTTGCTGGAGTAATCAGGGGGGTTGTTACTGGCACATGGGTAATACCAGGGGCTGTTGTGAAGTGGCTCCAGTGAATCCTCAAGTGCGTTTGTTGTGTCAGTTCCTGACCCGCTCCAGCGGCACCGTCATGGCCAGATCCCGGCACATCCCTCTGGGACTGTGCAGCCGAGCCGGGGGGCCAGTCCCTCTCTGTAAGGGAGGGGAGCACCAGTGCTTTGTCTTTGTAAAACATCCGGAAAACCTTACGTTAGAGTCCAGCCTCGTGGAAGGAACCTCCCTGTTCTGGCCAGCAAAGCACAGGCACCTGATGCTGCTGCCGGCTGTGCCTTCAGGGACTGCCTGAGGACATCCTCTGTTCCTCGCCCTTCATGCCATGAGGGTTTCAAAAAATAACCCTTGGAGGTAAGAAATGTATTTAGTAAGGTAGTCACTGCAGAAAAAAGATCTACGTTTCCCTAGGTTTTGATCTCCAAGACCTGACTGTTCTGTTTGATGGCCAGCGAACTTCAGTTAATCCTGCATAGGCAAAGGTGGCCAAGGATTTTGCTGCTGTTTAAATTCAAAGTTTTGCTTACTGATTTTTTTTTAAATGCTAGACTTTTTAGGGTGGTGCAGCATTCTGATTATTTGCCCACTGCTTCAAGGTATCTTCCAGCACCTCTATTCCCAGCACATACGGAAGTCTTTACAACATAAAAAATTATATGGGTTTATATGTTAGTTCACCTATGAATTCTATTCTATATCAGCTTCTCTTCAGTGTCTCTAGTACAAGTACTGCCACAGCATTTCATAGAAACACAAATTGATGGTTTTTTATGTACAAGAAGGTTCTCTTACAGGAGTTCTGCTCTTTTCTGTTTTAAAGCTAACACAGACAGGTCAGTGTAATCTTTGCACTTATCAGAAATACATTGCAAATTTATAGTAGCATATGTGACAAAGGTACTTTTTCTATTTCAGGAAAATTATCTTCTAAAGTTGAGTAAAAAGGAGTTTTGAGGAGGTGACTTTAAATCTGCAGCAGCATAGAGACATACTGTAGGCTAAGGTTGAAGAATATTCCAAAAATTTAAAAATTATTATGAGTTAGTGCTTTGGTTCTTAAAAAGGTAACGGGGTACATGCTTGGAGGTTCTGAAATTAAATTACTTCTACTACTTGGCTATCACCTGAATAAAACCTGGATAATAAAAGCTCTGAACACGTTATGGGTAGGAAGGGAACAGTAGTTTGTGGAGGAATGACTGAGGGTGTTTATTACAAAGAACTGGAGAGTACAAGTTCCTTTTGGTTTTGGTGGGAGATCAGAGAAATGAAGTGACTGCAGGTGACCACGTGGAGAAAGTGAGTTAAATCTCTGCTGTCAGCCCCTGGAAGCAGGCAGCTCTCCCCTGTGCTGGCTGCTGCAGAGCTCTCGGGGTTTCATGCTGTGACTGGGTCCAAGGCCATTCTGATCTCTAGGGTTACCTCTATTTTTTAACTGAAACATCTTATTAGCATCTAATATATTCTGTAAACTCTACAAACACTTGCTGGTGTAAGTCTGGAAGCAGAATTGATCCAGTAAATCTCTCCTTGACTTCTTGTTCACGTGGATCCATGGAAGTGCCAGTGAGAGGGTCATGACCCCCATCAGTACATGCGTGGGCTGCCCATGCACCGTGTCCACGTGGGCTAGCACTTTGGGTCTGTCACATGCAGAGGTGCCCTTTCCCCTTCTTTGTTAGGGAAGGTGTTATAAAAGAAATTTCCCCATCCTGCTGGCCCAGGAGCTCCTGTGCTGGAGCCTGGTGGTACCTGCAGCGTGTCTGTCCAGAGCTGCCTCCTCTCCTGTTCCCTGCCCAGCCTGGAGCATCCCATCACAGCCTTGGCTGTGCCCATCAGGAGAAACATTTCTCCCTCTGTCTCAGTGAGCCTGTTTACCAGTCCTGCTCTATTTAAGTCACTATTTTTAGCTGGGTCTAGAACAAGAAATAGTATTTTTTTCAGTCAGCTGGCCATAATGACAGTCTGTATTAATCTTGGAGAATTACTATATTTTCATATTTTAAAAAAACCTAGTTAGTCACTGAAACTCTTACCTATAAGTCTTCTTAATCCATTATGTCCATCTTAGGAAAGTGCAAACAGGCTTGAGAAACCAGGCTTATTTTGACTGGGAATAAACCCCTGTTTCTCTCTGAGGCTGCTGATTCAAAAGTCTCTTAAAGTTCCTTGTATTCCCAAGATAAAAAGAAAGATAATTGTGCGCTACTCAGTCCCAAGAATTGCAGTTCAGTAACACAAAGCTCAGTTTGCAAACCATCAGCCTTTAGAGAAAGCCACATTAATCGCAAAATCCGTTTGCTCAAGGTAAACCGTGTCCTTGCCTTGTATCCAGGAAGAAAGTTTTTTGTTAGGGTTGGGGGTAGGTAAGCTGGAGAGGGATTAAGTGTATTGTATACGAAGATTTATAAAGGTAGCAACAGAAGTAGTGCTTCAAGATTCCAGTCATTTTGGCCTTCAAAAAGCTTTCAAGCTCTACCTGCAGAACAAAAAATCAAGTCCTCGTCTTAAAACTCAGAATTCACCTTGTCCACCCAACCCTGTCTGCTCCAGGGGTTACTGGCAACCAGAATATTTCCTTTTCAGATTTCTGCCAAGCAGCCCTTTGATAAGCTGTGACTGGAATTGCTGATTAAACGTTTTTTAAAAGGTAGTAACTGCTCTTAAGAAGTTTCATATCTGGCTCCATCATTCAGTTGCACTGTGCCTCTCTGCCACCTCTGACCATGTGATTTTTTTATCCAGTAAAATAGGAACGACTTCATTCTGGCATGACTTTTTAGCTCCCACAGTATTGCTGATGCTACAGTGAATCACATAATTTCCATTTGATCACACCGTCTTGGCACAACATGGTCTTTCATTCTGAAAAAGCCAGTGGTTGGTGTTATTGTATTCCTTTGCCCAGCATGCTTGTGCCAGCAGAATTCAGAGGAGCAGTCCTGTCAGTGCCACGGTGTGTGTCTGCAGAACCTCCTCCTGTGAGACACTACTCAGTCTCTTTTGAACAAACATCTCTCGTTCAAAATAAAACCTGATGAACAGCTTTTCATGTCTGAGTAATTGATTTAGATCTTACTCAAATCTGAAGAAATATTTCAAGCTGAACTTGTTTCGTCCTGTGCTTTGAGCACTAGCAAGGATCTTTGCAAACTCCAGTCAACAACGGACCTGTTACTAAGTGTCATAAAAAAGATTAATAGTTAATTAGGAAATTAGCACTGATTTGGAAAGCTGATTCCCAGTGAGGTGGTCAAGTGGATGTGGAGACTTGATTACCTCCTCATTGTTACAGGTGGGCTTCCCTGGGCAAAACAGCTCCCCTGACAGGATAGACTCTTGCAGTACTGGAGCCATCACCAACCAATGGCCGACTTGTCAGGTGCAAATACTTATGTGTGTGTGTATTTTTTATCTTGAGTAGTATTTGCAGGAGATGCTTTGAATACATCAGGAAAAGGGCATGTTAGAATTGCACATTCTTATGCAATTACTGTTACAAATACAGCAGTAATTCCTTTTTTTAAAATTCTGACTTTTTCTCCTTTGACAAGTGAGCAGTCAGGAGAAACCAGTAAAGTGTGATTGCTTAAAAATACTAACAGAATAAAGAGGAAGTGTATGTAGGTGTGGGCAAATGCAGCTGTGCTTTCCTGTCCCAAACCACACCAGACATTACTCCCTTTCCTGGGCAGTGATGACATGCAAGTGTCTATACCATTCCATTTAGGATCTCAGGTACATCCATTTAATTCGTGGCCAAGTGGTAAAAGCTCCTGTAGGTCCTGCTCCGTAGTGGCTGGTAGTTTAAAACTGTAATACAGTTCCCTTCTTCCAGCAGTAAAGTGGTAGTAAGCCATCCTTGTAAAAGAAAAACCGCATTGCTTTATTTCTGAGATAAAACCTACACATCATGAAATAAATAAATAAAACTTAAGAGCTTCAGATCATATTTTCATTCCGGTTAGAAAAGTACCTAAGATCCTGGATTGGTTTTATCTTCTCAGACAGTTCGTTGTATATACCTTCATCTCATAGAGATTTTAATGTTCTTTACAAGCTCAAGGAAATTCTGGGGGGAAAATCCTGTGTAAAATGAAGGTGTAATAAAGATTTGTTAAATTAAAATGCATACAATTTCAGGTCTAATAAGGAGAGTTTTATTAATGAATGTAATGGCAACAACACATCTGAGGCACCTGCTAAATGGTCATTATAAATTACTCTCGTAGACATTGTGATGAGTTTCATATTGTAGCCAGACTTATACAAGTATGCAGATTGCTTCCCCAAGGGACGGTATATTTACTTAACAGTGTAGTTAATTGCAATTATTTATTTTCCAGTGATTGCAAATGGCTTCTGCATTAAAGATGTATGTGGCTATTAGGAATTATTCAATTACCTCTCTTTTTCTCAGTAGTCTAAAGCAAACCTGAGCTTGGATTCCCAGAGGTCAGTCACTAGTGTATTAACTCAATCAGCTCCTCAGCTTTCTGCTGGAACCAAGCTCTGTAGCCGTGAGTCCTCTCAGCAGAGCAAGCTTGAGAAATGCTCATTACCTGGCCCTGCAGCTGATTTTTTGACGTCTTCCGTTCCATCCTGATGCTGCCACAGTTATTGGCAAGATTCATAGGAGGTTAATTAAATCCATCTTCAAAACAACAAGGGGCCAATGAGCCATATCCTCGTTGCAATAGTAAATTAAATGATGCAATTGTTTCTACTTCCATCACGGGTAAGGGGAGAGATGAGTGAATGGATTGTTCTCTGGCTGCCTCCTCTGGGCCCCCAGAGGGTCTCAGAGCATGTGGTCATAAACCTGCTTTTATTTTGTGGCTATGAGAAGGGATGACACTGCTATCAGCAGGCAGAGGTCCCGCCCAGTGTCACCGTGTGAAGGATGACACTGTAAAAACTAACAGAGCTCTTTGAGCAGGGCTGAGCAGCTCCTCCTGCTCCAGATGTGAATTAATACAAACACGGTGACAGAGCAGAACGGAAAAGATTATACGTTCGTCAAACTTGGCACTGCCTGGGCCATAATTAAAACATACACAAATTAAATACAATTATCTCGTGCTTTCTAACAGGGCAGAGCATCATTAAGCTAATTAATGCCGCGGTCTGTAAGCTGGGCCCACGGCCGTGGCTGTGGCTGTGGCTGTGGGCAGCAGCTGTGCCCTCAGCTGCAGTGACGGCGGGTGACAGCGGTGCCAGCAGCGCCTGTCCCCAGCGCCTACACCTGCCTGCCATCCATCCGTCTGTCCATCCGTCCATCCATCCATCCATCCATCCATCCATCCATCCATCCATCCATCCATCCATCCATCCATCCATCCATCCATCACCTGCTGGCAGCAGGGACAGCTACCATGGGGACAATCCCAGCGCTTCCCACTGCCGGCAATGTGCCTGTGGGCCAGTGCTGAGGGCAGGGGTCCTGAGGGCACACAGCAGCTCCAAGTGTGTGGTTTGGACACCAGTCCCACACCCTGAATGAGCAGGGACAGGGGGAGGGAGGGAGGGAAACAGGGAAGGAGGAAGTTCCTGGTTCGTCACAGGGATGCGGGTACCTGTGAACTCCCAACAAAGCAGCCAGACTTATCTGCAGGGTTGGCAGGTCCAGAAGCTGAGGCTTCGGGCACCTAGAAAATTAGCCTTGACAACAGCTCCTGCCTGATAAGATGCTGATGCCATATCTGGGTATCAGCCACAGCCTGCCCAGGTGTAACAGTGCTCGTCTGTCTGAGAGGCAGGCTCATCTTTACTGGATGATGTGCTCGTTAACAAGCACACCCAAGTGCGTTTGTCAAAACTTTTGACATGCCCATGGTTCTGCACCTGTAATGTAGGAAGCAGGAGTTGAATTACAGGAGTCACTTCATTCCACACTCACCTTTAAGCATTGGCAGGCAACTGTTCTCAGTGAGCGCAAGGGGGTTCATGCTGCAGCAGGGACTGGGGCTAGAAGAACACGGATATAGCCAAGCAATAATAACATCTGGACTTCAAAGTTATTCTTATCAAGGCAGGTGTAATTTGAATAATTTAATGGAGTATGGTAATGCATGGTGTACGTCTGTAATAACTACTTAAGCCACCTATTGATTGGGGTTTTGCTTATATCTAGCACAGAAACTCATCAGCTTAATGGAGGCAAAATATCACCTGGGTAGATGCTATAAAATACCTTTTTTTAAGAATAATGTCATTTTAGAAGAAGTAGATGTATCTGCAAAATTGCATTCTTTTTACCTTTCAATTTATTCCTGGGTGTTACTGCAATACAGAATTTTAACATTGGATGTGGATGAATTATGCACTAGTATTTGAAAGGCACCCACCAATGGTATAAAAGAAAAGGAGAAGGGACGAAGGAAAGGCTTGCACTTCTGCATATGTGCAGTATATCAACAGCATGTGAATACCTATTTTCATATTCATAAATGGAAGCCTAAAAGGAGGGTTTTTTTAGAAAACTCCACCATGTATTAAAGAATGATATTTTGCTTACTTATCAAAAACAAAATTGGAAAGAAAGAATTTGGTATCTATCTGAAAATCAAGGAGCAGGATCGTATCTGCCTCTATCAGCAACTCTTGTTGCAATGGCAAGTTTTATTCTTGAGCTGGAGTCAGAAATACAGTGAGAGTTGAGGAACTGAGTGCACAAAATCTCTGATGTGTGTGCAGCTATGTTAAAATGTTAAAAAAAATTCCTCTAACAGATTGTTACCTGAAAATATTTATTCTCAAAAGTCACAGGAAAGTGCACTAAGGAACGAAGATCAATACTTTGTTAAAAATGAGCAGCCTTGGTTCTATTTAGGTTTGGATGCACATTTAGTGTTGCTGGAAGGCAAACTCTTGTCATTACTGCAGAGTTTGCAGTGGCACCTCCTGAGCGCTCTCAGTGGCAAACGGGGTTGGCCCCGGGGAGGATGGACAAACTATGATGCCTGAAGTGTATGAAGCCCCTTTGTGGTGGGACATTGTACCTCGATGGTGCAGTGTCAGACAGAAACACATACTGTTACCAGGGATAGAGTCGCTCAAGAAGTTCAGCTTTTTGACCTGTTACAAACTTTATTCATTCTTGCTTTTCAAGGGGATCTAAATGAAATAAGTTATTAATAAAGTTTAAGGGAAATATACCCCGTTACCTGACAAAGAGTGAAACGTGCAGTCTTTAGTCAAAGAAATCCTCCAATTCAGATTTTTTAAAGAAGACACATACCAGGACAAATTCTCTTGCCAGACTGAATTTTTCAACTGTATTTAGTAATTGAACCGAATTCTTCTCACACTGCAACTTCCTACTAAGTTCAGTGTACTTTGTAGCTCTCGGTTCCCTGCCTGTCCCATTTCTTTCCTTTTTTTTTAACGCATTCCTGGGTATGTAATTATCACTCAATAAATCTACTTCTGTATTATTTCCACTTGATTCCATCCCACTCAAACACACATAAAAATTACAACAATGCCTATTTCCACAGTTGAATACTTACTCATCAGCCAGTTATTGGATTGACCCTTGCAAGAAGTATTTAAGTTCTCCTTTGTTTGGTTCTTTGTGGGATATCTGCCATGGAGCTGTTCAGAACGTTGTTGGATTGTATCTTACAGTGCAGGCCTGCACATACAGACATGTACAGCTTTTTGACAGACAGATTTTTGATTTGTCTCTCTTTCTTCCACCTGCTTCAGCCCTCTCAGCACTAATACTGCCTCACAGGCAAACGGATCTGGTCTGAAAGTCCCTATTTACCTGCAAATTGGCATAGGCATCAGTATTAATTTTAAGAAAGTTCAGAAAACACACCTTGAACTGCTCAATGGAATAAGCATGTACTTTTATCTCCTGCATGGTTCTTCTGTTGTTATTCCTGTAGCAAAGAGGTAAAAAACAGGCCAGCAGCTTCTGTTCCCTGGCCCCTCTGAGGAGGACTCACACAGTGGTAATTCCTAAAAAATCTGTGTTGGATACAGGTCTCCACTGTTCTTCATCTTGTGTGTTACTAAAGAAAGCATTGATTTTCCAATCCACATGGTGTATCCACAAATCTGTCTGTATTTGTATTGATAATTCTGACAGCAATTCTACCTTCCTCAGAATACAATTTCACATAATGTATCATTTTTTCTGGTTCCAATTTGAGATGAGAATTTGCCATTTCAAAGCAAAATACGCAAAATGGCACCCCAGGAATCTCAAATCAGCTGTAATAGTTGCTATAACATTTAAGTTGCTCCTTCTCCAAGGAAAGAAAGATAGTTTTTTTAAAATTCTGAAAATCTTCCTGGCCCTTTGTGCAGTCATGCAGCATCTGTTCAGCAGAGACCTTTAAAGATTTTTCTCTTCCTCCTGTGAGTGAGCCAGCCCCTGGAAGGAGGAGCTAACAGGTTGAATCCCACCCTTTCTCCCACAGGTGTTCCAGGTCAGGTAGAAGGGCTGCAGCCACCCTTTGAGAGCTGGGTGGCTCAGGAGCAGTGGTAGCCTCCCTGCCCAGGCCCTCAGTTACACTCATTGTGAACTTCATGGATTATTTCACCCTAAGGTAGACACTTTGTAATTGGGGATTTTCTTAGCTGGAGGGTGGGCTGTAGGAGTTCCTGTGAACAGGGAATGAGGTGATGGTGGGACCATTCTCCTGCTGAAGGACTGATGGGCCACTGGGAGAACACCTTGCACGTGTTGCCTCTGTGAAATGGGGCATCTTTTTGTACCACATGGGGTACTGCAAAGAGGTTCCCCATGTCCTGCACTGCATGAAGCATCTCTCCAATCTGCAGCCTGACCAGGGAGATCAAGTTGGTTCCTTCTCACACAGAGGCCAAAAGAGTGGGAAGGGGGTGGGATGAGTTCTGGTAGTGACTGAAATCTCATCTCTTGTGAAAATTTTAGCCTCTAATCTCCATGTTAGTTCAAATCTAATCCTGAATTCTTGTGTTACTGCTTACACAAGAACTCTGTTAGAATGTCATTTACAGCTCTCAGGAGCTTTCACAAGGCTCATTAATGTGTGATATTTTAATATGCAAAGCCATTAAGGGGTTAAAACCAATTGTATGAGAAGAGATTATAGGATCTTTATCACATGTTGTTTATCTGATCAACAGTTAACAATTTAAGACAGTATTATCCTAGTAAAAAGAAGGTTTGTTTCAGATACTGACATAAACATCCCCTCATAATAGTGGCTTTTCATTTACTGCGTTGCAATGTACCATAAGCTTAAAGGCACAACAGCTTCTTTGTGTGTCTCAATAATGCCTGTCCAGAGTGATGTCAGTCAATTTTTGACCTATACAGTCTGATGTTATTCTCAACAATCATAGAATAGATTTTTTTTCCTTAATGAGTTAAGAGCATACCAATAAAATCCTTGAAAATTATCATATTCCTTCATGGTGTCTTCCTCTGGCAGAACAAGGTGTATTACCCATGTGGACCTTTCTGCAAAGTCTTGTTTCATCTGGCTTCTTCTGGCTCTTGTTGTTCCCTTTGTGGCTGACTTTCCACAGTCTTGTGTAAGTTGCCCTTTCAGTGGGACAAATAAACACTAACAGTTAAGCAGAAATTTCTGGTAGAGGTTGAGAAATACACAATATACATGAGACAGCACCCTGGTAGGAGCAGATTCTGAGTCCAGCCTCTGTGATGGCACTCTTGAGGTCCCATATAAAAACTGTGTGTGGGGTCAGCTCTCTTGTACTCCTTGGAAACTCTTCCTCCAAGGTGGGAAAAAAGACTGTGGAGTGGGCCAGGGTTCATTCAGGGCACACAGAATGCCTGAGGTGGAGTACCCTTTCATGGCACACACTTCTTCTGCAGGTGGTACTCCCCATCCCAGCGCTCCCCATCCCAGCGCCCCCCATCCCAGCACTCCCCATCCCAGCGCCCCCCATCCCAGCACTCCCCATCCCAGCGCCCCCCATCC
>JAWWEU010000160.1:36242430-36281211 GCA_035583155.1 Acropternis orthonyx
TCTCCTCTCCTCTCCTCTCCTCTCCTCTCCTCTCCTCTCCTCTCCTCTCCTCTCCTCTCCTCTCCTCTCCTCTCCTGCCTGTGGCTCATTCTCCCACTGTTCACAGAGAGCTGGGCTGTTGGAGGCCTCTCTGCAAGACTCTAGGGCAAGGAGGGCTGGTACCCTCTCTGTTTTTAAGTTGACTTCACTTCTTCAGAGATGAATTCCATGTGAGAATCTGAGATATCACTCATTTGTTGAGTCCAGAAGACTCTGCAGAGTTCCCCTTTCAGCACCTGCTACCATCCCATCCCAGCGTGGCTTGTGTGTCCTATGTGCTCACCCGTGTGGAGAACATGCCTTCAACACACTGTGAGATCACTTTGGGGGTTGTTTTAAATTCACAAGGTGAATGCATACTTGGGAAATACATAAAGTTTCTTTCACGGGTGTTTTGCAGTTTTGGGGACATTTGATTCAAAGCAACAACTCTCCTCCCCATTCCTGTTTCCATACTAATGCCATTCCTGTCCCAGATTTTCCTCTGTATGTATTATTATAATAACTTTTTTAGCTTTTTTGTAAGAACTCGAGTGCCTGTCATTTGTATTTTCCTCCAGTACATTCCTGAAGCTGAGCAAAGCTGTTCTTGGTGGTGCCATTTGCCATGTTTCAGTTGTATCTTGGATGGCTGCTGGTTGATTTGCATACAGGGCTGTGGGGTGTGAAGGCACAGGCAGAATCCCACTTAAACACATTCCATTTCAAAATCAGTAGTCATTTCTTTCATGCATCAAGAAGCGGGAAATCTTCCAGATCAAACATGGAAGAAAAAGATAAACGATATAATGAGCCATTGGAGATAATCTAATCTTCATGGTCTAGTTAAACACACAGCACCATGATCACTAAAAACAAACTACCTCTCTAAAAGGATAAATGTCTCTGTGCCGAATTCAACCCAAAAAATCCATCGCATCCTTCATCAACCGCCGGTCTTGTACCAGCCTGACAGAAATTTAATTCAAGCTGGCTCCTGAAAATAATTATTGTATTTTAAGAGTAGTAATCATTGGTCGGGACATGATTGAATGTGTCCATGCCTATTGACTTTTTCTATGATTTATAGCTTTGTTTAGTCGATATTCCCATCGAAATTGTATAATTAATTATAAGTGGGGCTGTCAGGTCTGCAGGATGGAGTGCCCTGATGAGTATTTGGGAAGATTAAATTTTCCTTAGCTGTACCAATGCAAGGCTTGGGAATTTTCACAGCACTGTGGCCGTTGGATAAAGATGTTTTCTGTGTGTTTAGCAACTGCTTTAGCTCAAAATCCATTGATTTTTCTGAGGTTATTTTTTTTATCTGTGCAGTGTCTCTTCAGTAACATTGGAATGTGTACAGATGTGACAAGACCTGACAAATATTTATTATCAACAGGCTACTTTATCATTGTCCATACACAGTTATTCCTTCCTTTTTACATTGTAATCAACAAAAAGAATCTTAAGATATATTTATAAAAATGATTATTTTTTATGAAAAATCTGATATAGGTACAAATTACCTGTTTAATAGAAATTCAGTTTGAAATGCATACAGTAGTCTGTCAGGTCTCATTTTTTCAAACTAATCTGTAGCTTATCCAGACTTGTCTGTACCTTATTCCAAAGTTAGCTTAGCAATTACCTATATTGATTATCTGAGAGTGCAATGACCGTTCTGTATCGTTGTGTTTCAGAAAGGAACACCCAGATTTATCCAGCTCTGTGGTGATAGAAAAAAAAGAGAAAGCCTGTTTGAAAACAGCTGTAACAATAATGCGAAACTGTCTTAGTATTGAATTCCTGTGTTCTGAATTGTATGTAAGAGTTGTGCTCCATCAGACGGACCGGGGCGTGACTGTAACCACACTGAGCTGTCACGTGTGGGGGTGCACAGAGGGACTTACAGGGCACTGGGACAGGTGGAGCAGGAGGAGGCACAACATGTAGAGTTCCACTTTAGTGTCAGCAGATCCCAGGGTAAGTTCCTGCTTTCCAATTAGCAAAAGCTTGGTGCCTCTGACCCGGGCAGTGGGACACAACTGGGCTTTGCTGATCAGCTCCATGGTGCCCTCCTGCTCCCGGGGCTTGCCTGTGAGATGGTGGCAAAGCACAAATGAGGCTTCTCTCATCTGCTCACACCTTCCCAGAGGCAGCAGCCCCCGGGTGGGAGCCAGTGCTGTGCCCTCGCCACCCCTCTGTGCTCCAGTCCTGCCCAGAGTGGCCACAGGGTCCCTGCAGGGGGCTCAGAGCACCCTGACCCCTCCCACGGACTTCCCCAGCAGGTCTGTGGTGCCTCCCACACTTTTGAGCTCAGTTACTCACCAGTACCTCACTCACACAAAACTTGATTGTAGCTTTTGATTTGCTAGCCCTTCAGTGATAAAACTCAGCATGCCAGTGCTTTCAGAGAGGAGCTGTGTGCTGCAGGTTCTTGGATAAACAAACACTTTTAGCAGCTATTTTCAAATTCCTTAATTGTTTATGATAGATCAAGCTATAAGTGGGTTTGGTTTTTTTTCCAAAAGGAGTTCCCTGTTAATTTCAAAACAATCAAAAGAAAAGCAAGCCAGTGTAATTATTTAATGAAAAAAATATAATCATGTTACTGATTTGTACCAAAGAACGATAAGCTAAATTGTATTTCTTCAGTAGTCAATTAAATAAATATATAGTAAGAATGCAAAAACCTGTAATGTCTACAGAGAAACAATTTAATGATTAGGAATCATTTTATAATCTTTAACCACAATGAGAAATGAGGAATGGTGACAAAATTCCTGTCTTTAATATGATCCATATTAAAGAATCAATCCAGGTAGAAGATAATGCACTGTCCTTAAGATTTCAACCACAACTGTGTAATAAAAGTAATCAGTGAATTAATTGTCTTAGGAATGGAACCTGATGTTATTCCTGCTAAAATCATGATCTCTTTTGCACACTGATATTTGTGGGAGGTGGTGACTAGTGGTGAAGCTGTGCTTGCTCTGGTGGTCCTGCTGTCCCTCGTGGCCCTGGGCCATGCTGCCCCTGCCCCGCTCCGGCCCCTGTCTGTGCCTGGGCCCAACTGCTCAGGGCACAAAGATTAGCCCAGGGCTGCTCCTGCACAGCTCCAGGATCACCAGATGGTTCAGAGAGCACTCGTGCTGTACCTGCATTCATCCCAAACCAGATTTGAGAGTGTTACACTGAAAACCTCAGTGATTTCCAGCCTGGATTATTATGGAATGGAAGTGGTTCCATTTCATACTCTAATTGTCCAGCACTTCTCTTGATGCAGAGGGCAAACAGTGAACTTGTACAGAGAGCACTTTCTTACTCAGATTCTGTGTTTTGAGCAGTGAACTCCCTTCACAGAATAAATTCCCCTTATTCTGTGTGTCAGTTCAGCTTCAACTGTTATGGTATCAGAAGACACAACATCCTGTGAAAACAGATTGAGTAATAAAGGTCTTGTTCTCCCTCTGAGAAGCTGTGATTTAAAGTGATCAGTTATCATGCTAATTAACTTAGAGGTATTATTGCAAACAGTTCAGGCAAACATACTTTTAAATTGTAAGTCATTTATTTGAGGGCTTTCTTAGTATTCCCAGGAAATCATGAAATGATATGCAAATTGAGCAGAAAGGTTTAGTCCATGAGGGACCTCTATTAAGCTTTTTGTGAGAATATGTGTGCTGATGAAGGTTAAGGATCTGGCATCACTGAAAATGTATTAATCAACAGACAAGATATAGCACAATGCACTCTTTCCAATGGCCTTGGCTCTGACCCTTTTAAAGATAATGGGAATACTGTCCACTAGGAACTAGATTAGGACGATCAAGTGCATTTCATCAGGGTTTGACTTGAACCATGATCCCAGAGGTGAAAAGGCAGAGGTTTATCCACTGAGCCAACCAGCCCCTGTCCAGATAAAATCTTGAATATGATGTATAAGGGCAAATTAGGATAGAGGAAGGAAATTGATTGCTTAGGACCATTGCTACCTTGGACTGGTACGGAAATCCTGTGTGTCCTGAAACTGCCTCTTTTATTTAAGGTGGTCATCTGAGATGTCTGATTTTCATAAAGTACTAGTTGGAAAATGGCTTCATGCTCTTTTCTTTTATTCAGAAACAGCATTCTCATGCTTGGAATTGCATTTGCTTAAGTTAGTGTTTGGTTGATACGCCATGAGATAAACTGCAAAATGAGAAATGACAGAGATAAGAAATATTACCAATAAATTGTTCTCACTAGCAAACATAAATGTAAAGCCTGATTGCAAGCAAAAGTCAATCCAGATGTTCTGAGTTAGTCATTTACTGCCAGCCTCAAATAAATTAATTATTCTGGTGCAGAATTTGCACATAGCACAAAGTTACAAATACTACTTCATGACCTTTTTCCCCCTGTCCTGTTCTATGCAACTGCTGTAAGGCCTAAGGCTAACTCAGGTGTCCTGTGCTATATTTATTTTTTTCAACATTGGTCATTGTTTTAGGTCTAGTCCAAAGAGTGGGTTCAGCATCTGTATTTGCACTCCATAATCCAGCCTGTAGTATGATCTGCTGACATGCTTTGCCTAGGGTACTCTCTTTAATCTGTGTGACACACAAAAGAATATCCAAGGAGGCAATGTTTACACCTGCATTCCAGTCCTTCAATTTATGGATCTCACTGTCACCCCTTACAGTTAATATTTGTGCACACAAGCACGTGCCTGGGCTTCCACATCTTGCCCAAAGTCTACAGCAAGCCACATAATGAGAGAAAGATACTTAATTGTTTTTTCATTATCTCTCTGCAGCAGCCCAATCCTGTTGGACTCTCCAGGTACCCCTCATAACCTCCCAGAGGGATGCCTGCATGCACAGAGGCGTGCACACACACGTTGGCTAGCAAATAGTAAATTTAACTTTAAAATTAGTACTTAAGAACACTTTGATACAAAAAGCACAGCTGGAGATGAGAGTGGGGTACCCAGTTGCAAGGATGCAGCAATGGGTTCTTGTCCCTGGTCTGAAGACTTTTTGCATTTTTGTTACATAAGTATGGAATGAAAAACAGTATAGGAAGCACAAGCTGAAATCTTCATCCCTGCTGTTCCCAGGAGCGGCTCCACACCACTCACTGCCCACACCCAGAGGGTGGGAGTGTGCCCTGCCCGGGCTCCCCCCAGCACCCACCTGCCAGCGCCTGGCAGCTCCACAGCACTGGGGCATGAGTTTGAATCCCCACTGAGAGAGGGCCACCTCCAGCTTTGGGTGTCTGGAAGTTCCAGGTGACCTTGTGAGATACCCCACTCTTTGTGTGGGGGGACAAGATGGGTGACTGGAGGTCACCATACACTCCCAGGGGCACACCTGGCATTCAGGTGCCTCTGGGGATTCCCCAAAACATTTGTGTCAGCCAAGCCTGCCTCATAGGCCTTGCCTGGGGGAAGTTGCAACCCACAGTGGAAGTTTTGCCCAAGTAAGAAGCATGTTTCATAGTCTTTCCTCAAGAAAGTTCAATTTTAACTGCTTTGCGAAAATGGTTGATATTGAAACTGTGTTCTCCATATGTCATGCTTTTGCCAAATTGCAGCTCACAAGCTGACAGTGCAACAGGACAGTGCTGGTTTGGAGTCCTGAGTGGGACAAACTAATGTTTCACAGGAGCAGACATACAAAGTTTAATGAAATAACCCACTGACTGTGTCACATTTGCAAACAGGATATTGCTAATTAAAGTCTTTGGGTTGTAAAGTCAGTGTCCACTCAGTTGTTCTGACATTTTGAAGGAGCTGTGTCACAAGCTGTTGTGCACAGTGTATGAATTATTACAGTACTGCTTTAGTGTTTGTTGCAGCAAAGCTGTGAAAATGGCAATTTGCATGAATGCAGTTTTGCAGTATCACAGTTTTTTTAATCAAGACAAGCACTGGAATCCTGGGAAAGTGAGTGACAAAATCCACTTTTTCCTATCATAAAATGCATTCGGCTGTAACCAGCTGGTGGTCACAGGGCATGGCCACTGCCCCATGGGCCACACTGCCCTTACATCACACTGGAGAGCAGGTACCATCGGCTGGAGGGGTTGGGCTGGGGCACAGGGGGATGGGGGCTGTGGTCTCTGTGCTGCCTCTGGGGTGGTCCAGTATCTCTGCCGGGCACAGGCACTGGGAGGGATGGGATGTGATTGTGCTGCAGGGCACTGTTTGGGCAGGGAGAGCCCTCGGGGTCTGAAAGGCTCCTGTGGTCAGCAGGGAGTCCACTGCTGCTGCAAGAGTGGGAGCCTGGGCTGAGCCTGCATCAGTGCTTTTAGCTTCTTAACATGTACTGCAGTCTCCTTAGTGAGAACTAACTTCTTGAGTAGCACAACAGGTTCTGATTCCTGATTTTGTTTTTTACAAGTAACAAAAGTGTCCCAGGATAATATCTGTATTCTCTGCTGCATATTGCAGATCAGAGGGGTGGCTGAGCCCTGGGAGCTGCCAGCAGGGTGTTGGACTGACAGCTTATCCCTACCAGTAGTGTCAGCCTGAAGACCATGGGCTTGGATTGAAAGGATCCACACAGGGAATTTAGAAAAACCAGAATTATATGCAAAATCCAAGCATGTGAAATGTCTAAAAGGGCTACCACCTCCACTGTAAAAACATGTGAGGGACACACAGTTGGAAAAGGTTGAAAGCACTGTTTTACCCAAACCAGTGTCCACCACAGGACCAGCAGGCATTGTGAGGCAGTGGGCATCTCTCAGGATAGGAGCTGTGGCAGCACGTGGACCCTGAGGAGTCCCAGAGCCGGTTGGCAGCCCCGAGTGAGCAGCACACCCACCCCACTGCCATGTGCTGGGCTCTCCCCATGGGAAGGCAGCGCCCCAACCACTCCCGGCATCCCCGGGCTGCTCCAGGGAAGGGCCGGTGCCCAGTGCTCCTCAGCACTCCTGGGGGGCAGCCACGGCCTCCCTGCCTGGGCAGGCTGGGCGCAGGGCTGTGAGCCGGGAAAAATGTGGGAACGTGAGGAATCCGGCTGGGAGACAGAGAAGGCAGCTCTAATGAGACAGGGCCAATAGCAGGCTCCAGGGATTGCTCTAGTGATCAGTAGGCATTGAGGGAAGGGTGGCTCTTTCTAGACATTTTAAGCAATCTAAATATTTCCATAACAGGAATATTATTTTAAGATGCATTTTCCAGAGCAGCTTTCTGCAGAAATTGAAATACTTATTAGAGAATTTTCCTTTCGTTTAAACCATTGGAACATCTCCTCAGAAAGAGAGGCCTGTTGCCAAAACAGGAACAAAACAGCATTTTCCCAGGGGAACTTCCCCTGAAATCAAAGATTTTGTGAATTAGTCCAGGCCAGGGAGCCCTCAGTGCTGCCAGCTGAGTGCCGCTGTGCCTCACCCCTCTGATGATGACAACAGTCTCTGCGGTGCCATTTCTCTGCCATAGATTCACATTTATGTGGCCATTTGTGATTTGACAACGCTGCCATTGAGGATGTATATATATGAATGGAATATTAGAGAAAAACAGCATAAGTGGTACATTTATATTCAATGATTTGGGGTTTTTTCTGTAAAACATAATTTTAAAGAGTGGCTTCATGAGAGAAGATTAAGATTCAAAATATATAGTAACATTTTACAAAGTCTTCACTAGAAAAAGCAGTAGCTTTAAAATCAGGGAGAGTTGTGTATGACATTTTCATGGATAGGAGGGAGAGATCAGCATTTCCACAGACTTTGATTTGAAGTCAGTAGACTGCTGAATCAGTTTCTAAATAATTCGCTGTGACTGGAAAACTGAATAAAATTAGTGTTTTTCCAAAGTATCTTGATAAAAAACATGTGCTCTACAAGACTGGCAAAGGAGGTTACGGTGATCAGTGTCCACATGTTTTAATTCTCTAAGGTCATTTCTGTATGCTCATCTCCTCTTTTTGGTCTGAAACTTCATTTCCCTTTCACAGCTGTGAATTCTCTGGTGGGCCCTGCAGATGGATTTGATAAATGCTGCTAATATCACCTCCTGATCTACCAGTGCTCTGACTTTGGTCTGTAGGTCTTGATGAGTAATTGCCATTGTTCTACTCCAATGACTGAATTAAGTTGCCCTGTTTGAAGGGGTTCATACGTGTGTGATTTTAGCCAAGATGACCCATTACAGTGGACCAGTGGACACTGACCTTTTCCTGGTGCCTCACTGCTTTAAACTGAAGCAAGCAGAAATATCTTGACTTCTGCAACTGCCTAAACTCTGTTATAACCCTTTGATTACTGTCAGGCTGCATAACGTTGAATTAATATTTTGTGCATCCTCTTCTACTTCACCCTGGCACGTAAATGCACATTACAGAGCTGCCAAGAGAAAGAGAGGATAAGTAAAACTCCCTTCAGCAGGTTTTACAGACAACACAGCACCCTGGAAAACCAGCAATTGTGTTAATTCCCTGAAGAGACAATGGTCATTGCAGCTGAGAGAGGCATCATGCATAAACACCTGTAATTCTCAAATTAAATAGGAAATATCCTTCACTGCAAATGCAGTCATTCCCACATACACAGCCTGCGTTTCCTGCAGCGTGGGGTCACAGGGGCTCATGGGTAGTACCAGCTATTGATATACTACTCATATGGATGGATGGTCTTTTCATTTGGATGGTGTTAATCAAACGTTCACGTTGGGCTGGTCACTGGACAATGTAGAGGTCTTGACGTAACATCAGCAACTCAGTGTGGCAACAGATAAAACACCCTACGGGCATCCTCACTCATTTGGTTGTAAACACATTGTAAAAACAAACTGAGTTGGAGGAAAAAAAGAGTCTTCTGAACTGCCTACAACATATAATTCTGGAATGAACTGGATGATAATTCTGGAATGAGCATTTTAAAATCTCTGTGTAATTGCTCAAATTACTCCAGTGCGTCATGTAACACCTCAAAGATT
This sequence comes from Acropternis orthonyx, assembly GCA_035583155.1. Lineage (NCBI taxonomy): Eukaryota > Metazoa > Chordata > Aves > Passeriformes > Rhinocryptidae > Acropternis > Acropternis orthonyx. Next base: position 36,251,381 of record JAWWEU010000160.1, read on the forward strand.
TGGTCCTTAAGGATGATCTTATAGTAAGTAAATTAAATAGAACAATATATTGATTTTTAGCCTTTGAACTTAATTTCTTTGTCATTTTTAAGACATTTAGAGTGACAGACATACCCGTGTTTGCTGTTAACAGCAGTGGCATTATTCACAGTGCTGGTTGAGGTACAATATGGAAATGAGTGAGGAGTTTGTGCTGAGAATTGTCATGAAAGGAGTATGTTATGGGTGAGGGTTTTTAAAGACAATGTTAGACGCTTTAAAAGTAAAGGCATTGCCCTGTGAAATTCTGACTGCTCCTCAGCATCACCTCACTTATATTCATTTTCATTCATTTTCTGTCACAGCAGGTTGCTCCAGACACCCCTGGTCCTGTCCTAAAGCAGACACAGTTCACTGATGCCCACATCAGGCCATGCCTTCTCTTACCAAAGCTGTGTTGAGCAACAGTGACATTTGTAATTGTTTATGACAAGACCTAGTGAACGCCTTGGGCTTTCACCAAAAGTCGTGCATTTTGAGATTAATGAGAATTCAAGTGCTTTTCATACCAAAAAATAATAGTTCAAACATGCCCTTACACTGAAAAAATAACTGGAGTTTTCTCAAAATGCACAGTTCAGGTTTTCATCAGCTCTCCCCTTTGTCTCCTCACCTGTGCTGCCAAGCAAACACAGAGAGGTTGCGAGGGGGTCCTGCTGTGCAGCCCTGAGCATGAATAACCTGTCCTTGCCCTGTAAGAGCAAGCAGCTGTGTGTCTGCTCACTTTGTGCATGTGTTTGGACAGAAGGTTACAGATTCTGCAACACTGTCGCTTAATAGCTAGGAAAAAATAATTTATTGAAGTACAGAATTATTTAATATATATCAGGAAACAATAGTTTTTTGGCTGTTTTACATGGAAGGAGGAATTCTCTAACACAAGCATTCCCTAAATACTTCCAGGCGCCTGTTTGGGCTTTGGTTGTGTCATTTCAGGTTGAGGCTGTCCCTTTACCTGGGGAAACTTGGGGAACTGACAGAGCACAGTGCACAATGCTGTCTTGTTCGTGTTATCTGTGCCCAGTGTCAGCAGCTCATCTGCGTAGCACAGACACAACTCCACACACAACTGCAGCAAATACACGCAGCAGTAACTCCTGTGGATAATAATGCAAGTCCAAATGCTCTGTCCTCTAAACGCCAGGCTTCACTGAGTTTGCAAATATCATCATAGCAAGAACAATCTGAATGTATAAAATTTTGAAAGTCTGAATTGGTGTGAGAGGACAATGCATCTGTTGAAGGTCGACAGCCCTCGGGATGCTCATGAGTAATTTATACCATTGTGTTCTGTGGAGCATTGTTCTTTCACTCAGTCCTGCAGTTTAACACTTCAGAAATAGCCCTTTCTCTTGACCCTCCCCTTCCCTGCCCGGAGCTGTTTACTTGGAAAGACAGGAAACATGTATTTGCACCATATTAATAGACACATATTTCAAATAATAGTTTGAACTGGGAATGGCAGATTGTTTTCCTATCCCAGATATCTTTAAGGTGGAGACAGGTGGAGCATGAAAGGGATGGTAACATTTGTTTTCATAGTCAGTGTGTATGTATTGTGGTTACACATCTGCCCATGCATACTGAAATACAGGATGACAGTCTGGAAACGTGCATGGTAATGAAAACATTCATTTTTTTCCTGAAGTACATTGAGATTGTTTCAGTGAGAATATTGAGTGCCTGGACCAGTCCAACAGTTTTTTGATTGAGTATATTATTAGATATATACTGTAAGTTTCTACACAGATGTTTCTAATTATTTATCCAAACATTTTGAATTCTCAGGATTGGTCAGATGTTAAAACATGTACAAACCACCCACAGCTACTCGTATCACAGGATCTTTTCCAGGGCACCCTCACAGAGTTTGGTGTTGGAGGCACTAAAGTAGGGCAGGCTGCCCATCCTGTGACATCCTGGTGCAAAGGTACCTACATATGGCTCAAGGAGAGGCTGGGAGAGCTGGGTGGGCTGTGGAGAGGAGCTAATCAGCAGTGCAGGTGGTTCAGGTAGCTGCTTTTCACACAGATAATTAATGTGTACAAGTAGCTGCTAATTGCACGTTTCAGGAATGATTTATGAGGTGGCAGAGGGGAAAGGGGGACACAATCTAATTTCTTTGGGAATCTCTGCCATTCATACAATGGTATCAACACAGCTGTGAGATGGGACATGATTAATGAACAGTGGGCAAACACGGGACAGCGCCAGGACACTTGTCAGGACAGAAAGCGGCCCTCGGAGCCAGGGCAGCACCGTGCCATGATCAGCTTTTGTCTTTAGCTCCCTAATTCCCTGGGACGCCGGGCTGCACCCCAGCGGGGCCCCGAGTAAGGTCATTTGTGTCCATCAGAGCAATTACGGGTTTAATGGGGATGATTATCATTGAGTTGCTGTAAGCAGGTTTGTGTTTATGAACAAGGATTGTGGATATTTGTTCTCTCTGTAGAGGTCCAGGAGAAAACAAATGTGGCAAGGACTAATATTTATACAGGACATTAAATCTGGACATGAACATCCCTGTTAAACACCTGCTCCAGGGGCTCTGTCTCGGCTGCTGCCTGGGAACACCTTTACCTCCTGTCACATCCCTCCCTGTCTGTCTGCCCTGCATCCCTGAAATAGGTGTGCAGGACAGCCCTGGTCTGCTTGGGAAGAGTAATGTGCACATCCGTGTGTTCATTGTACCTCCTTATCTGAGCTAAAGATAATACGAAGTAAAATTATACATTTTGCTGACATTCTCGTGGGCTGATGAGAATATCAGTTTGCTATATTTTTTAATGCTAGTCTGGTTTATCTCTGAAAAGGTTGGTAATGAAATTTGAAGAAATGTAGCCTTGCAGTGTAAGTGTACATACAGGTCAGCACTGTGAAGAGCCAATGTTACATGTTTCACTGAGAGGAAAACGAACATTTTGAACACTTTTCTCAATGCACTGTTTATGTATCTAAATAGTCCAGTGTTTTGCACTGTGTTTTAAAAACTATTCAATGAGGGCTCTATCTCAAGCTGTGTAATCAAAGTCTCTATTTCCTTCCTTTTACATAATGTAGTATTTTAAAATTCATGCAGTTCAACATTGAAGAGTAAATGCCTTTATTTCTATCTTTTACAGCTTTTAGAATTTGACAGAGAGCTGTCAGTCTTTAAAGACAGATTGTATGAACTGGACATCTCATTTCCTCCCAGGTAAGATTCATATATAAGCTATTTATTTACCCAGCTAAACCATAATTGTTACTTGTGCTGTAGGTAAGATGTGAGTGTTTCCATACTTATTGCCGAAATTATGATGATGAGTGTTCCTTTCATGGATGTTCCTTCTCCCCACATCCCCTCCATCACTGCATGAACCACATGCCAGTAAAGCTCCGGAGCTCATCGTCCTGGTCCCGCTGATCCTGTCCTCTATAGCTGCTCTCAAAACAGACGTGGTGGGATTGTGTGCTCAGAGATGTGCGTGGACTTCTAAGCACTGGTCTCAGACCACCTGTTCAATTACTTTATTGCAACCATAAAGACAGCCTCTGCCCGCAGCTGTTTGGTGACTCCGAGCAGTGGTGATGTGGGGGCGCAGAGCCCAGGGCCATCACCCCGGGGAGATCCAGCAGGGGATCAGAAAAGGGGGCAGGAACTTAGATTCTGCTTCTTCAGTTTCAGTAAACATTGTATAACTGCTAAGACTGTTAGAATGACTTGGCTGGTTTAATACACATGCATGATTTTAGTCAGCTGTGTCCCTGAGGTGAATTTTAACCATGGCTAGGCAAGTGTTGCTATCACATAAACCCAAGCTTTTTGCAAGTGGCAGTCCTGGTCAGGGGAAATCTGTGGAAAATTTGGTGCCATTTTAGACATGTATGATCCCTTTCCAAGAACAAAACCAAATCTCACAGTTGTTTTTAAGGGAAAGAAATATTGTGTTCACAAAGAAAAAGTGGAAGAAATGATACAAGAAAGACATATAAACCCATGCTTTTTATATACCTTTTTTTAATATAGATACAATATTTTTAAATATTGCTATTTTATCCTTTATGGAGAGATAAAAAAGTATAATATTTTGGCATACACTCGGAAAAATTTTGGAAAGCGTGCCTTTTTGTGATCATAATCTCATTACTTCTCAGCAGCCAGCTGCGATACTGATTGTATTGATCCCTTGGGACAGTGGGAGTATGCACAGAGAGGTTACCACTGCTCTAAATTGTCCTTATTGATTGAGAATGGTAACAGGAGACCAGCAATGTGTACATCTGAGTGTGTCCCACTCGTCATGTACCTGCTCAGGGAAAAGGAGGTGAGGGGAAGTGATAAGATTGTTTTACCAGGCATACTCTCATACTTTATTGTTCCAACATTAGTGCTTTCAACCAGAGCAAGGCTTGGCAAACATACATTGTTGCATGAATAGTTTGCAGATTCTTCAGTCTACTCTGTAAGTGCAGTTCAGTGTCATGCAAAGATCAGAAGCTTAGTGTGAGTACTCTCTGTGTATCTTAGTCCTACTCACTCTGTTTCCTTCTTAACAACTAGGTAGTAATAGTAATAAATTTTTATATACTGAAAGCTGACATGAAAGGGATGTTAACACACTTTCTATAATGCAGAATTTCTTCAAACTTAAGCAGAGAATATTGATAAAATATGAAAATGGAATATGAAAATATTAAAAGAAACTACAATATGTAAACCAACAGACTAAACTCACGCACCTACAAAGAGCAAACTGGCTTTACATTAGGGTCCTTTCTTCACCCATCCCTCCTCCTGTCCTGTGTCTGTGTCCCCAGGGCTTCCTGATGCCCCCCCTCCATGGTCCTTGCATGGCCCCAGGCTCAGGAAGTGAGGGAGGTGCTGCAGGGCTGTAAGAGTTACTGCAGGTCAGCGTGATAGTTTTATTCATGCAGCCAAGCACATTGATTTTCCCAGAAGAAATAATATGATTTATTTGTCTTTGTATTGAAATAATGACCACAATGTGCTATTAACTGCAAAGCCGGGTATTTTGAATAGGCAGAAAGCGGCGGTTTTAAAGTAGGACATTTTCTTTTTAACTTGGAACCTTTTCACTCACGAAAGAAAGAAATTAAATATATGGCCTAAATGTCTTAGTTTCACTTCCAGTACTTTTCCCTCCATTTTTCCTTCTTTTTTGTTTTCTGTAGCTTATGATAATTTACCTACTTTTGTATACTGTTTGTAAATTTGTAAATAGAAGTTTAATATACATTTGTCATATATCCAGTTGTATATTCTGTATTTTTAACAAAAGGAGGATACAATCAGTCCTGTATATTTAGGCTTCTTGTTATTCTTATCTGGGAAGTGTGTGGTGTGTCCGTTTGTTCTGCAAATGCATCAAACAAAGGCTTTGTCACCGAAGGGAGGAACAGAGAAAAGCCCTGGTCACTTTTGTGTCAGGCTTAGGGGTTTAGTTAGCAAGCACTGGAATTTAGAAGGAAGTTGTAAGCAATTGTAATGATAGCCTTTAAGTAGTATTTCACAATTTGTTTTATACATGATATTTTAATTATGGTCCATTGATTTAGTCTATGAATCGCTCTCAGCATCTGGTCTTGATCCTTGATGTTCCAGGTGTACATCATGGGATGCAGCCAGAGTACCTCAGTTAAAGCGGTACTGAACAGGTCTAGTCCTGCCTTTCACAGCTCCCAGAAAAGGCAAGGCCAGTTAGGACAGCTTTCTCATTCTTTCATTTGCTTCATCATTTGTGCATACAATTAATTGCCTGATTTGTACACAGAGTTCTACAAATCAATAGCACAGTTGCATTTCTGTCTTGTAAGTTTTTTGCTCAAAAAGAATGCTGGAATTTCAGTGTACTCTTGAGACAGATGGAAAAGCCCTTTGAGTTGCAGTGGACTAAGTTACTTATAAATTCATTTTTTATCAGCATAAACTGCTTATTCTCTGGACTTTATCATGAGATCTTGCTGATACACTGCTGTAGCTGGCCTGAGGTTGAAGGCTTTGCTCCTTTTAATGGGTGGTGTTTTTGTAGTTTATGTCAGTGGGGTCAAAATTTCCCCCTAAGCAGTTTCCTGGGTTTGTTCGCACACTCCTCCTAGAGTGGCCTGACACCATGACCTGGTTCCTCAGGTGTAAGTAGAGCCAGGTCGAACCAGGCTGCCCTGAAGTGACCCTGTTTGACCTCTGCCCTGTGTGGCACCCAGGGCAGCATGAGGTCCCAGTCCCACCTGCATACCCAGAGCCTGTTGTTCATCAGGGGCTTTGGGCCTGGGGGAAACCACTGGCTTTTGCATACTGCCAGTTCTCATTTGAATTCATGGAAGGATTTCTTCTGTTGTACTAATCTGCACGGAGAGGACTTTCTTTGCATTTCTGTGTCAGTTGTTTTATATTAATATATCTGCACCTTTTACAATTTTTCTTAATTTCAAATGAAACCGTGGCAGTCATGTGGACATATATCTTTATACTGATAAGGGTTTTTTAAAGGAAATCACTGTACTAAGGAACTGCTAAATTGCCTTAGTACATTGATAAAAAACTCCCATATCATCAATGTTTGGGAAGCTGACGGTCAGTGAGACTGTACAGAAGCGGGAGGGAACAGTTACCACTCTTGCTGTCTGGGATTTAGGGAATATAATAAAGAAAACATTAGTAAGTGAGAAAAACAGAACAAAAGGCATCTTTTTAATGTGCTTTCTCATGAAGTACACTCTCTAGATTATGAACGAAATGCAAACTCTTGTTGAAAAAGCTCATGATTCTTCTTACTTTTTTATTTAGGGACCTAAAATACTGAAGCTCTTAGCCTTTTTCATTTCCAGTTTTTCATGACACCGAGGTAGCATTTCAATATAAGTTGTGATAGAAATGTTCACTTCCGGAGCAATTTTCTAACTATAAAATTCCATAATGAAATGAGGGGTTGTAGTATCTTGCTGGATTTTTGTTCTTCACTGTATTTGTAGCTGTTGAGTTCATTTTGGTCTTCAAAGTCCATGTGCAGTGTGCTGTGTGCTGTCCTGCAGTTTGTTACCCACTCTTCTCAGCTCACTATAAACCACATCCAGTAACCTGGGAGAGCACTTAACTCTTAGCACCTGTTAGAGAAAACATCTCAGGATCTTCTCATCACAGGTCTTCGCAAAAAACATAAGTCTGTGCATATTCTCAGCTACTATATCATATTTTAACACCAGCTTTTAAAAAATTAACTTTATATAAGCATTTTCTTATTTTCTTTCTACTCCCTTTGCTAATGGTTCCTAAAAGTAAAATTCTGATGTTGTTGGAAGCATTAAAAATTTGACTTTCTAATTCTGTAGAGAGTGGAGACTCTGTACTGAGTCAAGAATACTTCACAATATTTTTGGTGATCTACTGAATTCTTGCTTGTTTCTAAGCAGTAGTACAGATAATTCTGTAAGTAATTGAACTACTCAAGGCTTCTCCTGGTGCCGCTGCATTTGACAAGTCCAGCCAGCCATGGAGGAAACAGGAACATTCCTGAACAGCTCTTCTCAGCTGGGTGTTTGGAAGAGAACTGCCTCCATACCAAGTTACTGCAAATTCTCAGTGCTGTGTGGTGTTCTGAGAGAGGACACCCCTCATTTAACCCCCCTGCGGGAAGGTGTGTAATGTTGACTATCCCTTGGGAAAGGCTGCATAAAACACTGTAACTGAACTAGTACAACCTTGTAGACCTGGCTTAAATCACTAAAAGCCAGGACAGTCAATTCTGTATTTAGTAAAGCTGTTTTTCAAGACTTTACAAGTTTGTAATGACCATTACATTTATTGTGGGTTGAAACTCAACATGAGAGGTTTCAAAACAAGATGTAAAAGACTTGCTTCCCACTGGCTCAGGGCAGGAGAAGAGCCCCTTTCCCAGGCTGTTGCAGGGGCGTTTTGCTACCCCTGTAGCATATCTGCCTTGGGTTACTCATTCTGAGTGCAGCAGGCACGAGGTCAAAAGGACAAGCACAGAAGTGGAGTGTGCTGTCAGGGCCAGCCACCCACCTGTATGGGCAGGAGGGAGATGAATTCTGCTCTCAGGGGTCCTTCTGCAGTTCACAGGACAAAATGTGAAAAACTCCAGGAGTGGAGACCAGAGCCTTGGCAGGAGTGATGACAGGTGAATGCTGATTTTCAAAATTACCATTTTGGCCTTAGTTTAATTTAAATTAAGTCAAAGTCCTTTGTATTTATCTAGTCATTAATCCAGAATTTGTCTTCTTTTTATTCTGTGCTTTTGAAACAGCAGTTCACTTCTAAATTTTCAAACTATTAAGCAAAATGCAAATGTCATTTGTTAGATTTTACATAAGTACATTAATATTTTTAATCATACATTGATTTTTGTAGGTATATATCATAATTATTTATATAATAGTTCTATGAGAATTTCTAGTTACAAATTGAATTTTTATCTGTAAATGGAATAGTATTAAGGCAGCACAACAAATTCATGTTACTGTATATGCAAGGGGGTTTGCACAAGGTTTTGACAGCCTGTGTGTTAGTGCACGTCAGCTTCAGGACCTTCCAGTTAACTTTGAATGTGGGAGCTGCTTAGGAGTTCTCCTACAGCCATATCTGAAAACAGCATCTCTGCAGGCATATTTAGGGAACTCGGATCTATTGTTCTTCTCCAGTGCAATCCTGTAATTTAGTTTAAGACCATGTGTCTGCTTGATGTGATGTAAATTCCCCCCTCCTGCCCTGGGTGACCGTGGTGCTGCAGTGCAGAGGGAGGAGCGCTCGGGTAGTCACCCCTCAGAAGCATCCAGAACAAAGCCTTCACCGAGCTTCAGGACTCCTCCAACCCAAACCATTCCTTGATTCCATGATTCTGTAGCACTGACAGCATCTGCAGTTATCTCCTCTCTGTTCAGCAGGGTACTTGATATCCAAGCATTTTCCTAAATTCCTCTTCAATTCTAAGTTCCTTCCAATTCTTAATGTATGGCCTAAGCCATGTCAGCTCGCCCCCCTGTATGCCCATGCCTAGAGGAGTGTGCCAGGGATGCAGTGAATGAGCTTCTGAGGAAAAGAGCCTTATCTCACCTGCTGTGGACCCCACAGCTCTGTGCTGGTGCTGTGTCCGTGGGGCTCCCAGCAGGTTGTGCCCAAGGAGAGCTGCCCCAGGCTGGCAGCAGAAGAACAGCCCAGGCCATCCCTTCTCTGCCCTCTCTGAGCCCAGCCCTTCCTCATCCTCCTGAGATGTGCCAAAGGCAGGGCAGCCTGGGAGGGGGGTCACAGCTTAACAAGGAACCACAGACTGTGTGGCAGGCCTGCTGCCTTAGACAGGCTGTAAAAAACGCTGCCAACAGAGTATTTTTCAGACATTATTCACCCGTTCTTATACTCCTATATTTTGAAGCCTTTTACTTTATATAGTGAATATTCATGTTTTCATCTTGTTACCCTATGTGATCTAATGTAGCCCATAGCAACCTGAGCCATTGGAGACTAAATACAATTCAGCATTTTAAACTCTATAAGCTCTGTCACTCATGGGCTGAACAGCCTAGCTGTGAGCAAACAGCTCAGTGTGAGGCTGCAAAGGACTTCATGGTAGTCAGCAATCACTGCAAAGGGCAAGAGGTGTGAAGAAAGAAGTAACAACATTGTCAGTATACAGGTGGGCAATTGTTACCTTTATCACTGTTCTCCATTAATAATAATAATTATTCTTGTAGGTGTTGTATAGCAAAGATAGGAGCTGACTTTAGCAAGAGTTCACACCCACATACAAGGTTTGCTCTCAGATAAGGCTGCATGCACAGCAATCTCATGTATTAATCATTCTCTTAAAGTGACCTACTCTTGTTGTTGAATTAGGCTGTCATGTAATTTACTGGTTGGACATCCGTTTGTGTCTTAGATACCCCCCTGTGTGGTATTTGTCTCAAGCAGACCCTCTGCACTGGCAGTATCTTGGCTGTGACACCTCTCACCGGGAGACAGGTTGAATCTCATTTACTCTCGGCAGAGTGTTTCTCCTTTGGAATTCTGTCTGGCACTGGTTCCTAATTCTGCCAGAATCTTGTTTAGCCTATAATCTGTTTTTATTCTGCCCTTGTATTTTGTCCCATGACCTTTCTCTATTCTAGTAGGTTGCACAATGGTGCATGTATTTTTCCGGTCTGATTTGCCTGCTCAGCACAAAGCCAAGCCCAGAGCACTCCCTTGTTGCTTCCCTTCTGCAGAGACTGTCCGGAGCAGAACAGCCCTGCCTGCTGTACCCAGTCTCAAGGGTGCCAGTGCACAGTCCCGAGGTCACCCTTGGGTGTAAAACAGGACAAAATGATGGTTTAGCTGTCCACAGGCTGCCCTTCCTCCCCAGTGTCCTCACTGCATGTTCTCAGGTCACACACACTGCCTGCTATACTCCTGAAGCAAACAGGATTCCCATTCCCTAGTAACACTGCTGGGTCCTATTGTCTCACTAAAGGGTTAGTTGGGCACTCAAATAGATTAAGAAGTCTGAAAGCCCTAGATTATTTTTATGCTTGCTTTATCAGGTACTTCTATACCTTTTTTCCTGCCAATTAAGAAGTATTGTCCACTGAACAGAAATACTTAATACCCCCACTTGTGCACTGTAAAACCCCTCCCAGGTATTAGTGAGGTATGTGAACTCACACATAGATCTCTCAGCCCCCAAGGAAAAAATTCCCACAAGACATGATGCAGTTGTCTGAGTGCTGCCAGTATCTACTGCTGGAGCAGAAAAACAGCTTCCCAGCTGGAAGCAGAGAGATAGCTGTCATTTCCTTCAAAACAATTAGAATTTAATCGTTAAAATGGCTTTTCAAACAGATCTTGCCTCCATTTTTCAAATTAAACCAGTGTCACTCTCACCATCATTGAAATAGGGCATTTCTTTAACTTGTGAGGAACTGAAGAGAATTACCCAGGTAAGCAGTTCTGTTTCGTTTAAGGAATTGTGGCAAAGGGAAGAAAAAAGGAAAACCAATGAAGTAAAAAAGTTTCCAGGACTGAGTATTACTGTACACCATGTGTGAGGTAAGGACCACAGACCATGCTGCAGGCAGAAAGCAAAATAAATTCTAAAGAGCCTGTGGACTTTGCTTCCAGCCAGGCTGTCCCTGTTGTATTCCTGTCTGAATATCCTGCTGAAAAGCCCAGTAGTTTGGAGCTGAACCCTGTCCTGCCTCTTTCCTTGGCTTTCCAATTATTTCTTTCCAGTGTGAGACTTTGTAGATTACAGCCCCAAAGTAAGGTGCTCTAGGCCAAACACGTTCCCAGAAAAGACCCTGAGCTCAATCACAGTCACATGCAGTAACATCAGGCTGTTGTGCTGAAACAAACCAGCACTGGGTCCTTCCCAGCAAGCCAACATTATTCATAATTCCACTTACCCACCTGTAGCAGTAGCAGTATTGCACACATTGAATGGGGCACAACATTGCTGTTATTATAGCAATAGTGTGTCCCCTCACCGATGCACCAGTATTGCCCAATAATCCATTTTAGTACTGCCAAATAACCCATGTGTGTTAGCTGGGCTTCCTCAGGGCTCTGGGATGAAACAGCAGAGCTCAGCATGCTGGTTTCCATCAGCCACGTGGCAGCCTCTGGTCCCCCAGGGGGCTCGGGGCCAGCCCATGCCCGGGCTTGGCCGGGGCTCTCTCTGCAGCAGTGAGGGGGTATCCTCACTGTGGGCACCGTTCTGGGCAGAAAGTGAAGGGCTGCATTTTTCTGTCTGGAAAAACAAAGGGGCTCGAGGTTTGTTTTTCTTTTAAAACTGAAAAAGGTCCAGAGTGACGCTGGTGATACAGGAGTGCTCACTCTGAAGTGTATTACAGCCCCGTATTTTCCAAAGACGTGAGTTAAGCCAAAAAGCAATATGCCCAACATAAAGCCACAAGAAAGACTCTGAGAAAACCACCATGTCATTAACCCTCCTGTTTTGTGTTGTGCCCGGAGTCAGGGCTCAAGTCCTGTTTACCCTTCTTGCCCTTTGCTGCTGGTTTGCCCGGGTGACCCCCCTTCCCACTGTCACCTTTGACTTCGATTGTTGGTGTGATCACCATGGTGTTAGTGTAGCCTGTGCAAGTAGCAGCTGTTTAACGCATTGTACTTTAACTACTGTGTTTGCAGGGCTCTGTTTGCCCTCCTGATTGGCCTGGAATGAGACGTGTATCGTGGCCAGTTGGCTCACAGAGCATCACCGAGACTTGTTAGTGTTTTAGTACATATGAAGCAGCTAATTTAATTCAAACAGCAATGTTTCTTACTGCTCAGCTTAGATCTGCTGCCTAAGATGAGTGTTCAAAGATAAATTACATGGGGTCATTTGTTAGACAGAGAACTACGGAATGCAAATCATCCTTTCAGATTCGGGGAAATAAAAAATGGTAATTCAATTTGGAAGAAGAAACTAAGGATCTGGAAGCTGACAAAAATTAGATGTCATACTTTTATCAAATGAATATTTTTTTTAAATCACACCTGTGCACCAGTTCAAACTAATGCTGAGTGTCAATTAAAAACAGCAAAATATTTTTATTTGTATCTTTGGCCTTAAAACTTCTGGAGCATGCAAAGGTTGAACTGGCAGTCTACATTCACCATCCTTACTTTGGTCAAAAGTAACTTGGACAATCTGAGAGTTTGTCAGAGCTGGAGATAAATTGGTCATATATTTTCTTAGAAAATAAAAAATAGTAAATAATTGTCTGATGAAGAGAGGTTGGAATTTTTTCCCTTTTGAAGTTCTCTTTCAATGTCATATGTAAATAGAAAGACATAAAAGTGAGAGAAGGTTTAGTAAATGTGAGTACTCATACCGAAGTTCAAAAATAAAACAGACCAAATCAAAACTGTATCTCAGCTCTTCCCATAAAGAGTTCAATTTTCACTGATGCTTTATAATTCCATTCCATCTTAAATATTCTGTATTAGAAAAAAGTCAGTGATATAAAATGTGGGGACAGTTGACAGATGAGCACAAGGGGTCTTTGAGTAGGAGGCATTTCCACTCCCTGAAACATGATAAAGTTTGCCAAGGCATCTGCATTTGAATCTAGATGTACAATGCACAGTTGTTCAGAATTACCTCTGTTGTACTAAAAAAGATAAAACAGCTGAATTTTGCCCACTGTTGCCTAGTGGGTGCTGCCACAGTTCCTCCACTGCCACTGGAAGTGTGTTGAGTGTAGAAAGCAGAGTCCCCAGAGCAGTACCCATAGTGTTTCCAGGAACAGGACATGTCCCCTGTGCTCTTCTGGTAGCAAACTGTTAGAGGTGAAAGCCCTCCAAAGGGAATTCATTGTTTCCTGTTAGAAAGTATATTTCACCCATCTCACCAACAGATTTTATCCCTTCTTACACAAGAGAAGAGTTCATTAGGAGCATTTTCCTGACTGGAAATGCCAGTTAAGGAGACATTTATATACACAGCATTGTTGGCCTGTGTTCCAAGTTACGGCTCTGCTGACAGGATGGTTTACGATGTCGGAAGGCTTTTCACCCTGCAGTAAGCATTTTTGTAAAGGTGTCTAACCATCTTTGACAATACCTGTCAACAGCAGTAGTGCTCTGATATTACTGACCCTCTTAATGGTTTATTTTCCCCAAACAATTGCCAAGTAACTCTCATCCTTATTGACTGTGACACCAGTAGTTCATTGAACAGCCTGCTCCTTATTAACAGAGTTAGCAATTCATCAAAGTGTTTCGTTAAATTTCAGCAACATAGAGCATTATATGAATGATGTTGCTGGAAGTTTTATTCAGAAAACCCACCTGGCTATAATCCTGATTAAATAAGTGTAAGTGAAACAAAGGTTGAGGAATAAAATGGAAAAGCAATTAGAAGCAGCATATTGAGAAAAAGCAAATCCTAAACAACTGGCAATAAATTGTACAAGCCTTTAACAGAGATGCTCCAGCTCCTGTCTGTCCATCATCCAGGGCAGGCACAGTCAAAGTGCATTTTGCATAACTCTACTGGCTGGCACCTACAGAGAATATCAGACTATTTCTGCTATTAATTACTCTGCTAACATGAGTGGTTAAGGTCCTAAACTCCAGCTTTGCCACTGTTTTAAACAGGGTAGAAAAGTTATTCCACATGGAATTCCTCATTTCCCCATTGTATTTTTAAATAGATATAATATAGTGTGTGTAACAGAAGTCTGTAACCATAGAGAATCCTAAGGTTAGGAAGTGTGTACAGCCTTACCTTACCTGTAGTACCTGTATGTGTGAGCATTATGTCTATTTATCATATATGTTTCAGTGATACCTACAGGCCTTTATCTGTTACGTCATCAGTTTTACATGAGCACTCACTATGCATTCTCAAGATCACTGTTTTCTGTGCATTGTACAAGGTGGATTGTGATTGAGGCAGAATGCTACTAAAAGGGCTAAAAAAATAAATCCTTTCCTGTCTAATTCTGGGACATGGAGAGCTGGTTCTCCCTTTTCCTCTGCCATAGTCACCATCCTGGTGGTCAAGACTAATTATGCAAGCACAAAAAGATGGCAGGATGCTTTCCCTCTGGGAGACTGATACTGGAATTTTTAACTTTTGATTATTTAGTGTAGAGTTCTTAAAATTATTTTTATCAGATCTCCAGCTGTTTTTATCAAACCTGTAATTATTTCTACAATTCACAGATCAGAAAATCTGTTAAGTAGAATTACTAACTAAGTTTTGAATTAAGAACTGTGAGTTCCTTGCTTGCCTGGAGTGAGTGTGTTAAAAGAGGTTGGAGATGCCAGCAAATAAAGCTAATTTAATGCACTTGATTGTAGACAATCTTATGCTTAATGTCTTTTGAAAGATGGGTATTACAAGAGTAGTTCTGCTTTTTGCATGCAGACAACCTTAAATTTACAGTATTCTTTGAAAGAGACTATTCATGCCTGATGGCAAAGAAGCAGATGAGGAGTGGGGTTGAAAGGAAAGAAAGAGAAGGGAAATCATGAAGCCACCCTAGAAAGAACAAAAAGAGAATGGTGAAATAGCAGTGTGTATTGTGTCTTGGTTACCCATTGAAGCCAGTGGAAATATTTTCCAGTTCCCTGAGTTTCATCCTGGTCTGTGGTGTCTGAGCAGAGGCTGGATGGGAAGGAGCGCAGTGGGTGCTGCTCCTCTGTGTCCCGATTCTCCTGAAGCCCTGGCTGTGGGGCCAGGTGCCAGCCCGGGACACACATGCACCACACAGCCAGGGGCTGCCTCCTGGGCACAGAGCTTGTGTCCCAGGCTGGTACCAAGTGCTGGACCAGGGGTCAGGCCTGAGCCTTTGGACATTTGCCCTGAGTCTTTGATTCCGCAACATCTTTCTGTTATAGCAGCACCAAAATGATCAGCCTGGCTTCCCAAAATGCTTGTGCGTCTGTCAGGCTCCTTTTTCCATTGCTTCTCTTTATTGGTTTTAAATCCCACCAGCTAGTGGGTATGCATCCAAAGGAGGTAACATCATGTAAGACACCAGAGTATCCCTTGGGGAGAAAACCCTTAAAAACACTCCAACTAAGCAAAAGCTTCAGAGTTCACAGGCAGATGATTCAGTTCTGGAAGCAGTCACACTGTTTTCATATCACTATTCATTTAGCTGCAGAACAGGATGATGGAGACAACTTCTGGGGTGTATGTTATTTGGACAGTTTTGTTCTGGAATAGTACACATTCAGCAGCAAGTTTCACAAAAATTTCTTCCATGACAGTCTTATTCCAGAAACCCCTAATAGAGCTTTTATTTGCAAAAATTATTTAAGACCAGTGGCATATAATAAACTAAAATATCCTGTACCCACAATCCACTGAGTCACAAGATAATAATCCCTCCTGGGAATTTTGAGTCCTATTTAGCTATGACCACTGTTTGCCCATCTGCAGAAGAATCCTACTTATTCCGAAGTGTTTGTGACCCCTCAAGAGCATGAAGGAGAGCAAATAGTTTTCTATATTTTTTGGTCATGTATCTCATCAGGATTTTTTATTGTGTCAGTGTCAGCATTTCACTTAGAGTGGGACTTGCATGCACCAAAGGGGATGGAGGGAGGAGGGAGAAGCCTTATTAGAGTGCAGCAAGACAGAACCCTGCACACTTCTGGCTGGAAGGAAGGATTCTGCCTTATAAAAAGAAGAGCTTGCCCCACTTTATTGTATTAAGTTATTACCTACAGGTCATTTTGTCTGGATAACTTTTGCAGCATTTATTTTTATCTCTGTCGCAGCCATTAGAAATCTGATTTGTCAAAGATACTTGTAAACTACAGTAACTTCCTGACTGGCTGATCAGTACTAAAGACCTTGAAAAATTGGCAGAAGTTTTCACCCTGAGATAACATTAAGATCAATAAAGCAAATTGATAAATACCATTTCATAGAATACAGGCTCTTGGGTGTAATGTTTTAACACATAGCAGTAACAGATCATTCCAGGCATGGAACATCATACTTCAAAAGCCATACAGTTAATGCTGTAAAAGAAAGGATTATATGAAATGTGATTGATTCTTACACCTTAACTCATAAAAAGTAGCTTCAGTTATGTGTGGTTCTGGAGTAACTAAAGTAAGAGGTTACGAGAAAAAGTCAACCCTTAAATTGCAGACAAAGAGCTTCTACTACCAATAGTATTACATCATCAAAATATTTCACAGACACTCAGAAATAAGCTGTACTTCTGTATGTCAGTGAAGCAGCAAATTGAATTCTCATAATATGTTTTGAAAATGAGTCTTGTTAGGTTTGATGAGGTGGAAAAGGTACTGAGATCACTCGTTTGTTCCAATACGCTCAGTACGCTTTTTTTGGATGTTTGCCATGGCTAATCTTTTTAATGGCAGTGTAGCTTGTAAACCCATTTGGTAGAGAGCTACATGTCTCCGTTCCAGAGTATCACACCAAGCAGGGTGGTAAATAAGTTTCTCTTCAAGCATGCAAACCCTTTTGTTACAATACCAGAAATTCTATTTTAACACATACATCAGAAAAAATTCAGTATTTCCTTTATGAATTCAGTGATGAGCAGAATAAAATAAAATTTTAAATACAGTCACAGATACATATGTAGATTTCTTTTTTTTAAAGACATTTATCAAGGGCAAACTTCAGTTCATTCAGGCCCAATATTCAAGAAATTGAGCCTGTCACAAACCCCCTGGATTTCTCCAAAACCCCTCCTTGGCTACTCCTCCACACCATTTTGGAAAATGGGGCCTTACAGCGTGATGAGCCATCATCACATGCAAAGTTCTGTCATACTAAACCAATCAGAACATTTGGAAGAAACAAGAACTTTGGCCTCAGCCTGCTAAGGTTGAGCCGGAGTTTGCCCTTCAGGTGCTTCAGAACATTTCAGCCCATGAGCTCACACAGGTGTGTTAGCTCTAGTTAGATCCTGTGGATTAAAATAAACAGTTTCTTTTGCCTTTTAAAGCTAAGTTAGACTGAACTGGAGAGGCCACAGCACATTTATGATGACCCCAGAGTGCAGCTACCATTTAATCAGCTTCTATTCAAGATATCTTTACAAAATAATACCCTTTTTCTTAACACAAGTTCATAGAAAGGTGCAGGATCTTATGTAGTCAGCATCATTTTCCTTAAACCACCTTCCTGATTCTGTGGTGCTTAAGGAATCCCTTGCAAAACCTGCTGTCTTGTCGTGTCTTCCTTTCTGTCCCCCTAAAAGAATGTGTCTAAGGGAGGTTTGTGTACAGCTGCAGTGATCCCAGCACTCTGAACTCTGTTTTCTGTAAACTGTTCCTGAATAACTCTCCTGCAAAGAAGTCCTGTGAGATGAACGTTTTTTTAATTTTTTCTTAGGTTTCCTTTTGCATCTTCTGTCTATACATTTTTCACAGTCACAGTCAAGTGCCACTTTGAAGTTGTTGAACTGATTTTCTGACTTTCAGACAAATAAACAGTTTGCTGTCTTTAAACACTCTCACATGCGAAAGCACAACATAGGAAGTGAGCATTTCAAAACTGTTAACTACAGTAGGGTTTTAGATCTGAGAAGAGACAAAGCACATGGAAAGGGGGAGGAGAAAAAAGAAGATAAAACATGGACAAAAGGTGTCCAGAAAAGCTGCTTTTTGCCGGTGGAATTTTGTAATTAGTGTGGCCCTTTGAGCCAGAGGTTTCAGGATGCTTTGCAAAGTGTCACTGATGGATGTGGTTGGGATTTGTTTGCAGTTATCCCTACAGTGAGGACTCTAGCCAGGGAAAGCAGTACATGAACACGAGATGTCCAGCCTGGTGCGACAGAATCCTGATGTCCCACTCAGCCAAGGAGCTCATTCTGAAAGTAAGTACAGACCTGCAGCCTCCCGCTGCCTCCACACCACAGTGCTCTGCACCACGGGCAGGTGGGGCTGGGAGAGACAGCTTGTGGCAAACACTCACCAGGCTGGAGACAGCACACTGTGGCAGTAAGAGAAGGGGGTGCCTCCAGTGCTTTGCACCTCAGAGGGTGGATTTATCCCCTGTAACCTGCTGGCAGTGACCAAAAGACAAGCTTTCCTAAACGGTTCTTTTGGCGTCTGAGCTGCCAACAGTGGCTGCCTGTCCTCTGTCCTGTGCCACCTCTGTGCTCCTCGGTGCTGTGCTGGGAGCACAGCACTGGGAAACGGACTGCCTTAAAGACAGTAGTGGAAAATGCAAAGCCCCTGTGGGTGCCCCAGCCCAGTCCACCCTGCAGTGACATAAGCAGCAGCACTGCCTGTCCCAAAGATTCGGCAGGGATGCAGATGGAAGCAGGTACAAGTGGTGCTGGCTGAGAAATCATGCAATTGAGAAAAAACCCTGTCCAGCAACAGCTGGAAGCACCTGAGTTCCCAGACAGGTAGATTTCCCAAGGTATTCCCAAGAATATGTCAAGACAGACCAAATCTATCACTGTCCCCTGACTGACAGCAGTCTCCAGCAGGTATATTTAGACATTCCATTAGAGCTTTAAATATACAGTTGTGCAACATTTTTAGAACATACAATTCCTTATGTGATTTTAATGTATATAGATAAGGTAAAGTTGGTGGTGCTCTATCCAAGGTTAAATGACCTAAATATATGGTTCAGGAGCCTTCCAGTTTTCCTTTTCTGACATTTCCTCTCTTCTTGCTCCACTCTGCCCTGCTCCTTTCCTTGGGAGCACTGGACCAGGTCAGGCTGTGCCAGCTTACCCTGCCTCTGTTCCCTGTGTGCCTGGCCCCCATCCTGCTGGCCCTGGCTGCCAGCTGCCCTAGAAGGCCAGAACAGAGCAGAGAAGGGTGTGGGATCCAAGGAGATCTCTCCCATATCTCTCTGCTCCCACCTGGTTTTCCTGCCCCTCTGGCTATGGGCATGATGCTGGAAGGGATGTGCTGTCACATTCCAGCACTGCTGCAGTGAGGGCATCTTGCTGACCAGACTGTGTGACTGTAACAGACTTTCCAAACCCCAAATTGCCCGAAGTCACATGTCTGTCCGTGCATTGTTCCTGTATAATCAATGTAGTTTAATGGGAGTAAATTACAGAAAATAATCTTTGCAAGTAAATCCATGTCCTAGAGCTTCATGGTTTGGTTTTTTCCTGTTTAAATTAATTACACCCTTGAAACTTGCTCTCCTGAAGTTTATAACCTTCTGTTTCTCTCTCATCGGGGTTATTTATCTCATGATTAGACTGTTTACTTTGCAGTATATAACTCACTGAAAGGCTGGGAACATGTTTTCCATATCTACTCAAATTTCAAGTCAGTGCACTTCCTCGCACACTTTAATGTGTAAGAAATTGTCTGCATGACATCTCAAAGTTTCATCCAAAATTTTAGATGATGCATTTACTGCAGTATTTACTAAAAAGAACTGTGAAACTTTTGAGAAATACAGGCTTTATAGTCAAAAAGTAATGCCAAAATCAGTGTTATTTGATCTTCTTATACCAAAAATATCGTGTGAAAAAATGAGATTTTACCCAAAATATTACAGATAGTACTTGGCGCCCAGGAAATTCCTAAAGAACAAAGGATTAAAACCATGGAAAGAGTAGCCAATGAGGGAAGATTTTTTTTTTACAGCTATGAATAAGGAGATAGAAGTGTACACAAAGGCTTGAAGAGTGTAAACAGTACAGAGGGAAAGGAATTCTTTCTGATTATCTAAAGGGCTATAACTTGGATATAATGGGAGAAAATTAAACAAGGGAAAACAAAGTTAGAGCACTGAAGAAGTTTGTAATTCTGCGGTCAGTCACCCAATTCCCAGTGTCCATGTAACAGAAACGCAGTCAGCTGGACCACTCAAAGCTTACCTTTAAAAGTGCACATAATTCTGTCTCTGGAGCTTTGCATTTCAAACTGTGATGAGGCAGTTTGGGCCATCTCCAGAAATGTGTGTGCAGTGACGGGTGTCAGTGAGGCCAGGCTGGCACAGGGCTTTAACCAGTGGGTCTGTACCGGCACAGGAGTTACCCAGGCCAGAGCCACCCTGGGATTCCAGCCCAGAAAACCTAAGGAAAACAGTCCTAAGAAAAGAACACTGAGCTGATAGACTAGAGGGCAAAACGACCTGACAGGTTTCTTTGGTTCTACACAGGAAGCAGCACTGGCCTTGCCGTGAGAATTTACTCCAGACTTGTGTTTTGAAGCTTTAAAAGGAACTGTGAAGAAAGTAAAAGCCAATTTTAATTAACTGATTGCACTTTAACAAATCTTTTAAATATAAATAGATATGAATTTTTACAGAATTTTTTGTTGTAATTACTCTGTATTCTTATGCAGGCAATTATTTTGCTGTATTAATTTTTCTTATAGGCAAATAAAGATTTTATATTTCTGCCTTAGCAATTCTATATTTCATTTCAAGCCAAAATTGTAGTAAATCTGCATTCAAATCCTAGGTACGGAAAGGGTACTGTGCACAAATTGCCACCGTACAGTGTGCTCAGCTACACAGTAGGCATTACAGATTGTACAGACATGGGGCTGTAAACAGCTTTCATGCAACATCATCTATCATGCCATGGTCGGTTACCTCACCATCATGTTATTTTATGCTTCCTGAGCCCTAAACCACCAAAGGTTGCCCGCTGCTCAGGAGCTGTGCTGATGCCTGATCGCATGAAGTAATGAATGCTCAGCCAAGTGGATATTGTTTCTGCTTGTGCACTGCTGTAATTTGTTTATCTGTCTAAAGATTATGCAGTTGAAAATCCACAATTTTATGCTGCCTTTGTAAATTATCAAGTCGCTTTTGATGAATGTATCCCCACTTCCGATGCTGGTGGCATTATGATCTTGAAATATTGGAAAGTGCTCATGCATACAATGCAGAAGGTTATGTTTTTATATTTTTGGCAGACAACCGTGCTATAAAGTAAATCTGACCTTAAGCTTCCTTACTGCATTAAAGATAATTCAGTTTTAACTTTATAGTCCTAAATGCTACTGTTTATATGAAGTTATTGCCCAGTCAAACTTGACTGATTACAGATGAGAAAGTCTTGACTGTTTCATACAACATAAATTAGTATTGCCAACTAGTTTAAAGCACATCTACGATTGTATTAGAGACTGTAGAGTGTGCAGATTGCAGATTTAATTAGCTGATAGAAATTGTTTAGCATAATAAGAAATTGTCTTGTATGGCAATGTATTTGTATTTATTCCTGAAGTGCTGCGCTAGAGAATCAAAGCAGACCCTCCGAATCACATGTATTGCAAACGGCAGAAAGATGAATACATTTTATTATTCATCAAGCTAGAAATGCTAAAGAACTCAGTGTATGAGGGTAAAGTTCAACATGGAACAATATGAAAGCAACTCATAATGGAGACTGGAGGATTGTCATCTTTCATTTGCTGATTTTCTTAAAATCACTGAATTTTTTTTTTTTCAGATGAAGACATTTATCTCAGAGAAATGGTTAAAGATTATACTCATAACCTGAAAATAATCATTCATCTCTCTGAACATTTAAAATCCCCTAAATGATGAAATCAAATGCTCCTGTAAGGCAACAAGGATTGCATTTAATTCAGAGAACAATATTTATCACACCTACTTCAATAAAAATTGTGTCTTGTTCTTAAAAAAGGACTGGCCAAATATGCCGGCTGCATTTTGCAGCAGAAATCTGGAATGCAGCTGCCAGGAGTCCCTTGTTTCCCCCAGCCCCGTGTTAGCCATGATCATTTCCCGAGCCTGCAGTGCGGGGAGGGGTGCAGAGAGCTGGGGAGTTCTGTTCTGAGGGCAAAAGGCACAAATTGCTGCATGAACTGCACAAATTACTGCATGAAATGCACAAAAATCACTACAGGGAGGACTGGGCATAAAAGTTCATTTTACATGGACTTTCTCTGTAGAAGCCAAGCAAAGATGTGTTAATATCACCTCATTCAGAAAGTGGTTTGACCTATTTGTACAGTATTTCCATGTTTCTTTCTGTTTCTGTAATCTGGAGAATTCTTGCACTGATAAGTGTTTTGTTGTGTTTTGGTTTTTTTTAACTAGTCAGAAAATGATGAGAAGATAGTAATATATGACCACATTGGGCCAAATGTCTGCATGGGGGATCACAAGGTAATTAAACATTTTAGTATTATATCTTCTACATTTTTATTAGGAAGGAGAACGTGTGCACTAGGTCCTGTTTTATTTTTAAGTCAGTTATATTTCTGCCGTATTTTTAAAGCAACACCTTGAAAATGTTTCAAAGTTGAATTCAGCTGAAATCAGCCAGTGTATCAGAGTAGCTGCTTATATGAAATCAAATAAAGAACAGGATAATGGGCACTAGGAATGAAAGCAGGATATTGTGCAAGTGAAGAGGAGCCATCTGCACTTACAACTGTTCTCCGAAAAGAGAAGTAATTTCACTGGGTTATCAGAGATGCTTCTAAAGCATAGCTTCAATTTGGTTGGTGCCTAGGTGCTTATTAGCAAAAGAACATAGTGGCAGTTCCATATTCAAACAAAAAATGATAAAAAGAATATAGAAAAATGACATAAAATTACATAAATGCCCATTGTTAGAATGAGTAAAAATACCTGACTTATACAATCTTCTCTGCTGAAGATACCAGATGGAAAACTCAGTCAGAAATACAATATAGCAGAGTATTTGCTTTCTTAGAAATAAGCCAGTCAAGGAGTAGGAGGAAATCTCTGAAAGTCCATCTAAAAGCGCACGAGGCTTCTGAATGATAATGCAGAGAGGGATAGTGGGTATTTACACATGTGTGCACACGTAAATCCAGATTCACAAATATATACCCCTGTTAACTTCCATGGGCAGAGGTCTTGTGAGACAGAGCATTGTTTTCTAAGGAAGAATGCACTTAAGGCATTGGTCCACAATCAGCCAAATCAGGTTTTAAAATATGGAAGTTTACCAACTTACCCAGTACATGAAAAGCTCAGCATGTCAGCACTGGGACAGCCGGTTCAGAAACAGCAGGTTTTGTTTCCTTTGTCACCAAAATGGCCTGGCACTTTCAGTGTAGCTGATTCTGGGGCAAGAGGGAGGTGTGTGTGGGACCTGATTGTCTTCCCACAGAAATCAGTGGCAAATTGTCCCTTAGATTTCAGTGTAAGCAGAAATCTGTGAGGAGATTAGGTCGTTCCCTTGTGCATTTTGTAGATAGATTAATTCAAACACTTATTGCAACATTTTGTTGTATTTGCTAATGATTGTTAAAAAAAAAAAAAGTGTCTATTTCAAATGTGTAACTTCTATTTTTCCCTAACTTGCTGCAGCCTGTGTTCCTGTCCTTTCGAATAGCTGCTGGGGCAGGTAAACCTATTGCAAATGTGCACAAGTGTTGTGTCGTGCAGTGATGTGGTGGTAAATATCATCTTTTTCCTTTACGTTTATATTTTCTACATCATTTCCCCTGTGTTTATCTTTCTTTTTAAAAAAATGCCAATTCTGCGACAGGAAAAAGATGCCTACGAAGTGAGAAGATTTTCCGTGAAACCACCCTGTAGGAGGGAAGGCAGCACCCGAAATCCATAATCCCAACAGCTGCATTGATCAGTCCAGTCCCGAGTGCCACATTTTCAGACTGCTGATCGTACACTATGCTTCAGCATCTGGACTCTGTTCGAGAGAAGCCTCACATACCTCACTGTCTTGTATGTTCATGTGACATCAAGTAGAAATGTGGAATTATTTTTTATATATATGTCACAGTTCTGTTGCCAAAACTCTAAATAGACAGCAGAGATGTTATGTATTTTAGATTTCACAACTTTCAACTTTTAATAAGTGTTTCTCAATGTGGAAAAGCTATTTCAGCATATTATGAACTTTTAAAGGTATCATGCCTAACATTATATATCTTTACCACTTTGGGGTTTTGTACATTGGATTGTATAGATAGAGATATTGATGGTTTTAAATGGTATTTTCTTTTCTGACCAAGGCTTATGGTTTGTGTTTTAGTTTTAGTATTTGGTTTTTCATTTTTATAATTTTTTTTTCATTTTATTTACTATACTGCCATGTTACATGGTTTTTGAATCACACAGCAGCTGCTTTCTATACATACATATATATGTGTGTGTATATATATGTATGTATGTGTATATATACACAGATATATAAATAATTTATAAACCTGACCAAAACTTACGCTAATATACTTTCCAATATGAATGCTTGAGAGTGCCATATCAGCAGTTAGTGTTGGAGTCTTAGCAGGTTTAGTTAAGTGTACATTGACAACCAACATTTATATAATAAATAATATATAGCAGTGCCATCCTGGATACAGATATTATAGCATACTATATAGCACATATATTAGCAGTTTCACTTTGTTACTCCTATAATCCCTTCTTCTATGTAATATTAACGATTGAATGTGAAGTTCTTAGCTAGGTTTGGGTGTAACTTTTCAGAATTTTGTAAACTGTTTTTGTCCGTCTTTTGTTACTGTTTTTTGGTGCCAAGTATTCTATATTGAAACAATAACAACATGGGAGAAGAAAATAATAGTCTGCTTCAAGTAGCAACTGTATTGGACACAGACTGTATTTATACAGTGTTAAAGGAAAAAAACCCAACAACCAACCCAACTGTAAATTTTCCTGGTTAGTAGCTCAGTGCAGCCTACAATATAGTCTTGTTACAGACATTTTTCTCCCACCACTAAATACAACATTAAAAGGTGATTAGGGAGTCTGTTGATGAAACACAAATGTATGTTTTATTGATTTAATTTAGAACACTACAGAGTTCATGGACTGCGTGATGGCATTAGATTGATGCTTGATTTTGGTATAAATCACTACCATTGAAAATGATTTGATGTCTGCTTGCAGAGTGTTTTCTCAACAGCACAGCCCGGTTTATATCAAGTATCGTTGCCCAAAGGGTGTCTGCAGCTCTGTATTGTTACCGTGCCATGTTGCATTATAACCACACAGTAATTCTATTTAAGCGAACTCAACTCATGATAACTTTGAAGGCCTTTAGAAATGAGTACTCTGGTTCTCAAGCAATAAAACTAATCATGGTGAATGTGGCTGTGTCTGCCCCTTTAATTTGGGCATTGGGGATTACGAGGAAATTATTAAATTGTCACATTTCTTATTAATGAGATACCTGTTAATCTCCTTCCAATTAACAAAGTTATTTTTCACATGAAAACCTGTATGATTCCTGGTGTTAATCAAATCACAACACAAACCGAGGGAAAGGCACTGAGGCTCTGCTGTGGGAGCGCTGAGGTACAGAGGGGGATGCAGCTTCATGGGGTGCCAGTCCCCAGCCGGTCAGGAAATGTGCCACCATAAACTCCTTTGCGATTACCTCAAGCTCGGGAGAAAAACTTCACAGCCTTTTCCAGCTGGGGCCGCAGCCTGGCGTGCAGAACTGGCCGGGGCCCGAACCTCTCGGTGGGCGCAGGAGCTGCCGAGAGCGCCCCGAACGGAACCTCTTGGGTTTCGGAACGCGGCTTTGGCGTCTGAGCGGCCCCGGAGCGAAGCCGGGGCGGGGGGAGAGCCGGGCCGGGCCGGTGCCCGCCGAGGGGCCGCGTCCCACAGCTGCGGGAAGGGGCCGGGGGACGGACTGGGCTCCGGCGCGGGTATTTTTATCCGGCCTTTCCCACTTAGGAGCCCGGTCCCGGCCCCCCGGCTCAGCGTGCTCGCAGCCGGGCGAGGATTAATCCCTAACCTCGATTCGCTCCCTCCGTAACCGCGGCACAACCGAGCGCGGCCGCGGTCCGTGGGCGCGGACTTGCGGGACCCCCGGCGGCAGCGGGGCCGGGGGAAGCCCCGAGGAGCGCGGAGCGAGCGGCGGGCGCCGGACAGCGCCCGGACCGGGCCGGGCCCCTTCCCGTTTGTTCGCCCGACGTGCGCCGCCTCAGCGCGGGGGGCGATGGCGCTGTGCGGCCCCGAGGTGCGCACAGGGCCGGCCGGGCCGCGGCCCCCCGCGGGTGCCGAATGCGGGTGCAGCAGCGGCCCCGCGGCTCGCGGGGAGCCGTCACGGCCCCGTTCGGCCGGGCAGGAGCAGCGGGGCCGCCCGCCCTGCGCCCGCCGCCTTCGCGCGGCTGCGGAGCCGCAGCTGAGGCACGGGACGAAAAGAACGTCTCGTTGGTCAACAGCAACAAAAAAAGCACCGCGACAGCGCGGGCAGCTCAGGCCGCCCGGGCCCCGC
Organism: Acropternis orthonyx; assembly: GCA_035583155.1. Classification (NCBI taxonomy): domain Eukaryota; kingdom Metazoa; phylum Chordata; class Aves; order Passeriformes; family Rhinocryptidae; genus Acropternis; species Acropternis orthonyx. Next base: position 36,278,060 of record JAWWEU010000160.1, read on the forward strand.
GTGTGCCGGCCGAGCGGACAGACGGGGGGCCGCCCGGCGGGGCGGGAGCGGGACCCGGTCCGGGATCCCGGCGGGAGGGCGGAGGAGCCTCGGCCGCGCATCTCAGCGAGCTCGCCCCCGGGTTTGGGCAGCGCCGCGGGCCGTGTGCCGGCCTCCCCCTGCCCTCCCCGGAGCGGACCCCACCGCCCGCCCCGCCCGCCGCCGCAGCGCTCCGGGAGCCGGGGAACGGCGGGCCCGGCGGGGTCGGGCTGCGCGTTCGGCCGCGGGGGCCCCTCCGCTCCTACCGGAGCCCCACATCGCGGGTTGCCGTGCCCCACGGTGCCGTACCACCCCCCAGTGGTACCAGCGGGCCCGGGGCTCTCCCGGCTCAGCCCGCCAGCCCTGGGGGCTGCGGGCATCCTGCAGCGGTGCCGGGACCGAAAACGAGAAATGGGCCAAGAAACTCGCTGAAGGAGAAGCTTGTTAAATAATTTATTGATTTATACAAAGTCCTTCCAACACGTGTGGAGACATTATTTAATCCCAATGTAAAATCAAAGTGTCACTTTTCTCTCGTGCTTTTTTTTTGGGGCATTGTTTTGTTTTTTGGTATTATTAAGCGTAAAATCCGGAGGCAGGAGAAGTGAAACCGCCAAAACACTGAGGGATTGGGGATAAAAGAAAACTGCCATTTTTTACACTAGAAATATACATCACAAAATCTGAAATTTCCTATATACAACATGGCTGAAGTCGGATTTGGCGACCCATAGAAAACGTAACAAAACCTGATTGTTAGGAGAAGGAAACCAGCAGGAAGGCTAAAGGAAAGAGCAGGAACCTTTGAAGGGACACAAAACCCAGAAAGTTGGAAAAATTTCTCTGAAATTTACATCGATGAGAAAGAAAATAATTTCATAACTTATTCTGTAAAAAATATATATACATTTCACATACATCTCAGGCTGTACAACACACCACCTCAAACACCCAGTTACACTCGCCCCGCCGCGGCCATGGGCCCCGCGCCCTCACAAGGTGTCCGAGCTGGTGCTGCAGGGGCTGACAAGGGACAGGTTCGTGGATTTGTGCTTTTTCAATAGCCTTGTGATTTTTTCGTCGTCTGAGTTGGGGTCCAGGGGCTTGTTGTATTCATCATCATCCTCAATGTCTGAGCTCTCCTTCAGCTTCTCTGTCTCTGAGTCGTGCTTCTTCTTCGCCGAGGCCATCTCTGCTGCGTGTCTCTTCCGCCACTTGGTCCGTCTGTTCTGGAACCACACCTGAGCACCGGCATCGGGCACGGCTTAGGAACGGCCTCGGCCCCGCCCGCCCCCGCCCGCGGCCACCCTGTCCCGTCCCGCAGCGTGGGCCACACCGGGCAGGGGGTGGCGGGGCCCAGGCGGCTCCGGGGAGGGGATGCCCCGTTGGGGACACCTGCCCAGTTCTGTGGGGCTGTCGCCAGACAGGGCTATCACCAGACGGGGCTGTGCGACGGTAAAAGCAGCAGCTTTGCAGAACAGTCGGCAATTTGAAACAGAATACGGTGGGCAGAAAAATAAGTATTTTTGGGTCCCGGTGGACCCTTGCGCTCGGATGTGCCTGCAGGCTTTGCTAAGAAATTTGCAGGGTTACACAAGGTTAAGTTGTGCCAGTGGACACGATCCTCGTGGAAAAGTGACCCACGGAAAGCAACTATCTTTACGTGTTTTTTTCTTTTGGTTGTTGTTAGGGTGGGCTTTTTAAAATATGTCTATTACATTATATAGTTTGCAGCACAGAGAGCTCTAAGCACAAAGTAAGTTCGATAGAAATTGGCCTAGAATCTATCCACTACCGAAATATAATTTAAATTCTAACGAACTTTAAAAAAAACCCTGTACGGTGGTGCACTGTTCGTGGTCGCTGGTAAGTACCGAGACAGCAGAAAGCGGCCGCGGCAGGGAGCGGGAGAGGCGGGAGCCCGCGGGACGGACCTACCTTCACCTGGCTCTCGGTCATCCCCAGCGAGTAGGCGAGCCGGGCGCGCTCCGGTCCTGCCAAGTATTTCGTCTGTTCGAAGGTTTTTTCTAAAGCAAATATCTGCTGCCCAGAGAAAGTCGGTCGAGAGTGTTTCTTCTTGCCGTCCTTGTCCAAAACCATCCCCGTCTGAGCTGAAAGCGGAGGAGAAAGAGCTGCGTCAGTTCTGCACCGCTCCCGGCCCGCAACCCGCCCCGGCACTGCGGTGTCCGCCGGCTGCAGAACGGGGCTTGGTGCGGGACACGGTGCGGGACACGCCGGGGGCCGCGGGGGCCGAGCCTTCCTGCCGCCCGCCCCGTCCACCGCGCTCCGGACACCGGGCCGCCTGCCCCCCGCACCCGCCAGAACCGACCGCACTTACCGGGACAGGCGAGCCGCGGGTCTCTCCAGGGAGAGCCCTGCACCACTCCCGGCCAGAAAATGGGCGGCCGGCCCGGCAGCTCCGCCAGCGGCTTCGGGTAGCGGGAGACGGCGGCGGGGCTGAAGTACATCCCGGCCGAGGCCGCCAGCCCGTTGATGCGGGGCAGCCCGCCCAGCAGGTTGCTGGCGCTGCCCACGGGACGCCCCAGGATGTCGCTTATCCCGTGCGGTGTCCCCAAGGGCAGTTGTGTGTTGAGTCCACCCAGGGCCGGTGCCTTGAAGCCTGAGGGGTTCTGCAGGGCGTAGGGGAAGAGGGAGGTCTTCATCTCGGCCATGTTGTGCAGCGCGGCCAGCGGCGCACTGCTGAGGACGAACGCGCTCTGGCGATTAGCATCCATCTGCCCCACCGCTAACATCTGCGGGCATCAGCGAGCGCGGCCCCCGCCCAACCGCGCCGCAGCCGCTCCGCCGGAGCCCCGCGCCGGGAGCGCGCCCGCCGGCGGGACGGGCTCCTCGCCGCTTGCAGGATCTCAGCAAGCGCCGAAGTTTTGCCGGGAGCAGGAAAACTCCGGCACGTCCCCCCCGCCCGCGGCTCGGCGGCGCGCGCCGCCAACGTCCAGGCTGGAGAGCGGCGAGAGCCGGGCCGGGGCACGGCGGGGAGTCCCGGGAGAGCGAGAGCGAGCGAGCGAGAGCCCCGCGGCTGCGGCGGGAGGGGGTGCGGGCGGGGTGCGGGACCGGCGGCTCCGCGCGTGGCCCCGGCCGCGTGCCCGGGCGTGTCGGGGACGCTCCGCGCCGCG
>JAWWEU010000160.1:36282712-36343225 GCA_035583155.1 Acropternis orthonyx
CTCCCCGACACGTCACGGCCGGGCCGGGCGAGCGCGCGGGGCCGCACGTGGCGGGGCCGCGCCCGACGGGACCCCCGAGGGCAGCACGGGGGGACCCTCCGGCCCCGCCCGCCGGGCCGCGGCACCGGGCCCGGAGCGCCTCCCGGGGCGGGGGCCCGGCGGCAGCGCTGCCCCGCGGCACCGGGCCCGGAGCGCCTCTCTCCGTGGGACGCGCTGCGCGGACGCCCCGCTCGGTCGCTGCTGTGTCGGGTAATCGGCTCCGTCCTCAGCTGCGGGGCGGCCGTTCCCGCGCGTTGTAGTCCAGCGTTTAAAGAGGTTGTGAAAAATGGTCTTATGCCCTGGGAATAATTGTTTTGTTCGACTTTGTTGCCTGTTCTGAAATCCACTGGCCTCGGAGAAGGCTTCCCTCGCTCCTTCCGAGACGCAACGGAAGTTTTTAAAGGAAGAAAAACTGCTGTTACATCGTCGTGGAACGAAGCTCGTTCGCACGAAAAAAATGAGCACAGATATTCCTAATCGAAAGCATGACTAATTGTCAAGAAAAGAAGAATTCGCATTTGAGGGTTTTATAGACAATAATTCCGGAAACGGGACTTGGAGCACGTTCTGCGCCTTACAATTCCTTTGTCCTACGAGACTGATGTGTTGTTAGTCAAGAAGAACACCAACTACAACAAGCGAGGAACTAAAACTTTACCAGGTATTCACAAAGTAAACACGACTGGACTTGATCATATCAGAACGATTATTAAAACGCGTAGTCCTTTGGATATGGTTATGTCTGTCGTAAGAATCGTTTGCAAGTGAATAGGGTTTCGTTTAACCTGTAACTATAATGTCAATATAAGTTTGGGAAGTAATTATTCAGGCTCGGTCAATGGTCTTTGTTTTCAACCACTGGACTACGGGATGTAACAGTCCGTGCGTCTGTTTTGCGCATCTTTGTAAATAATTTAACGTACAAACGTAAAATTAAAAACAACGCTGCGCTAAAGAAGGTTTGATAAACGACTTCAATGCTTTTCCTTCCCTCCGTCTGTTGCAAACAGCAGCAGCGCAGAGAGCAATCACAGCGTCCCGGGGGCTCGGTAGAGCCCCGCTCGCTCTGTCCGAGCTCGTTTCCACGCTGCCGGGGCGCGCTGGGAGGCAGCGGGCGATGCTCCGGCTCACGGCGCCGGCTCACGGCGCCGCTGGGAGCTGCTGGAGGCGGCCCCTGCGGGGCTTATCGGCCCTCCCGGAGGGTCGCGGGCCCTCCGGGGACTCGGGACAGCCCATCCCGGGCGGGCAGCCACCGGCGCGTCGCTGGCCCGCGGCTCGGCTCGGTCTTCGCCTGCCCGTGCCTCTCCCGGGCGTCCCGCCGTGCCCGCCCCGCTGCGGTGCTGCGGGACAGCGGCACCCCCGCCCGCCGAGCCCGCCGGTGCTGCGCCCTGAATGCGGGCCCCGCAGCGCGGACCGGCTCGGTTCGCTTCGTCTCGGCTTGGCTCGGTTGGGCTCGGCTCACGAGAGGGACGCCGTCCCCGCCCCCGCCCCCGCCCGAGCGGGGGCCGAGCGCCCACCCAGACACAGGAGCGGCTCAGAGAGGAGCGGCCGAGCCGGGACCGATGGAGCGAGGTAAGAGCGCGGGGCGAGGCCGACCCCGGCCGCCCCGCCGGGACCGCTCGCCGCCGGGCTGCGGTGCCGTCGGTGGCGGAGCGCAGTGCCCGGCCTGCCGCCCGCGCTCCCGGGACACCCCGGAGCGTCCGTGTCGGTGTTTCTCGGAGCGCACACACCCGACGCTCAGCACCCCCGGCGGCCCGAGGCCCTGGACGGCCCATGGCCCTGAGGGGGCGCAGTCCCGGGACCCCGGCCCGCCCGTGGTGCTGGTACCGGGGCAAAGCCAAAGCCTCCCGCCCCGTCTAAAGCCGCGCTCCGAGGCCGGTTGGCAATTTGTATTTGTCGTCAGTGAAGCTTCTTGCACATTAGTGGTGCGTTTGTCCTGTTCATTGACTGTACCGAAATCTCGCACCACCTTTTACCAGGTGGAAATACGTGGGATTTATCTCTGCAGACCCCGCGGCGTGATAAATCTGCTTTTGTATCTGTTCTTTCGATGCGGTTCGGCACCGAAGGATGAAGCCACGGGCAGACGTGGCCCGCTGTCTCCCGCCCCCCGCCCCGCCGCTCCCTTTGCCCGACGCCGCCGGGCCCCCGGCACTGCCCGGGCTGCTCCGGGCCCAAGCCCTCGCCAGCCCTTAAGCAATCCCCTTGAGCTGCTGCTGCAGAGCCCGTGCCCCTCTCGGTAACATGAGCGGGGGCTCCCGTCCGGAGGAGGCAGCGGCTCGGCGGGTGCCGCGGCGTTCGCCGTGCCCGGTGCTGGCGGACACCGCGGCTGCCGGGCCCGCTGTGGCAGAGGGGTTTTCTCGAGTGGACGGAAACCAGCTCGAGGCGCTTGCGAGGGCTGGGGCGGGCGCTCTCCCGGCTCAGTCCGGCGGCGCTGCAGCCCCAGTGGCGCTGTTCGGGTCGCTGCGAGGCGAACAGGACCGGGCCGCGGCCAGGGCCGGTCACCGGAGAGCGCCGGTCACCGGGCCGGGCCCCGCCGTCCCCCGCGCCCCCGGGGCCGGCCCGGCCTCCGCCCGCTGCGCTCCCTGGCGGCGCCCCCTGGCGGCCGACCCCCCCCGCCGTGCCCGTCCCATCGGGCTCGCCCCGCCGTGCCCGGTGCCGCCGCTGTTCCCCGTGACGGGTGTGCCCTGGCAGCGGCGAGACGGGGCAGAGGGTCCGTAGCTTCTGTGCAGCTGAAAATGTCCGAGTGGGTGTGGACTAAAAGAAAGTAAACCCCAAATAAGAATAGTTTTGGGTTTAGTTTTATTGGGTGTAAATGCATGTGCTTTCTGTCTCACTTTATTACTGCAGGGAAGTCAGATGCGCAGTACACAAAAGCATCCCCCACTGTATTGTACTTTATCGCAAAGTGCAGCTGTGAAGTCCATGTAAAACCAGAGTGACTGGAGAAGCGGGAGCTCAGAGCAGCTCTCCACACGGGCTTCCTTTCGTGAGTTATTCTGCTGCTGGTGGAGAAGGGAAGGAAGTTACTGAGAGTTACTTAGAGTGTTAGTGACAAGAGCAGGAAAATCCGCATCCTTGTCCTGTGATGACGCTGTCTGCCTGTGTTCCTGGCAGTATGGATGCTGCTTTTTCATAGCATACCTAAAGAAGATCCTTGTGTTTAAAAATTAGGGGTATTTTGATCTAATAATTCAGCCACTAGAAAACAGTCATTTAGACTGGATGATATCTGTTGAAACATCTTCACAGGATGATGCATGTTCTGGAAAAGGCCATATTTAATATTTTTCATTATTATCCTTGGCACAAAAAGTAAGAATATGCTAATGGTGCAGAGCTGAGAGTTCTCATCAGTCTAGTGTAGCACAGAAGGAAACTGGGTGACCTTGAGAACAGGGTAACAGAAATGTGAAGAAATGTAAAAATGCAAAAATGAAATTGTTGTCTTAGAGTGAAGTATAATTATATTGTTGTACTTAGGGCAAAATGCAAAACAACGTTTCATACAGCTGTGGTAGAGTTCAGAGGTTCACTTTTAGGAAAGAGATTTGCAGATTCTTTTTCCCTATGGGCTTGAAATTGCAGAGAACAGAAATTCTGCGCCAGTGCGTGCCCAGTCATCTTGGCAGGGCTAGCCATTTACATGGTTTTTTTCAGTATGCTTGAGGTGGCAGACTAGGGTGAAATTCAAGACAGATGAAGAAAAACCCGCTTATAGGGAGTCAAGTTTAACAATCTGCAAAATCCCTTTCTCTCTCAAAATCCCATTTTCTATTTCCCCATGTTACTCTGCCAGGCAGAGGCAGCAAAAGGCTGAGGTGCCAGGCAGGTTCCTGCTGGGATGGGTCATTCCTTTCTGCAGATGGAGCAGGTCTTTGGTTCCAAGGCTAAATGAGGTTTGTTGAGCTCCTAACAAAGAATGCTGTGGCTGAGGATGTAGTGGTGTCTTCCATAAAATCAACCTGTAAAAGGATAAAAAGCTTTCCCACAGGCTGTTCTGCCTGAGGCTGTTCACTGTAGGCAACATAGTTAGTTTAGTTTGTTAGTTTGCCTGCAAGCCACTCAAGTGGCTCTTTTGGAAAGCCAAGGAATGAACATATGGTCTGCCTTCCTGCACTGTTATCCCCCTCCTGAAAGCTGTGTGTATGCTGCAGTGGGAGCAGAGACAGAGCTCAGTGGGACTGGCAGGACCCTTCACTGCACCGTGGAGGGAAGGGCAGGGATAGCATGAGCCTCACCCAAGGGATGCAGCAAGCCAGGCTGGACTAAGTGCAGTCTTCCCTGGGCTGTCCCTCGAGGAAAGTAAACTGAGCCACATTACTCTGGCACTGCTGTGACTTCAGCAGTCAACCCATTCATTGCCTCTGTCAGAAATCATAAGTTTCTCTCAGGGCCGCCTGTGAAAGATGATGAATTGGTTGCTGGTACAAAGTGGAATTCAGGATGATGATGTGCTGGGGGTTGTCAGTGTCCAGAAGCTGAGAGGGAACATGATGCCATGGAGAAGAACTGCTTTTTTGTCCCTCCATTATGAGAAATTAATTCCTGAAATCACAAGCAATAGTTTCTTGTCATGCGGCTTCCTTTTTGCTGAAAGTTTTGGAGGCTTTTTATGGGTTGCCTGTTGCAAATGAGTACTTGTGGCTGCACAAAGAGAATGTTTGATTTCCTAAGTTTTCCTTGCTTAACAAAAGAGCTCAACATAAAGCTGCCAAATCAATTTTTATTTTTTCAAGCTGCTCTAGGCACATTTTTGCCTAACAGTTGGATCTACTTTTTCTGTTTCTAACTCATGCCTTCCTGGGAAATTAACTTCACCTACCAAGCAGATAGATTAGACTACCTTTTAGTGCTTTTTAGAAAGAACAAAAGCAAAAAGCTCAGTATATATTGCAACCTTGTGCATTTTTAAGGCTTTAATCTCATTACTGGGGTGAAGGGAGAGCTATATATAAACATAATTTCAAAATAACTTATTCCTGATGAAGACTAGAGTGTGATTTTGAAGGTATTGTGAGGAAGTTTTTGACACCTCTGTGCGAATTGGTTTGCTTTGGATTTTAAGTCACAAGTGTTTGAACCTCTGGAAAACATGAATTATGTTTAAGGAAAGTTTTTGTCATGTCAAAATCACCAATCATTACTGTAAATACAGTCATTGATGGAAAATAGCATGGACATAATTTTATATATATTTTTAGTACCAGAAATTAAACTATTTTTGCAGGTGAAACTTCTGAGAGATTTAAGAGAAAATAAGCAGTTACCAGCATTAGTTTTGTTCTGTCTGTTACATATCATGACAGGCACTCTTAACAAGGACATGGTGGGCAGGGGCTTTTTTTGCTTAATGTCCTTATCAAAACATAGGGCATTTCCTGCCTCGGCGGACCTAGGGACCAGTTGGTGGTGAATGGAATTGCTGGTGCCGTTTCCAGCAGATCACTGGTGTTGCTAAAATTCCTGGGACTTTAATATTTTATTTCCCCCAGCCTGAAAACCCTGGTTTACCTGTTGCTTTTCTTCTGCCATTGCCTTAGATTGTTGTTTGTATTAAGAACATTGACTTCTTAGGTCACCTCAGACCAAAGATCCACCCACCAACCCTCTCTCCTTTCCTTGTTCCTCTGAGGCTACTCTTTTCCTACTTGTCTCCACTCTAATAGTTTATCCTTTTAATAAGAGAAGACTGCAAGTTATTCTTTCTAAGTGAGATAAGCCCTTGTGAGCTCTATTTTGTCTCCCCAAGACTGGGAAATCGTTTGCCCTTATTTGTATTAAACAGATGTATATACTTTACCGCAAGTCATTAGTGCTATAAAGAGATTGCTTCCTGTTGATAGCTTGGATGGGGAAATTCAGGGCTAAATTGCCAATAAATAAAGAGTGTACTTGTAAGCATTATTGATTCTCTGTGAGCCACAGAGAAATGTTTTGTTAGTAAAACTCTTCCTGAATGTGCAAGTGAGGTTAAAAAAAAAGGAATTAGGGATTACTGAAAGCAGGATGAGGGGAATGGGGGATGATGTGGGGTGAGAAGCTTACATTGTTCTTCTTTGAAGGATACAGTTTGTAAAGACAGCTGCTAAAAATGTGACAGTAATTCTTCCAGACAACCTCAGAAATCCTTAGAAAATTGAAGGGTCAACACAGCATTTCCTATGACACGTAACTCCAGTGGTAGTAGAGTTTCCCTAATCATCATGAAAGGAAATGAAAGTATTATTTACATAGAAAATTAAAGATTGGTGGATTCAAATTTTTTTTGTGCTGTCTGGGTTTTGCAACAATCTGGAAATTGCTTTTCTGAGCTGTTTGAGGAATGTTTTAACATATGTTGGTGGAGCCAGTTAAGGAGCAGACAGGAAGAGGAGGAGTGTGGTTCTGAAGGACAGCAGAGTCCTTCTAGTGGGAGCTGGAAGAACAGCTTGTTACTCTGGTCCATGGCTGCTGTAACCATGGGACTTGCACTGCCTTATGTGTTTCTTCCATATTCATCCACCTTGCTGAAGATCAGTGTTATCTACAGAGCTGCCTTCCTAGAAAGACAACAGGACAGAACTGGGCGGACAGCAGGACAAAGCTGCTGAGGTGTTCTCTGTGAAACCATGGTCAGTGGTACAATTCCCATCATCTCCAGTGCACAGATCCCATGATGTAATTGGTATTTGTAAACTGACAGGCCATTCCTTTAAAAACGTCTTTATAGAACAATGGATTATAATCTCATTTAATCTTTGTCAAACCTTTTAATTGTGGTTGATTAGAAGACTCTCCTGGTGATCTGCTGGTCTTCCTCACATTCATTTGAAGAAGACACAAAACACTGATAAATGCTGGACATCCATCAACCATTTAGTCCGTATTAGACACAATATTGGAATTACCCTGAATGTGGACAAGTAGAGCAGATAAATAACATTCATTTTACATTGTTACTCTCAGTAACAAAAAAAATTTATTGGACTGGTGTACGTTAAAGATATCCTATGTCTTCAGAAAACTGATTTCTTTAGACTAAAATAACAGTATGAATTTAGAAAGTTTCAAGTTATATGACAAATTTATCACATGCTGCTCTCTTTATGCATTTTCCCTCACCATCAAGACATATTGTATGTGAATGTATTTAAGAAATTATATGCTCTCTGTGGGGGGGTTTTGTTGATTGGTTGATTGATTGATTTTGTTTTGGATTTTGTTTGGTTTGTGGTGGTTTTTTTTTTAAACACCCTGCATTTTGTTCTGGAAAGCTCTTACAAAATTCATTACCTCTTCTCCCCTCAGGTTTTATCTTCTTTTATAGATCTTTTTCCTTCTATCTTTCTTTGTTTCTCTAATCAGTGATGTTACTTAGGTTTCCTTTAGGAGATATGTTATATTCATTCCACAGATATTTAAAAATCAACAACGAATGCTTTTAAAAATCAGTTGTCAAAACACTCAAGAAGTGCTTATTCTGTGATTTGCCTTTCTGTGTAACCCTCTTCCATATTCAACCAGTCTGCTGAAGTTAGTATTACTTACAGTTTATTGTCTTTCTAGAGAAGACGGCAGGACCAGAACGAATTTACACTACCTGAGGGCACTGTAATACTATTTCGCTTGGTTTAAAAAAAAAAATACGAAAGGGTAGTGTTTGAAATGGTCCCCATTTTTCTTCCTCTTACAATTGCTATCAACTTCTAGAACAAGCATACCACTGAAATGAATGAAAATGATTGATAAAAAAATGATGTGTTGTTGAAGGCAGGTATCTTGGAAACATGGCCATCCTTCTCTCACGGCACTAAACATTGTTTCTTTGTGACCACTGTAAATGAATTAATTTTAAATACAGTGCTATTGTTATTTTAAATTATGTGTTACTAGTGTGGCAGTGATTGCTGTGTAGAATGACAGAATCGTTTAGGTTGGAAAAGGCCTCTAAGGTCAGGGAGTCCAAGCAATAATCAAGCACCACTGCAACCACCGCTAAGTCATTCCCCTGGGTTGCAGTTCCAGCTGTTTTCGTTTGCTACCTCTGGCCTGGGTGCTGAACAGTGCAGGGCTGCTGTAAAAACACCTAGTGATGATGCTGCATTCATGTCCTTGCAGTACTTACACCACTCAGGTGAATTATAGAACCACTGACTAGGTTGGGTTGGAAGAGACCTCAAAGATCAGTTCCAATTGCAGGAGGTGCCATGGACAGGAACACCTTCCTTTAGACCAGGATTTCACTGTCTTCTTGTTTTCCCTGCTGGTGGCTGGAGAGGGTCCCCAAGCACAGTTGAGTAAGAAGGAATGTGTGCAGGATCAGAGCTTCTCTGCAGGAGACAGATGTGCTGCCAGAGCCCTCTGCCTCAGCGCTGCTCAATGTACTGCTGCCTTCTCCCTGCTGAACCCTCCCAGTGTATGTTCACTTAACAGCATGTCCTGGAGCTTTTTTGTTCTCTTTGTACAGCGTGAAACATGGTGAAACCTTCATGTCAGAAACCAGGTAGTATTTATAATTTTGTTAGAATAATAACCAAGTGTGCTTCCACCAGATAGAAACCTCAAGACTGTACTTTTAAGCTTTGTCATTTCAGCAATCCAGGAGTGCATTCAGGAGTATTTCTGTAGACTATACATTCTCCAGTGACCACTTAGCCTGACCTAAATAATACTTTCAATTTGTGCATGCTAATTGGATTGACACAGAAATGCTACTGTTTCTTTTGCACTTGAGGACAGAAATGAGTCAGCTCAACTGGGTTTTGCATAACAGGATTTCTTGGTAGTAATAATGGAAAATAGAAAGTTGTGTCAGATAAAGTAGTTTAAAAATACATTGGAATGAGTATTGAGGAATTATCCTGTATTAAAGAAAAATGAAAGTAATTAAAGAAATTTAAAAGCTGCATTTAAACAGAACTCTACCTTTAAAAGATATGGTATGAAACTTGTATTAGGGACAGGAACAGATACATAGTTATTTAAGAGATCTAAGCTCTCCCAATAAAGCAATTCCAGCAAAACAGAAGAAGACAATAATATCCTGCATAACTAGTCCTTTTGGTTTGTGTGACTTAAGTTGTCTTTATAGATACTTAAGTATCTTGAAGCAGTGAGATAAGATTAATGTCTTGCAGAGGCTTTCCTTCCTTGAAATCCGATCTGTTCAACAGATTGTTTTCTAATGTTAAGGTCATCAGTATGAACTACATGTCATTTACATTCCTGAAATCTGACTAGGAAGATAGTTCTTGCACTAGTGAGAGACTGAATTGTTTTGGAGAGGACCTTTGGTGTGTGACACATGAACCATATGGGGAGAAGGGAGACTGTCCCTTGGTTTGAGGCCCTGTGGAAGCAGGGGTACAGAATTCTCCAGTGTCTGGGGGTGCCACAACCACAATGCCATTTCTTGTCCAGCCTCAGTTCCTTTTGTGAAATACTGGTCTGTGGAGACCTTTAAATGCTGGAAGGCTGAGAAAAGTATGAATAAGAGTGTTTTGAGGATCTCTGTGCCATCTAAAAAATTGCGCATTTTATTTTAGGGACGTGAGATGGACCTTACCAGGTGAGAACTCCCTTGCTATAAGGTTTGCTAATAGTTCAGCAGCTTTAGGCTTTGGCTTTAGTTTTTTAATTTTTTGGTTTGAAGTTTTGATGCTTTAGTTTTTAGTTTTGTCTCAGTATAGTTGAAAATCATATTATAGTATCATTTATGGGATTAAATATAGAAATAAACAAAAAACATTAACCAAGGATACACCTGTAAAAATCACAGGGAAAATGTAGATGGGAGTGTAATCACACAAACAAGGCAGGAACCAAACTCTAAAGTCTGTTTCCAGGAGGGCAATAGCCAGAGTCATCCTTCTGTGCTTGCTGAACATGAAACCCCAGCTTTCCTTGAGCAGATGTTTGTTGACACAGTGGCAGGTATTGATACAAATGAGAGCTCCAAACCCCTTCACAGGACTCTAGAGAATGGTAGTTGAGAAGAGGAAATATGAAGATAAAAATGCAGCAATAGAATGGTCCGGCATCAGTCTTCTCAGCTCCAGAAAACCGTTTAGGATATGCTCCATGTTTCACAGCAAGTGTTACTGAATGAAATAAATGTCCAGGAAGTTTTATCCCTACAAGATTTTTCCAGATATGATATTAGCAAACACTTGTCCTGTGATCCTGTATCAGCATGGAATACAACTTTTTTTTTCACACATGTGCCCTCTGTAGGTAAAATCATGAGGCTTATCTTTTACACAATCTAATGTGCACTTTCTATCATCTCACAAGCCAAATGACCAATACTTCATTTTTTTTCTTGCTGGCATTAATTTTTGCTTATTTGACATCCAATTTGCCAAATGAATTATGACAGTAATCCTTTCTTCTGTACTGTTGCTTCACCTTATTCCACACTATATATTCAGGTTTTCTGGGGTCATTCCCCCTCCCCACTGCCCCTTGTTTCAAAAAAGATGAAAGATTGGATTTATTTAGACGGATTAAAGTAATTTTAATAGTTTTACATTACTTTTAGCTCAGATAAACTGAATTGAAAAAATTAAATGTATCTTGTAACCACTTATGCAGGACATAAGGACTCTTTAATTGTTGATACAGAAAAGCTCTATATGAAGTCACATTTGGAAGGAAAAATGACTAACAAAATGTGCCACTGGAACAGGAACAGACTAAGAAGCAGTAGTTTAAGAAAATATGGAAAGGACTAAGAAGCAGTACTTACAAGAACTTATGAAAAGGAGAGTTTGAAAGGACCTTCTCAAAGGGAGAAAAGATTGTGGAAAGATTTTATGGTTGTTTCTTTATGAACAAAACCATTTAGAAAGGTAACTAGAATGGCAAATTAAACATCTGTAAATGTGAGGAAGGCAACAAACATTTTGAAGATGATTTTTTTTTTCCCCCAGTAAAGTCATTATTTCTCTTGAAATACTTACATCCTAATTTGTGCACAGAATAGTGTCAGGTGGAAGGCGACATGCTCAGCACATGCCTGGAAATGCAGAAAATGAAGAAAATGCAACATCTTACTGAGTGTGAGCACACCCAGCAGACTGCCATGTCCCATGGTTGCCACAATGTGCACTTGGGCCCAGGTGGCATAGTTCTGTCTCGGTAAATTCTGCCAGTCTCTCGGTCCCAGTGACCCCGGCTTTACAGTGCCAATAGTAGCTTTCGCTGCAACTGCAAAGTTGATGAAAGAAATTAATGTACAGGAAAATATCAAATTAACAGTTTAGCATACAGGTAGATTATTTTGGCAGTGTTCCTTTGTATGGAAGATAAAGCAAATGAAAATTTAGTACTGCCAGTACAGGGTAATTCCTGTCCCTGACCAGGAACTTTGACACCTTGTGGTCAGTAACAGCCTCGTCCTGTGCTGCCACACTTGGGATGTGCAGGTCTGTCCTCCCAGCCTGGCAGGTCACTGCCCCACTCACTAAAGTCACTGCTGGAGGCCTTGTTCTTTGTTTTTTAGTCTTTCATCTCTTCTTTAAAGGTGTCAGAAACTCAAGGCGGGTTCGGAACTACCTGAAAGATGGGTGACCAGAATGGTGGTTGTTAGGATCATTGCCTTTCTGATCTGCTGCCTTTCCCGTCCTTGTCACTGCAGACTCCTCCATTGAGTTGGACCCTTGTCTGGCAGCAATCCCAGCTTTCTTTTCCAAAACATCTACTGTTTATAATCCAGTTATTTATGTCTTTATGAACAAACAGGTACTGTATGCTCTCAATGTATCTTCAACACTCATATTTTGCTATTTTGTCTTGCTTTATAATGAATTATTTCTACCAACCTATGTGTTAACAAGCATTACAATATCCAACATTTAGAATGAAATTGCCGATCCTTTGCTGAGTTGGCATCTTCAAGTAACAAAATTTGTCCCATGTAGAGTGGGAGATATGATCACTAATGCAGTGCTACAATGTATTTCAGTGTTACAATCATCTAATATAAAAATATGTTGTCACAGGGGACATTATGTTCCTGCGGACACTGGAGGCTCCAGCAGCGCTTGTAGGAGCTCCCTGGCTCTGCAGGTGCAAACACCCAGCCAGAGGGTGAGTCCCTTCTCTTTCCTCCTCTGTGTTCCCCTTCCCAATCCACAGCAGGCTGTGGCACCACGCTGCTGTTCTCCTGTGAGGAGCAGTTGTGTCTGTTTCCCTCCCATCCTTAATTTCCTGTTTTCTGCTGAAGTCACATCCTCACTGCTTTTAAATGAGCTACTGATGTGGCACGAATTATTGACTTGTTATTACCCCTCTGCTTTCAGAAGCAAGGAGTACAAGGTAAGTACACTTTTTGTAAATAGTGAAAAAGAATGGAAATTGCCAGCTTTCCATCTCAGATTTAATTCACACAATGCTCTGCAGCACTATACTTGGCTTTAGAGGAATGTCACTTGCACATGCAAAACCAAACTAGGCTATGAGTGTAATAAAGACAGATTCTGTGTTAAACAGCCTTGTGTGAAATATTGCTAAGAACTGGCATATCAGATTTTTAATCCTATGTAAGATCTACTTTAATTGAATGCATTTTAGAAGAAAAGGCAATGGCTGACTATATCTAAATACTTTGGTGTGGCAACCCATTATTTCTAGAAAAGGCATTCATACAGTGCCAGTTGAAACAAGTCTGGCTCCACAGAGGTATAGAGAAGCTACAGGGACTCTGTCCTGTACAGGCCTTACAATAGAAAAGGGATATGGAATGAATCATCCACGGTTCAGTTTTACTTCAACAAAATTCGATTATTCAGGCAATAGTATATCTGACATCCAAAGCAGACATGTTACAGAAGGTACCTGCTTAGGTAATTGCTGATGATTTTTGTTTCATCAAATATGTAAGAATTATGCAATAAGATCTCTCTGTTAAAAGATACTCTATAGGTAAAATGTGATCCTTGCAGGAAGTGTATTTCTGTAGTACTTTCTCTTAACACTCTGTGGGGGCAGTTTTTTTGGCTCTGCTCTTGTTCCTTCTACCCAGCTCCCCACTGTGCCTCCTCTCCCAAAGGGCAGCTCTGCCTGTGCTGCCCAGATCTCAGCACCCTTCACCCTGGAGGTGAAGATATTTGACAGTTCCCTTTGTTAGAGAAATTTAGTTGCAAGACATAGACAACTAACTTGTAACATTTTAAGTACCTAATTTTTAATAAGCAATTTTTATACATTGTGATCTTCCTATTAATTCATCCTCGACTCGAATTTAATTTGAATTCAGTCCTTTTTCGCTGTTCCAAGTAGAAGGAAGTTCAGATTCAAATGCCCTGATTTCATTTTGGAATGATAAGATCCAAAAGAGGAGAGTTACTTCACAAATAAAACCATGAGCTGCACATGTGAGAGTTCACTGCAAAAGTTTCTACAATCTTCCTGTTCATCTCACAAAATTGCATTGGGTGTAATTCCAGTATAATTTTGGCAGAGCTCAATCTTAAACCAAAACATCGATCCTTATTCTGACAGCCAAATTCTTTACCATTAATCCTGTGGGATCTAGAGCAGAAAAGTGAACAGATGTGTATGCCTCTTTTAAATGTTTTGGAAATATTATTGAGACAGGAAAGGTAAGGTATTCAGTTGTTATTTGTATGCACCATTTTGTGCTCATTAGTCTGTTAAAACAGTCAGATATGATTAGAAAGCAAAAATTCTTGCATTTAAGACTCAGATTTTCCAGGATATGTTGACCTAGGTTAATCACATGTTAATGGTATTGGATATATTAAATCATGAAAAATTGGCAGAAGTGCTAGTGTTTAATTAAAAGCAACAGAATTATTTTATCTCCTGAGAAGGTGAGTATATGTAAAGTACAGCTCTACAGTACCAAATAAAGCAACAAAGCTTAAGTAATGGCAAAGAAAAACATGATACAAAAATGCATGCAAAACCATAGAAAATAGTGAGTTAAAATGAGATTCCCCATCTGATTACTGGCTGTGTCATCCTCAGTGAGGGTCACTCAGGATGAAGTGGTACTTTTAGAACATTTCACCAAGGAAAGCCTACTTTGCATATGTAAATTAATTGAGGACCCCAGTTTGT
Source organism: Acropternis orthonyx (assembly GCA_035583155.1). Taxonomy (NCBI): domain Eukaryota; kingdom Metazoa; phylum Chordata; class Aves; order Passeriformes; family Rhinocryptidae; genus Acropternis; species Acropternis orthonyx. Next base: position 36,296,819 of record JAWWEU010000160.1, read on the forward strand.
AAAGACAGTCAAAGGCAGTGTCCCCAGCCAACACAAGTGGGCCCCCACCCCCGAAAGGCAGCAGCAGCCAGTGCAGGGTGAGCCGGGGGTCACATCCCTGCCGAGCAGGGCAGGGGGACACTGACAGCACGCATGAATTACTGCTCTCAAACACTATGGGGCAGGGCATTGATAGAGGAGCCTCGGGGCACTGCTCACATTCCCCCACAGGGCAGACAAATACTTGGCTTTTCTATAAGGGAAAGGGAGAACTGTAGCACAATAGGAACAAACCAGGAATCCCCCGAGGGACAGGATGTACAGAATAAACTGAAAAGTATGACACTAAGCCCTGCTTCCTTTCGCCGGTCAGAGGCAAGAGCCAGAAAGACAAGGCAAGATTTTCTCCCAGGTCCAGGGGTCCCCCCTGCGCATCCAGCACTCCCCTCACAGAACCTGGGCTCCTGCAGAGGCAAAAGTTCTAACAGGATTTTGTTTCCTGGGCAAAACCAGTTGTTACATACATTTATATTCATGGGAAACAGTTTTGAGATAACATTCAGGGACTGACTTTTAGAAAAAGATTTATTTAAAACTTGTTTAGAAACTACAGCACATTTTTGTACTTTCTGGCTATTAAAGCTGGAAGATAACAAGAAAACATGGAAGAAAACCCAAAACTATTTTCCTGTGCAGTATGAGAGGGTTTAAATTGTTCCTGTTCTCTGGATGTCAGTAAAGCACTGGCAGTACTTTTCTCACAATGAATTTTTTTGTTAAGGTGTTCGTTTTTTAAATGAAAGGAAATTTTTAACCACTTTCTTACTGTTTGCACTCAACTGTACTGCTGTTTTTTAGACCATTAATTAAAGGTGTGACAGCAGTATTTAGACATTACAGAAGACAAAAAGTGCTTACAGAGTTCACAGTCAGCTCACATTTAGAAAGTATACAATCCAAAAATGGCACTGAAGAAGATGATAGATAATTATGAATAAATATATTAAGTGTTAAAAATGGTAATGCTTGCACTCAGTGACAAGAACGACATCAAATGAGGATTTGTTAGAACAGAAATATGGAGACTCTTGTTTATGAAACTCCTCCATGCACTGCCACATATATTGTGGACATCAAAGAGAGGTGGTTAAAGTAAAGTAGAGGGTATGGTTACATGAGATAAGGCAACATAGCAGTAGTGGCCAGAGGAGAAACTAAATTAGAAGTAATAATACTAATTCTGGACATGGACAAAATATTTGTGCCAAAGTGAAATGAAGATGGTTCCCCATGTCAGAGGAGATAGTTTTGCCACTGACAAAACAGATCGTGGGAGGAAGAAAGAGTAGCAGCAGTGCCACTCTCAGGAGAGATGGTCAGACCTACAGCTCTGGACACACAGCTTTGAAAATCATTGTGAAACATTCAGAGAGACTGGCTGAAACACAGGACCAGGAAGGCTGGAGACACAGAAGTAGAAAGCTGGATTAGCATGCTGTTAGTGAGGGTAGTAGAAGGAATCCACAGGAGTGGAGGCAATTGCATAGGTTATGCAGGAAAAAGTGGATTGAACCTTAGAGGATGGTGAGATAAGGAGGAAGTTTTATGTCCTGAGTGACTGGCTCAGGAGTATTATCATAAGGAAATTAATGTTTAATAGTGTGAGATGCAGTGCAGGATGTTAGAATGAGGGCTGTAAGTGGTGCCACACAACAAGTAGAAAACATAATCTGGAGAACAGGTTTATAGGTGTAAACAGTTGTTTCCTGGGAAGCAATTTCTCAGGGTGAAACACATGAAAGCTTGAGAAAAGAGAGTATAATCTGAGCCACAGAAGGAGAACAAGGTGCCACTGACTTTGAAGAGTGTCAAAACCATAAGGTGATGGCTGGGGAGGGTGCAGGGAGCTCAGCAGCTTCCCAGAGAGACCCAGCTTTGCACTGTCAAGGGAGCAAAGCAGAGAAGAAAGAGAAACTGCGTATGAGACAAATGGGGATAAGGAGCATTCTTTCAGTCTGTCAGGAGCAGCGGCACCAGCATGAAGGGATCAGCTTATTTCAACAAAGAAGTTAATAACTTAATTAAATACACCGAAAACCACTTGAGCAGTACCTCACTGGCACACAAGGGTTCATCATCTAAACCATTGTTCCCAGTGCAAAGCTGTCTTGAAGGTTTCTGGAGAACCAGTTCATGTCTAGTTCCACCCAGGGCTCAAGGCCTGACTGCCACTGGCGAGACTGGAATCATTCTCCTTTCATACCAGCCCCTCTGGCAACTTTAGTAATTACGTTTATGGTTGTCTTATATCATCTTGCCACCTTGTCAGACAAACACTGACATCCCCAAGCACAGACATACAAATATAGGCTGCAACAGGGTGATATGAAAATCAGCAGTTCAGGACAAATAGGAAATTAATATTAGAGTCTAATTAGTCTTCATTTCATCTGGAGAAGGAATGAATTAGTTTTAATAGGACCACAGAGACATCACAAATATTTTCTTTCCATCAAGCAAAGCCTGCATTGAACAACAGTTACTAAATTGTTCTCATAAAACGTAAGGCTCCAGCAGTATTTCTCACTGTCCATAACCCTGATATTTTTCACACCCTCACAAGTGTTTTCTGTTAAGGGCCAGGGGTTTTTTTTGTTTATTAATATTAGAGCTCACATAAAAGTGGGCAAAGGCATTTTCTTGGAAAAGGTTCTTACCTTCTATACATACAAATGGGTTTTTGTGAATATTGATCAGTTCTCCAGCATTATCCCTCTCTGTAGTGAGTTCCTGTCTCTAGGAGAGGTTCCCATCTTTGATACAAACAAGGAATAATAGAATCATTGAGTGTTTTCATGTTAAAATGTCTTCAGTAATGCTTTTCAGGAGGAGGGAGATACCTTTTTTCCTGCCTGTAGGTCAGAGAGTACATTTTAAAATGTGTAAACATACTGTCATGGTGGCCCAACCAAGCCATATAAGCCTGCGAACAAAGTGGTACAGGGTTCTCAGGAGTTGATTGTTAAAGTCTTTCAATGTAACACAATAAAAAATTTTCAGAACTACAGGCAAAAAAGGAGGTGGGGAAGCTCTTTTATTTCTTAGGAGTTGTGCACAGTGACTGAAGAGGCACATCTTGCACTGTGTGGTAAGAGCATGAACGTTTTGCCACATATAAAAAGTAATTTAGGCAATGGGTAGTTTTAAGACCTCAGGATTTCGTGACAAAAACACATGAATGCTGCTAAAGTAAATTTGCTCACACTTACTGTGAACTAATAAACAGCATCTTGTGTCCTTAAATTTTCATTTTCCCACTAAGAGTAAGCCTAGAAATCACATTGCTGCTAAATAAAATAAAAAAAAAAAAAAGGTTTTACAGCATTGCCTCTGGTTTGCAAAACTAGCAATGTAACATTGCACCGTTCTTCTCCTTTGGGATCATTTATTACATTTTAATGATGCAACCTGGACAAAGTACCCGCCCTTCCTATAAACCTCCCATGACACTGGGGGATAATTGCTTTGTGGTTTTTCTTAAAAATGTCAGCATTCCTCCATCAATTTACTTGTTTGTAATGGAAATAGCTTTTTTTCAAATATATATATAAATTATGGTTGTCATAAGAGCTACTGTTGTGTTGTGAGGTCATGCTTGTTCCTTTGGGATAACAGTAAGAAGGGCACTGATGCTCGAACTTGGCTAAATGGCTCACTGAGTGAAAATCAGAAATTGTGGAAAAGGTAATAGCTATCTTGGGACCCTTGTGATGCTGAAAACCTCAGCTGTTTCAGCATGGAGTCACCATCTCCTGGCTCCAAAGTCTTCTGCAGTGACCCACCAGAGGTGCTCTGCACTTACAGTTGTCCCAGTGCTTTCTTGTGGAAAAACAAACAAAACAAATCTGTTCTCAAAGCTGTATATTCTTGAGAAAACCAAAGCAAACTCACCAACCAACCCACCAACCAAAAAAACCCCCCAAAACCAAGTGGATTTTGGCATGGGAAAAAAAATAAAAATAACTTTCAAAATCAATTATTTCAGTAAGAGGTAAAATGCTGAGGTTCAAATGTAGACTGTCCAGGCTATTTTCCATAGCCTCAAACCTAGAGAAAGAATGCATTTTAAGATGCCATATTGTCAGCTCACCTCAGCACCCACTAGCAGGGTGAAACTTGAGAGCTTAGACACTGAATGATGTGTTGGTGCCCTTTAAAAAATGTTCATGTCCTTGCTTTGCCAACAGACAGCGAGCACAGCTTCTCCAGGGAGTCCTCATTGCTTACTGAAGATACCAATGTCTTAATATGCCGATTTGAATTCTCCTAAAATCCATGTACTGCAGAGCACTGCTAGAGGAGATCCCTGCTCACAGTGCAAGGGCATAGTGAGGGGCAGAGACCATTATTAAAGATTCACTCTCTCTCATTATAAACAAGTTGCTCCTCTTGCAAATATTTTTGGCTTGTTTTTTTGGTAAAAAATGCACTTAACCACATGTCAGGGTTTCTTTCACTTTTGAGTAACAAGACCTTACCCGTGACCACACTGAATTTTTATTGCCAAGGGTTCTGAAAGCAAAAATACAACTAACAATGAAACCATGTTTGAGAAACACATTTCTCTCTGTTTCTCACTTTAGATGAAATACTAATTCCTGCTTTTAATTTGTTTCCTGCTTTCTTCCATTCACTTCTTCTTTGGGCTCAGAGCAACAGCTCCAAAATAAAACAATTCTGATGCTCTCCCTCAGCTTGCTCTTACCTACAGATCTGAGACCCCACTCAGATAAGACCTTTTCTCCCAACAAATGCACTTGCAAAGAAAACAAGGGTTTGACAGTGAGATGAAGTGACTTGTCTAAGCCTAAGTAGGTCCAGCATTTACATGTGTTCGGTGTCCATTACATTCCTCTACCACTGTTCCAACCTGAGTGTTCCCCCAGATATACAGGGCAGACAAGTTTGATCAAAGTCTAAGCAGAGGAATAATACACATACTCATTGTCTAAAACCTCTTCTGTTTAATTATGACCTCAGTGAAAATGATTATCAAAGAAAACAGAGTCAGGAACATTAACAATAATTCTCATCTCAATTATTGAGAAATATAATTTTAAATGATTGGTGAAGATTCCTAGAAAATTTATGATAATGTTCTTTATTATAATACTTTGTATTATAGATTGTACTATTCTTTCTCTTTATTACATTTATATTGAAGTCTCTTTCCTTTTCTCTGTCAGAAATGTTTAAAAATCTGTAAGGGAATTTAAGAGCCTTTCAGCAATTTGGCACACTGGTTTTAGCTCAACTACTATCTTGCTGCATCAAGATATTAATGTAGTCATCTCTCTTTTAGTCTCAGTGAATTACTATAAAAATGTCAATTAGATTATATTGGCCAACACAGCCCTGTTTGATTGAGTACAGATGTAGGCCGTGTCCCTTGAATCACACTGATGGAGAAGCTGAAAGGCTCGTAGAACTCCAGTTATATATTTCAATATATATACCACTTTAATATTCAATATATATACCACTTCCTAATGTCAGTACTTGCAATAGTAATAACCAAAAAATGCTAAATAGTTATTTTCAGATGGAATAAAAGTCAATGTCATTCAGGAGGAACACCAATGAACTCTGTTGGAGGAGAAAAAAACAAAAATCGTAAAACCAGAATAGAAGCCAATGTGCTGGTACAAACATAGAGGCTACTCCAGGATACAGATGTGAGCAAACCAAAGGGGCAAAATGGACATTTCTTTTACTTATGGGAATGGTACTGCTTAAGTCCTGTCTTCTCCTGTACCAGAAAATTAACCCACAGTTCTGTGTCAGGAAAACAACCAGTGTATAAATACTTGATAGAGAAATCTGGTTACAAGTGTCTCAGTGTTGCCTTTGTGCCATTCTGGTGGTCACTAGAACTGTGACCTCCATTCTTCTGCAAGCACAATGTGTGCAGCACTTGCACGTGCAGGCCTGGCATGGAATAAATAGCAGGGGAAAAATCCTTACACATGAAATATCTCTCAACCATCAGGTGTCCACACAGACCGCATCTAGTGAAAAGCTAAAGCTGTGCTGTTAGAACCTAAAAGCTGAAAACAGCTCCTGTTCCATGTATGATAAAAGTTCAGAAGGTGGGTAAGTTGTTCACATTTTGCTGGACTGGACACACAGCTGGCAGAGCACCCTGACAGGATGATTCCAGGGTATGATGAGCTGCTTCAGCTGAACATGTCTCTTCCCATGCTACCCTGGCAAATCTCGACCCATGACCATCTGAGCTCCAGCTTGCTCTGGAGCAGCAGTGCAGAAGGGCCCCTGTGATGTCAGTGACAGAATTACTGGCTAATTTTCATTAAAAACAGAGGCCCAGAGAGGATCAGATGCACAATGACAAGGTGGGAGCTCTGTTGAGATCATGTCTAGTGATCTGTGTGCTTTAGCTGCTGCCTCCCTGTCAGGATCAACCCACTGAGTGCAGGTGCCTACCCCACACCTCAGCTGCAGCTCACTCCATGTTCACTGAGCTGCAATTCTGTGAGCTACTGCAAGAGTTACAAGCTCAGAGAAATTCTGAGGACATGACAGAACTGAAAATATTTTTTGAAACCCATTCTTTTCTTTCAACAGAAAATCTTAGTTAATTCTCTCTGCCAGTGTATTGACAGGTCATTAGTAAGTACCTGTCACATCAGTAGAAGAAGAGCAGTTCTGGCTGCTCCTGCACTGCTGAGAACTCCAGCAGACCAGCTCATTAATACCAGAATGAAGGTCAAGATGCCTGCTCTGAGCAGATTCAATGTTTTTATCAGAAACTTCCCTGCCCCCCATTTCCTCTTCGCCTCTAGGATGTTGCAGATTACAGCTCTGACTATAATTCCACTGTCACTGTTCTCTCACCAAGATCACTTTGGTCTTAAGAGTCTGTTCTCCTTCCATCTCCAGCAATTTTCCAAATGAACACCCCTGTCTTACAGTATGAAACCCTTTTCTCTTACTGATGGATTGTGACCATGTCTTCATTGTGCTAATCAGAACAAAGTGGGAGCACTGATTTGTCTCTTAAAATCTTGGCATCGAACAGAAAAAGAAGACAGAGAATAGCAGTGTGGGCACCATTGCTGTGATATAAATATTATCTACCACCCAGTACCCAGTCAGTTAATAAAATACCCATAATATATAATATTTTCGCAAGGAAATCAGTCCAGCTTATGATTGTCTGGGGAAATTACCAGCTGCAGTTTTGAAAAACTTGTGTTTGGTTTGGTTGGGTTGGGGTTTTTTCTGCAATTCTCCCTGTAGTGTATTGACTTCTTTCGTAATTGACATACTTGTGCAATTTTAGACAATAATGAATCTGATACAGTTTACTTTGGTGTTCTTACCTGTAGCTTATCTCAGTGCCCTGTGGCATGGAAAAGTTGTCAATTGTTGAATTGTTAAATATGGTTACAGTGGACCCATAAAAAACAGAAGTCTGAACCATCTGTTTGCTAAGAAACTTTACTTCCTTTAGGAAAATTAAGTCCTTAAAAAGGCCAGGACATTATAAAAAAGATTTTTAGATGCCTGTTCAGAAAATAAAACACAAAGTCCTAAGTAGTCCAGCCCTGATTTCTGGAAAGCTGTACATCTTTGTGGACACTTGGTTTCTCCCAACTATTTCAAATGCTAAATGTCAAGTGTGAGATCATCAAGAAAAGGGACAGGTCATGAACATTCAGTCACAGAAAGGAGGCAGTGCTTGAGCTCAGAACTGACTCGCTTTCAGTTTAATCTTGCCAGTTTTCATCCTCTTCTGCCATCATGTGTCAGGCTGAAGCATTATTTGAAACAAAGGAAAAATAAGTCACAGGAGTCATTCAGTGAAAAAGAAGTATCTCCCTAAATATTTCCCATGGATACGGACACTGTCACCACACTGAAAAGCCAAGTGTAAATAGGGGGATGTTACATTTGGAAATTTTTGCAAAGCTATTCAAATGTATATAATGCCTAGTAATGGCATCTTCAATTGCTGATGGTGACACAAAAGGATTATGATTATCAAAGATTATTTCTCTTTTAATTTCTTGCACCCTCCTGGCCCAAAACATTGGCCTTTACTTCTGAAAAGGGACTTTATTTTGTTGCGTTCAACTATATTGAACTCAGCACTTACTATGCTCTTTTGACAGTGTAAGAATACTGTATTACTGCATTTATAACATACATTTTTATATATTTAACAGTATACATACATGTAATAACATATTAAGATTCATATTTCAGGGACTATTATAGATATGCTATGCATCAGCAAGATTGTTAACATTTCATACTGCATTTTTATAAAAATGGGATTAAGTAATCTAAAATTATTCCTCGTACTGTCAGTCTTAGGCAACCGTCTGGAAAACTGCAATTTATTAAATATGTTTCCTGTCTTCTTATTCTGAAATGAAGACTATTGTGAGTATGGCTTTTGAAAATGGTACCAACAGGTTCATGAAAGACCTCACACACTCTGCTCTCACTGGCCAAGAAACACTCCCTCTAACTCATCACCTGAGGAATGACTTGGGTCTTCCACAGACTAGTCAGTATGTCAGGGCACATAAGCATCCCTTCAGTTTTAACTTGACCACATCCTTAAAACCCCTGTTTGTAACTATCTGTCACTGCATCCACATGGAGACACTGCAGTTGAAGCCTGAATTAACATCTGAGAGGTACTTTCAGCAGCTCTTCCTGCTGGCTTTACAGCCAAGAGCTGGTCTTTCATCCAAACTAAACAGAAGGAATTTATACTCATATAGTATAGTTGGCTTCCCTTTAGTATGCCATTCCTGGAGAGCTTTCAGGTCAGACAAGGTGTCAAAGCAAGGGTCAGAAGGCTTAGGAGGCTTTAAGGTCATTAAATTAGTGTTCAAACTCAGATGAACGGGCTTAGTCATGGGAATGATCTGTGCTACTCACAGCCTCAAACCTGCTGTTATTTCCCTGCCTACAAACACCCACAGCCATCAGCTGCCACGTTTTGGGATCTGCTCCACCTTTGGAAAGCAGGGAGAGAGCCCTGCTGAGGGGACCAGCCCAGCACATGGGATGAGAAATCCTCCAGTGACTGCTGATGGCAGCAGAATTTTAAAGAGGACACCAAGGACTAATGACAGAGCTCCTCTTTCTGATTTTATTGTTTTGTAGCTAACTTGGTGCAGTTCTTTCCTACAGACCACTTAGAATCACACACTTTTCTTGGACAGCTACCTACTACTCAAATTATATTCTTGTCCTAGAATATTATCCATAAATTCACCATGATTTTTTCCCTCCTCACATTTTTCAGATTACATAAATTTTAGCTGACCAATTCTTTTCATGCTCAAATATATTATGAAATGTCATTTCTGTTATAAAAGCTAATTGATAATGTGATTTGTTATGTTGCTGAGACATAATTCAGAAAGGTATTTTAAAGCCCTTGATACATGGAATAGCACTAACTGTTTAATATTTCTTGTATGAATGGATACAGTGCATGGGAACGATGTGGTGCCATGTAGATGAAATATTTTTAGAAGCTTTTATTCTTGTTGTTTGGGCTTGTGCCAATGTCGTTCAATGAGAGAGCTCATATGTCCTGAGCTGTATCTACTGTAATTCATTCCTGGGTCATTAGTTGGTAGGATTTTTTTTCCTCCAAGTTGCTGAATACTATGTAATATTGTAAAAATTAAGAGCTCATAGTCAAGTACATGGACAGTGTTCTCTAGAATACTCCTAAAAAAAGTAGAGAAGTATTTTTAACAATATTTTAATTTCATCTTTTTATTTCATAAAAACAATTTATTGCTTAATGTAATAAAAATAATTTCTCACCATTGTGAAAGCCCAGCTGGATCGCTGCACTCAGCCCAGGAGTCCCCAGTGTAAGACATGGCACTGCTGGAGCAAGGCCAGAGGAGGCCCCGGAGATGCGCCCAGGGCTGGAGCCCCTCTGCTCTGGAGCCAGGCTGGGAGAGCTGGGGGGGCTCACCTGGAGAAGGGAAGGCTCCAGGGACACCTGAGAGCCCCTTCCAGAGCCTAAAGGGGCTCCAGGAGAGCTGGAGAGGGACTGGGGACAAGGGATGGAGGGAAAGGATACAGGGAATGGCTTCCCACTGCCAGAGGGCAGGGTTAGATGGGATATTGGGAACAAATTCTTCCCTGGGAGGGTGGGCAGGCCCTGGCACAGGTTGGGCAGAGAAGCTGTGGCTGCCCCATCCAAGGCCAGGTTGGACGGGTCTTGGAGCAACCTGGGCTGGTGTGAGGTGTCCCTGCCCATGGCAGGGGGTGGGAATGGGTGGGCTTTAAGGCCCCTTCCAGCCCAAACCAGTCTGGGATTCTATGATGTAATTATGTAATTATGGTTTCTACAGCCCTATAATTCTTATCAAGTTCTAACTGTAACACATCAGTTAGTCAGGAATAGTATCTTTTCAGTACCACTTTAATGTTTTATCAGCATCAGACACAAAAAAACTATCACAGGAAACAGACATCACCATTTTATTGGGGGAAAAAAAAGACTCTTAAAATGGTTTTAGTCGGAATAACAAACAAAGCTCTATACTTTCCATAAGTGCTAAATTATTTTACATCTATTTCTCCTGCTATCACTACAAGAAAAGTTTTAAAGCGTGTAATTTAAAAATGCATTGCTGTTTAACAGAGCATATTACAAAATCCATACACATAATAATCCTATTTGGAGTTTTGAAACAATTTAAGATATATTCATGTTATTCAGGAAAATCATAGGAAAATAAAGAAAGCAAAAATTACTAAACATTTTATTCAACACTACCTTGTTCACTAATTAAACTGCAACTACCTCTATATAACAAGTTAAAATCTCTTTACTCAGAATAAGGTTACTTGGTAAATGTTTCAGCTCTGTTCCTAATAAATCTTTCATGTAAAAATAAAACACATCAAAGAAACATTTTTCCAAATGGAAGCACTGACATGGATACATTCTAATTCCATTCATGCATCAAGGCTGACAAACACCAGCCCACTTTGCTTTAAGATGTGTTTGTTCTCACCAAATTCCTTTAAAGGAATCACTGAATTCATCAAACCTTTGAGTACTAACGGGAATCTCTAAATTAAGTATTCTATTTTCCTGACTCTTACTTTAGTATCCCTCTTACATCTGAAACAGAAACCAGCAAAATGATGGCTAATTTTCTTTAGCTCACCTCTCCTCAGGCCAACTAGAAATAAGCATCTGCAAAGGTTCCCTGTGCACAGTGAAGATGTTCCCAGCATGGAAAGACTGACACAAGTTACACCAAAATGATGTTGGGTAAACCATAGAGCACACAGTTGAAAAACGATGGATGACTTTCAGGAAGATCTGAGGAAGTGCGAGTAGTCTGTGCTGTTTTGTCTCCAGGAGAGCTGGGAGAATCCGCTTCCACTATAAAAGTATTGCAAAGTACATTCTTATTTCTGAATATGTCTGAATATAAGAATGCTTTAAGTGCCATAATTTAACACATCTTCTCTTTGATTAATACTTGTGGTCTTTTACGAAAACCAGAAAACTAGGGAATGTTTCTGATCTGAATTCTTTCTCTCTTCAATTCTATGACCATGCAAGTTATAATTAAAATGTGTTTTATAAACCCTTTTTTTAAGAGGCAAGTCCCATGCATGAAAAACAGCAATACAATTTTATAGACAGTGTATTGAAAGTTGTTTTACTGAAAAATCCTTCCCCTCTCCCCAGCAAGATGCCCGGTAGAATTTCTTGTATGTAGTGTGCCCTTTACAAGGCACACTGTGTGAAATCACTGCTGATCTTTTTGCAGTCTATAATCCATACCTTTTATATTGTTTATGCCTTGCTCCTGATGTACCTTTTCAGTCCCACTGCTTCATTTTGTAACAGTTCAGTGGAGTGCAAACTTTAGCTTTTGGTCAGCTATGACAAATTCTCTCCCAAAATTGTATTTGTGTAAAATATGGCTACTCCAATTATGATACTGTATCAGTAGTCTTCTGACTCTCAATTCTTATAATAACTGACCCAGAAAATTGTCACAGCTCACTTGAAAGGTTTCACTTATACCTGTGAACCACCCACAGATCTACCAGGCTCTGGTTAATGTCCACAGCCAGTCTCTTGTACCAAAGCTTTTTAATTCTTACTCTTAATGGAATCTTTCTTCCTGTGAATTCCACTCTTTTGAAGAATATGGACTGTCTGCCCAGTTGTTCTACCAGTGCCCAGCAAATCTGGAAAGAAATGTTAGTTTCTGTAAGTTTTTAATGCAAGTTTTGAAACACAACAAAGTACCAACCCTAGAGCCTGGTGCTTTCACATTTAAAACTCAAAGCAAAATGACACTTTACAGATCCAGTTACACATCTCTGAGGATGTGAGTTAGCCCCAGTTTTTGTTGTCCCTGTAGCTGATGTAACAACAGGTTGCCAAATCCTAGAGCACTGCTGCTCACTGGAGAAATCCTACTGCAACCACATGACCATCAACAAACAACCCACTAACACTGTTTTAAGCAGGTTACTGTTCTGTTTGCAAGATCAACCTGTCAACACCATGGTGGCTCCTGCACACAGTTCACCTCCTATGACCTATTCAGGTCTGGTGAGGAGCTAAGGAAGAGGAGCCAGGAGCCAGGGAGATGCACATAGCCAGGTACCTGAAGCAATAGCAAACACTCACTCTGGAACAGGATCTCCAGCCTCTCTGCATTCTCCTGCAGGCTTGTGTACCACTGCGTGGCCACTACACAACCAACACCAGTCAGGCTCAGCAGCATTGCTGTCTCTGTTGGTCTCTCTAGAGCAATATGCAGGCAACTAAAGAAAATCAAAAGTCTGAGATTAATAAAAGAAGAATTTACATAATATATAAAAAATATAACTAAATATACAATGCCTTTTAAAAGAAGAAGAAAGAATTCCAGACTGCATTTTCCTGTATGCTGAGCATAAGATGTTTTCTGATATTCATACAACACCTTGAATTTCATACAATAAACTTAGGTAACTACACCATTCCAAGATGCAGTTTTACCACTGGGATTGCTCTCTGTCGTATTACTATAGTTCTGGGCATCTCAGGAAATGTGAAAGGAGGAGTGACACACTAACTTTTACAGTACACTGCAGAATATCTTTTATAAGATAGTCAAAATGTTGAGAATCACATGAAAAGACATGTTTAGACACAGAATATTGCAGGAACTGAAACCCTGCTCTTTGTCATAAGTATGGTGTTAATTTGGAGGTCTAAAAGCAAGTCACTTCTAGTGTGGAATTTGATTTTTTACTGCTGAATATTTAATTAAGTATCTTTGCTATTATTGTTTTAATGATGGGAATGGAGTGATACTCCCTAAGGTTGGAACTGAAGTAAACAAGAGGTTGAATTTTGGTTTTATTTGGTTCTGCTTTTCATGGTAACTTTATCAAAAGACAATAATTAAAGTTTTCAGTAATCTTTTGGGGAGATGCTTTGATTGTCTATGGAGTTAGTGACTCAGTTTTAAACAAATGTTATTCTAAACTTTCAGGAGGCTTTTAAACTCAAACATGTAAGTCCTATTGATAAGTTCACCACCCTATTACAGTGAAACTCCAAAACTTCTGTGTTGGAAAAACTAGTTTAAGGTTTGGTTTAGGAAACAGCTGTTTCTGGAAGGTGAAAAAGGATATAAAAAAAATACCAGGAGGTTGTTACATATTCAGGGATCTGCATATTTACATATGTAGATGTGTGTATAACCTACCTTACACACAATTGATTTTAATTTATGCACTGTTGCACTAATTAAACAGTATTTTCAGAGGCTTTTTTTCTATTTCCTCTTCATGGAATGAATAATTAGAAAAGTCAAGAGATATTTCTGCCACCAGGCTGTGTTCTGCCCTCTCAGCGCCCAGTCCCAGCCTCAGGCCCCTCTGTGCAGGCCCTTCCAGCCACCCCACTCCTGGTTCATACTCATGTCCCCAGACCAGAGTCTGCCATTTGTCCATGTTAAGCTTCATGTCTCTGATGGTTGCCCAGTGCCCCACTCCATCTACACCCCTCTGCAAGGCATCCTGTCCCTCAGGAGTATAACCAGGTTATCTGAAAATTCAGCATGGACTAAGTAACTCATGAATAAAATTAAGACACTAGAACTACTCTTCTTGCTTTTAATACCTTAAAACTTATTTGTCACCACCTTATGTGCCAAGAATTCATAATGGCCATACAGTAAAAGAATACAAATCCTGCCTCCTGTCAACTAAAAAGCAAGAAAAATACTAAGATACTTTTAAGGATAAAAAAGCTGTGAGTAATAATATTAAAAACTCTGAACAGGTTATTTAACATGTCATAATAATTTTTTAAAATAAAAATCTGTCTGATTGTTAAACTGTTCAGTGCGTGAAGCCTCAGAGGGACTCTTAACAGTTTATCTGTTAAAGGGAAGTTTTATATACTCAATTAGAACACTTTGAGAATCTTGAACTGAGTTTGGGAGGTAAATGTAATGTAGCAAGGTTTCTGTATCTCATTTTCTTATCATTGCCTCATAACAGAGCTTTCATCCCATTTAGCCCTATAAAGAGGCTCTTCCACTTGCAGAAGTAGACAAGAATATTTGTAACTCAAAATTTTAACTTTGCTTTGAAATAATCTACCTTATTGTGGACTTCACTGAAATTAACTTTATCCTACCTTTTGTGGCTATCAGAGTTTGCAATTCTTTGGTAACTTTGCTGTGATTGTACCAGATCCAGAAGAATCATCAAATGGCATTCTGGAAAAAAAAAAATTATAGCAATGGTATTTGCACTAATAATAATGTCCAGTATAATAAATATACGTTAACCAGGCCTTTTGTAAATTAATTACTTTCTTGAACACAGTCTAAACAACTAATATAAAATTTATATATTTCAGCCAAAATTGTTGAGTATTATGTAAAGGAACTAATAGTCATCCTAACATTATTTGATGCAATTTTGCTTATGCTTTTCCATAGTGTTTTGTAGGTTTTTTTGCAGTGCCACATTAGTATAATTGATAATGAAGTCCACACACCATCTTATTATAGTCAATGAACTGTATGACTCAATTCTGTGGTTATAAACTCTTGGAAGAGTTTTTGCTATGCAGGTATGGAAATGCTTTCTATTCAGCTCCTCTCCAAAAGTTACAAGCAAGTTACACCTCCAACAGGCCTCATTTTCCTTGAAGGTCTCCAGCAAAACAACTCCGAATACTCTCAGAATTAAAAGGCTTTGCCTGCTGTTTGGTTTGCTGTAGCTTTAACCTGTTACTTATTCTCCTGACCGAAGCAGATGAGAAGTAAATTTTCTTTTTTTCTGGAAAGCCTTTGACAGACTTGACAACTTTTATGATGTCTCCTCTCAAAATGTCAATCTTTCCTCCTAAAGTGTGTTTTAAATGCATATAAACCTATCAGTGCACATACATATTTATGAATAAAACTAAGCACACAAACTGTGGTACAGCCTTCTGACCACTCTTCATGTTCTTCACCAATAACTTACTCTATTTAGTCAATATTCTTCTCCAGTCGAGACCTTTCCAAAACAAAGCAGGGTGGAAAATTGTTTCATATAACTTAAAAATGACAGTCCTGGATAGTTACCCCTATACAGAGCTTGTTTCTTTTTAAGCCTAGGAAGAGTACATTGTTTAATTTGCAATCCATCTCGACTCTTCTGTAATTCTGCCCCTTAAGCAGTCATTCCCTAACTTACTAATGTTTAATTGGCTATTTTTCCTTAAGTATAACACCTCCTACTAGCCTTTCCCAAATTATGCCCTGCATAAAGTAAGGTTAATTTGCATTCTGATCTTGCATTTCAGCATTAGCTAAACTCCTGCATTCTCTTTCTCAGCCTGATCTCATGCCGAGATTCAGTGATATATTTTATGTTATTATGTAAATGACCAAACCTGATATTTAATAATACTGGGTCTAGGTTAGATCTTTCGGAAATCTTAGGCAGAATTAATCCTGGCGTATTTTAAGAGTAGAATACAGGACAAGGTTTACAACTCTCCAAAGGTTGCCAGACCTGTAAGTATCTGGCCTATGGATATCTGAAACTTCATCTTCAGGCATGAACAACATGTATTTTCTTATTTCCCATAACATTTACATATAGATGTTTAAATCACTTTTAAAAACAAAGCTTCATGAAGAAGCTTCCTGGTGCTTTGCAGAGCTTCACACTCTGATGTGCACTGTCCTTCTCACTTTCACATGTCAACACAATACAGCAACTCAGCTACACTGACAAATTCAACACAGATCCAAAGTTAAGCTTCTTCCACCTGTGTAAGGGGAGTAGGAGGAGAAAGGAAGATTGTGAATCTGAAAAACAAGTCCTGAAACCACACCTTAGGCTACAACAGAAAGACTAATTAGCTATGAAGAAACAGAGAAAAAAATACCTTCTCAGAGTCTACAAATGTTCCATAATACCAGACCAACCCTTCTGCATTAACCCAGAATTCATGGACCATTATGCTTTTCCTCAGTGGAGACTTCAGAATTTTGGAGAAGTGGCACTGCAGAGGTTGTTCTAAGCAATAAAAAGTACCTTGCAACCAAATACTTAATTCCAAAGAAAAGGAGAGGATTCACTGGGAGAACCATTAAATGGAAATAATTTTTGGAACTTCAAAAATTCCAGCATTTGGAAGGACTAAGTTTATTTGTGAGGAGTAACAAGAAAGCTGTACAACAGAATCAAGCCTACATAATACAAAGGTTTTCTGATTAAAAAACCTGGATCTCAAAAAAAAGCCCCTAATTGCTAAGATCAATATTGCGATAATGATACAGTAGGACACACCTAGGAATCAAAGGTTGTGTAATTAAAAAATATTACTCAAATTTGCTTATCTTACTTGGGATGTTCATAGCAACCAGTCTGTTCAGCAATATATGAGACAGGAATCTCTCCATCCCATAGAACAGAAATGCACTACAGCTTGTCAGCAGCTGCTCCCACTCAGCTTGGCTGAAAGGAAGAAAGAACAAAGAAAGGGAGTTACTTTTATGTTAGTATTTGCAAGAACACTTTTCAGAAATTATCCACAGCAAACACTTCAGTGTTATTTACTCCAGAAATAATTACAACTAAATTCAGCATGCAAAGCAAGGAGACAAACCAGACTGCAGAATTCTATGAAAAGTGTAGTAACTCGTATGGACTATTAATAGCAATTATTTTAATACAGGGGTATACTAAGTTTAGTAACATTTCTTACTGAGCAAGAGGCATAGTGTATTTTTAGATAAATACCAGCCTCTGCATAAAAAAAAATTAAAAAATCATTGCTGTATGCATTTTGTGGCTTTGAAATGCCAGCCTTGAGTCTAACATTCAAAGGCAGTATTTGTATATGCACCCATTGCACCCACCAGGGCACAAAGCCACTAGGGATGGAAAAAAATATATGGATAATTAGCCCATGGCAGCAAAACCTGTAATTTGATAACAACAATCCTTGCAATTGCTAAGCAGAAATACTAAAGAACCTATTCAGTGACAGTAACAAATTAGGGAAGATTCCAAAGGACTGACTGCTAAAACAGCAGTTAGGAAGGAAGGTTCAGTGATGGCCATGTTGACTACAGGACGTGCCACTGCTTGACCTCTCAAGATTGCTTTTATCCCTCTATGGTTTTCTTCTTAAAAGTAAAGTACTTCTATAAATAATGAAGTTTGTTTATGAATAAACTCCATAAAATGGTATTAGTTCCATAATCAATGTTTGAAATTGGGAACTGTGAAATGTACCTTCACTACTTTGCTTCTGAAATCTGTGCTTCAACCTTAGAGATGACTCAAGGTGCATGGAGATGCTACAGGTTTTAACACTTTGATTTAAAGGTAGTTAGGAGCAAAGCTAGATATTATGCTCACATACACGTATTCATCCAAGACTGCACAAGGAGACTTTCTGTCAAAATTAGATTATCTGCATATACTGCATCTCTGAGAAAGCCCACCTGACACTGTGCACAGTATTTTGGATCCCTAAAATGTTCCGTCTACAAATCTAAATCTGTATTTGAAATAGTAACAATGGTCTGCTACGTGTTTACCGGCTCATCAAAATGTGACCCCATTTTATGACTGAAGACTCTGGAAATAGGCACAATTTTAAGCAAGAAACATGGATAAAACAAGAAAGCAGACACAAGATTACATACCTTGGAACACGCACTTTGCCAATGACACCTTCCCACTGTACTGTGAACAGGTCATGGTATTTTTCTAGGATTTCCTTTATTTTTTGGGAAGGACTTGAAGCTTCTATAATAACAGAATTTCATCATTATGAGCATAACATGCTACAAACTACACTGGGAAATCTTAATTTCAATAATTTTTAAATGACACTATAATATTTAGAGGTCATCATTAGATTTCATATTTTTTGAAACCTAAGTCTGGCTTTTAAAATTAAAGCAATTTTGACATTTTGAGAGTAAAATTGTGATTCCCATTTGAAAAGTATATTTTACAATGGACAAGAATTATCTGGTAGACAGGTTAAAGACTTTAAAAGCACAGAGAAAAAAATGTAGTTACCTTGAGAAAAGGGTAAAGAAAAGAAAAAACTGCTCATACAGTTCTGTTCCAGAAGCTCAGAGAGGACTTAGGTATGTGGATAAAATAACTGAGTTTCCAGAGCCCTGATTTCAGAAAACACCTCTGCTCTCCAAGGACATTGCACATTTAATGACAGATCATTTTCTCTTTTTGACTGCATTTTCAAAGTAGTGTAGATTAAAGATACACTCTAGAGCCAGATACTGAGCACATGAACAGTGGTTTATTTTGATCTGCTGTGGAGGGGAAACTGCAAATGCACGAAGACATTCTGTGTTATGCCACTGACTGTTCCGTAGCTGCTTTTGTGTTGTGTTCAGACTTATAAACTGTTCCAATAGCTGCAGGGAGCCAACAAGACAGAGGGAGAGGGACTATTTACAAGGGCCTGGAGTGACAGGACACAGGGAATGGCTTCCCACTGCCAGAGGGCAGGGCTAGGTGGGATACTGGGAACAAATCCTTCCCTGTGAGGGTGGGCAGGCCCTGGCACAGGGTGCCCAGAGAAGCTGTGGCTGCCCCTGGATCCCTGGGAGTGTCCAAGGCCAGGTTGGACGGGGCTTGGAGCAACCTGGGCTGGTGGGAGGTGTCCCTGCCCGTGGCAGGGGGTGCCACTGGATGGGCTTTAAGGTCCATTCGAACCCAAACCAGTCTGGGATTGTGTGTTCAATTAAACCCCTCCATTAGCTGTTACATTGTTTCACTAACGCCCCATTTACAGGGGATAAACAACACTGTTCTGATGAACAGCTAAGCTTTTTTGCCAACATCTGAATGTCATTACAACATTGTTTGGTACACAAATTTCTCAATTCCATGGGTAGACTGTGAATAAAATATTATTTAATATATATTACCTGCTTCTCTTCCTTCATTATAGGGGTCCACAATGTCTGATAAACAGTTAAGGAGAAACAATGTAATTTAAACAACAAAAGAAAAAAGTTCAGCTGATATACTTGGCTCACAGTTTGTGAAAGGATACATTTAAAATTACGAGCATCAACTCGCAAGGGTAAATCACGATGAACTGCTGCCTGCAATTAAAAAGAATACATACTCTATTGCATGCAAAAATTTCAATCAAATAGTAACAGTACTGCATTCTTTCCGTCAACTAACAGGAAGATGTGTCAAAAAACTAACAAAGCTTTGAAGGCAGGATTAATGAAGATGATACTCAATTAAAAGCATAAATTATTCTGCATTATCTAAAATGCATAGACATCCATTACACATATACACCTGTGCATATAGATGGATGTGCAAATACATGTGTACATTCATAAAAATATATGCATACACTATATGAAATATAATATATCGTTGCAGGAAGTATTTTAGTAATTTTAAGCAGCTCCTTTGGTGGGTTATTAAATGTGTACCATTTACAAAGTACAATTTTTCCAAGAAATAACTCCTTCCAAAATCAAAAGGAAGCAAAATTCTTATGGACTTCTGTGACATCTATTCCACTTTTCCTACTGAGTTTATTTTAAAAATGTGGAAAGTTCACCATTTGAACGTTCTTTTTCTGATGTGATTTTGGTTTTGTTTCCTTAGATATTTCAATGTCTGTTTTAACTTCAGTCTCTGTGAAATTGAAAAGAACAAATTTTTTTTAATATATGGACAGTTTTAGAAAATAAATGCCCTCAAACGATTGCGTATATATGATGTAGTAACAACAACAGCAATAAACAACAACAATAATAAACAACAATAACAACATCAGGTTAAAGTGGAAAAGTAAAAATTCATTTCAGAACACAGCAAGGCAAGGAGATTACCCAAAATTTCTTGCCTAAAAATACTGGCTTTAAAGTGGAAAACAAGCAGGAGATGTCATCCCTTAGACAGGAAAATGCTTCATCTACACTGCCAATTTCTGATAGGGCTGAGCAGTGATTACCAAAGCACTTTCTAGGCCTATTGCCATATTTGTTAATTGTTGATTTATTGGAATTACTGAAGCTTCTGTGGGACACGCAGATACCAAAAGGAAAAAGAAACTGTTACATTTGAATTAGAATTTGTATTTGTTCAAGGGAATTTTAAAAAGCACAGAAAAGTGACTTCTATTTCTCACTGTGTACATGGCCATCAGCCAGAGTCACTGGAGTGTCCTGCAGGCTGGGGTGTAGATCTACGTTCACACCCCTCTGGTTCATGTTCCCTCAGTCAGTGGCCACTGTTACAATTGCATCAACAGAGACTTTGCAACTATGCTCCCTCTCATTGATCTGCTTCTAAAATCAGGTAACTATAAGGAGTTTCACTTTAAAAAAGGGAAACACAGAAATAGAAAAAACCTTACATGTTCTAAAACTGGTATTTCTGAAAGACCTGTAACATTGTATCTATCAGTATGGAGACCAAAAACATTCTAATCTCACATTATTTACAATTCTTTCCCTTTAGAAAGAAGGAGTGAAATGAAAGAACAGAGGATATGTTATACTGAAGGCTAAATATTGCTAAATATTACAGATATGAACACAATACAAGAACCTCCCTGGAACAGAATACTTTCATGGTACAGAGTGAGATTTTCTAAACTTGGTCTATTTTTTAACTTAGACCAACTAGTTTTAATATTTTTATGTAGTTTTATCTACGTATGAGCAAAATGCAACTTCAAATTCTTAACTTCAGTAATAGAAGGTATCTTTGATTTATACAAAAACTGCCTGCATTTGTTACTCACTTCTAGATCTAAGAAATGAGTTTCAAGATGCCATGAGGTCAAGTTTACCAGCTGTTCAACTACCTCACTTCAACTCATTTCACTGAAGAGTTTCTGTAGGGTTCAAGTGTCTGCAGTAGGGAAGTTCATAAAGCCCGCTGGGATCTGATTTTGTATATTCATAGCACAAGAACCAAGAGGAAAGTAGTTCAGAGATTGAAAGTTTTTTACATTTGATATTTTGAGCAGTCTCACAGTAATATTAAAGAAAACTAACAGAAGTGTAAATTCTTCTTCTTTTTTTTTTTTCAGTACAGCTGAAAACAGCTTTAAAACGTTTAAGACCATACTTGTAAACTTGGCTTGAAACTTTGCAAGCCATTTTAGATTCCACCAAGTTTTACATAATTCTTTAATGTATAAAGGTTATTTTCAATAAGGTACCATTGCACCTATCATCAGCCTGTACATTACTGAAATCAGTCTACTGTACTATCTAGTCCATCTAAAATACTGTAAACCTATTATATGTGGCAGCCTTCCAGTAAAATATATACCACCATTCATAGTATTTAAACTCTTAAGTATCTTATTTTCTGCATCATTATGGTAAATGAAAGAATGTTTATCTAATAGTACCTGACTCAGCCAAATGTCGTCGATTGTAGAGAATCTGGAGAGAAAAATCTCTGGATACAGAACTTATTCCTTCCTCTTTAAATACACTCAGAGCTTCCAAAGGCAATTCCATAAGTAATGCATCTCCTAGTAATACTACACACAATCCCAAATCCACAGCTGTATCTAAAGACACAACATGATTTAGTAGTTCTCAGTTTGAATATAAATAACTGCAGATAGATGTAAAAACCTAAACATGCTCTATAACATGTGAACTTCATTGTAGAGTGGATCAAGTACATTATGCAAAAATATTTCTTTTGATACTATTACTCCTACAATATTCTCAAACTTCCATGCACTTATGAGCACCAATTCTTCAGAGGGTAGAGTATCTCCATATTAATAACCACCCATCTCACATCCAAGTCCACGTATATGCAATACATTCAGGAAGTGTAAAATTGCTGCAGCAGTATTTGGCTAAACAGCACAGAATTGTAAAGGAACCTTTATCCAATACTAGCCGTGTCTTTGTCTGGAAAAATTTTGTTTCTGGTATTTAGGGAAAAAAGTACCAAGTATTATTATAACAACATTTCTGTTCTACAGAGAAAGCACAAATGCATGGCAGACAGGTTATCCGGTTTTTGCAGAACTACTTGAGACATGTTTAGGGACACACTACAACATCAGCCTTGCATTCAAGCAAGGCTGTGAGCCCATGAAATGCAGAAAAAGACAAAACAAAACGAGATCTACAGACTTAAGAAAGCTCTTTATTCTAGTTTTTCTCTTGACAAAAATAATTTGTCATAAAGCCATTTCCTGTAGGTGTCTACAGCCTGTATGGTTTGGAAAACTCTAAATAAATGCAGGATAGTTCCATCCAGCATATAAATGTTCTCTTTGTGAGTACACTGAAATACTTGACTTGATATAGAAAAGAAACCAGACAAAACCAAGGCTAAAGCCTTTGTCTTCTCCCTGCTTTAAATAAAATTAAAACTAAACTGCCTGGATTTTGGTATCTGTCTGTACGTACAAACACACACACACACACACATGTACGTTGTACTCAGGGGAGCACATACCCCGAGCTTGTTTAGTATCCTTGTCTTTCACGTTCCTTTTTCCTGATTCAGCTGCTGAAACTGCTACACACTGGGATTCTCTGGGAAGAGTAATGTCAGTGGAAATATTACCAGCACTAATACTTGTGTAAGTAAAAATTTTCACAGGAAATACAAAGACAAAACTGCTTCAATCTCAATCAAATTTTACACAAACGATGTGCTCCCTTTGGAGTTCCTGTCCTTTGGAAATCCCATCTTTAAATAGTTTAATTATAATGTTGCATCCTGAACTTAAGCATAAGTGTAACTTAAACTGGAGAACGGTGCTTGTTAGCAATGGCCATTAGTCTACCACATTGCTCAGTTTCTTAGTCTGGCATACCCTGCATATCCTGTCTTTCAGGATGTAAAACCTTCATTCAATAGGGCATCCTTGCTAGGACCATTCCTTTATTTGAAGGACTTGAGTCAGAGTTCTGTCTCCACAAATGATAATCGAACAAATCAACATGTCTTACCTGACACCAGAAAAATCAAACTGTGACAGCACTGGTTTCAAATATTCTTCCATCATTTCTAATATTTCAGAGAAATCTGATGTCGAATCAAGTCCGTTATCATCTGTTTTGTCTGTTGGAGTCTATCACACACATTGAAACAAAAATTGGAATACTTTCCCCCTCCATTCTGGTTAAATAAATATAAGTTTTTAAATGTTACATCAGAAGCTAACTCAAATAATTTGAAACACCATAAAATGGAAAATATAAAAAGTCAATTTCAAAATTACTTTACTTCAAAATTTCCTATCAGCATTTTGCAAAATATTCTAACATAGGAATCAGTACAAGATGCAATATTCATTATTAAGCAATTAATATACTTCAGCAATTTCAATGGGAAATGGCAAAAAAGTAGAAGAGAAAGAAAACATAATGCACTCCACCAAATAATGAGAAGAAATTGGGTAAGGGCAGCTTTGAGAAGTGAACAGAAACTGCACAATGAACATAGAAGACGCAAATGAAAATGTATGGAGAGACCAGTGGAGCCAATTTAGGAACAAAGTAAAGAGAATTAAGTAAACAGATAAGGAGAGAATAGAGCCATGTAAGAGAGGAGAACTCTGAAAACTGAAGCTTGTAAAATCCAACACCAAATCACTCCCTGGACAAATGTTCAACCAAATGGTGAGGAGCGTTGGCGTTAATGACTGGGCTCCTCAACCAGCCTCTGTAGCGCCAGTACAGGTGCATTGTAAAAAACTAAGCCACTTGTTCTTGTCATCTGTTCGACCTGACATTATCTCAGCACCTTGTTTTTTACTTACACAACTGCAGCAATCTTTACAAACTTGCCAATACAAGTATTGGCCATGGATAAGGAAAACAATCAATACTTCACCCATCCGCAGTAATGGGTGTTTTAACTGAAAGATGCCAACATGATTAATAAAACAGAACTACAATTCAAGAACCAGATTTGTCAAAGTTGTGTATTCAAAACAATGAAAACTTGCACAGAAGATTCAATATGATCTGTATTTTTTTTACCTTTATACTAATGATAATGGCCTATACCAGCTTTTGTTAATGCTATATTTAACAGTCAATTTTCCTTGGTATTAAAAATCCCAAGTTTTATCTAATGAGGCCAAAATTAAAGTAAGTTAGAATGCCAGGATGTAGATTTGTACACTTCATGTGTAGAAAGCATTCTGTCACCTTGCAGATTAAAAGTGCCTTTGAAAGCCACAGGCTTTTCCAGTACCTTTGTGTTATACAACTTACGCTCACTGATTGTGACAATGTCCTTACAGAACTGAGCCTTCCTGCAGTAACAGAAAGCTTTTGTCAGCTAGAATTTAAGAGTGTTCTACAAACTTAGAGTCCAACAAGATGTGTCCTTGATGCAAAATTTCGTGACTGACAGACTTGGATCAACTGTGTCCAAATAAGGAGCTGCAGTGCAGAAGATATTGTGTGCCCTAGAAAAAACTCCTCTGTATTGGAAATCAGTAATAAATCTCTGGCTAAGATAGTTTTATTTTAATTAAAGGGTAGCAATATGATCCTGGGTTTTTTCCTCAAAACAGCGGGGGCTTTCATGTGATATGAAAAGCAATGTACATTTGCAAATGCAAATCTCAGAAGTACATCACATTTTCAAGTAAACTGATCTCAACTGCATCACTTTTCAATTCCACCGAACATTTCAAATCTTCTGAATGATGATGAACATAGCAATAATAACACAGTAAGGTTAAATTCTGAGGCAGACGACACAGCATTTAGTAACTGTGAAGACTAGGCATGCTACACTTGGAATAAACTGAAAAATTCTGCATAAAGAGTGTCTATCATATTTTTAGTACATGTTTTTCACCCTATTTTAAATCTAAGTTAATAAAATATATTACCACATCTGTTTTGGAGACACACTCTTGGAAGTTCTGAATGACATTTTGTTTAAGGTGACTCTTGATCTTTTGCTGCTTGTAGAGACACACTTTTTCCAACAAAACATGAAATGCATCAGGATTCACAGGAAATCGAGACACTTTGGCCTGCACTGTTGAAAGGAGGATAACACCCTCTTAAGACTGCTTTTGAGATATATTTGTACTTGAAGAAATGGTTGTACAAAGACCATCAGTTTCTAAAGCCATGGTATTTTTTGAAAATCAAATACATACATACATATAAGCATAAAATATATACAGAAATGAACAGTGAAAAAAACTTATACAATTATCTATTACAACTTCAGCCTTCAAATATAAAAAAAAAATCTGTAAATTGTGACTAGATACATTGTATCTGATAATGAAACATATATTTAGGAATTTATTTTCCTTGATAATTAAGAAGACTATTTGAAAAAGTATTTTGAAATTTTACTGACTGCAACAGTGAAAGCTATGAATCTTCTCATAACATCAGTGCCATGATTTTTCTCTCTCAAATACAAGAGGTACTTACCCACTGGCTGGGGGAGTTTTTCGTTTTGCTGTGCAGTGCTTATTTTGGGCATCTCAATCAAGGAACTGTACAAATTTGATCTGTGGAAAGCAGGAAAATGCTGAGTAGATTATTTGACTGTTTAGCCTTGTTTGTATGACTCAAATTTATTAGTTGAGTAATTATTACCCTCTAATTTAATGTGCTCAAATACTCTCAAAATGCAGTATCTACCCCCACTCTGGGTTCAAAACACTGCAAAGACTAGCTGGAATAAACTGAGAGCAGTAAGGCAAGTTATTTTATTACTACATAGTCAATAAGATAGATTTCCATTTGTTCCGTGACAATTGCTTAAGACATTTTACAATTGGTGAATGCACTCAGTCAGTTGCTATAACTCAATTTATGAGTGGTTGCTAATTAGACTGCAATAATCAGATAACTGGTGGCTTTATAAAGCTAAATATGACCCTTCCTAACATTTCCAACAGCATAAGCAATTGGCCCTTGAAACTACTAACAGAATTTAGGAAGATATAAGAGGGGCCTGAAACCTTTCAAGTGACCTCTGAAGATTTAAGAGATAATTAGGGAAATCAAAAGTACAGAAAATGTCCAGCTTTGAGCTGCAGGCAGTTTTATTTATGTATTAATTTTTTCACTAACCCAAAATTCAAGTTCAGAAAAATTAGAAGTGAAAGGCAATAAATAACCAAAATAGTGATTATTTACAGGTTAAAAAAATGACATTTGTAACAAAAAATGCTAAACCAAAATGATGAAATTTTATACCTGTCTTCTGAATGCTGGAGAATAACTATGTAGAAATTGGATGGCAATTCATCCATTATATTAAAATGTTCAACAGGAATACAGAGGTTTCTCCATGCCTGTACAATAGTTCAAAAGCAGCATTATTTTCATAGATTTTATAAGCCCCATTCTCAGTTCTTTCATTAGAAAATTGACAGTAATTCTAGGAAAAAAGGTACTAACATATATATTTATTTTATATATATGAAGGCCCAAACACTCAGTAGATGTGCCAGGACAGGCAACTTTGTCTAAAGAACCAGAAACACTCTCCTGGCACAGCCTGCCCAGGGAGGCATGGAACCTCTGTATTAGGAAGCCATCTGGACACAGTGCTGGACAACTGGCTCTAGGTGGCCCTGCCTGAGAAGGGGTATTTTACAAGAGGACCTTCAGAGTTTTTTCTAACCTCAACCATTCTATGATTATATAATTTTTGTGCAGTGCAGAAGGATGTATAAATATTATTTAAAACAAAATACTGTAACAGTCCACTCTTCACAACAACATGATTTTTTTGGCCACTACACTACTTCTGAAGTTAAAACGCTAACAAATTCTAGCAGAATATTAGCAAAGGCAGAGAGTAGGATAATTCATAGTAACATTTATGTTTGTAAAAGTCCTTCATAATTTTGTTAAGAACAAGCACCTCACCAACAAGCACTGTATAAAATTATATTTGGTTTATGTGGCCCAGGTTTGGTGGCAGGGGAAGGTGCAGAGGTGGCTCAAAGAATCACAGAATTGTTCAGGTTGGAAAAGCCCTCTGAGACCAGAGTCCAACTGTTCCCCCCGCACTGCCAACCCACCACCATCCCACGCCCTATATACACACATAGATGTCTCTCTATGCGCATTTATATAATAAAGATAAACCTTAATAAGTAGCTCATCTCAAAGTTACCATTGAAGTAGTAGCCAGTTGCTGTTCCACACATTTTAGAAGATCGCTTGTGTCTCTGTTTTGTTTTAAATGATTCTGGAGATGCAGCAATGCTGCCAGCTGAGAGCTGCTGGTGTTGGATGTAGCTGTTAGGAGGATACTCTTCATCGTCATAGACACTGAACAGCTCTGTAAAATTTTTACATCTATTTATTTTCCCTCACAAGAATTATACAAATACACATATCCACTATGTGTGTTATAACATGTGGGAGACAAAGTCTCTTGCTTGAAAGGTGAGATCAACTAGCAAAAGACTGCTGTTTATGCTTACAGGCTAATGTAAACAGTCTGGCAATAACTTAGGAAGAGTTCTTAAATATGAGTAGCTGGAATTAATTTCTTTGTCTACTTTTATCATCTAGGTTCCTGTGTATAGTCATTGAAGGTCTACATGGAATGGCAAACACCATGTTCTGAACTTAGCCTTTCAAGTAAGCTGAGTATTTTCATTGTTTCTGTGCCTTTACTGAGCAGCCATCACATCACATATCTTAATGCACTTCTACAAAGAGCAAAATAATGGATAAGACTTACAGACTTTTCTTTCATCAAACATACCAATCCTGTCCTTTGAATCAATGCTACCTAAGAGATACAACATCTTTTTTCTTTCAATGCAGCTGTCACATAAAAAAAACCCCAAAAACAAACAAACAAAAAACCCCCAGAAAAACAAAACACCCCAAACCCAAAAAAGCAAGCAATTCATATTTACCTAATCAAAAATTCCAAAGGAGGGATTAATAGGTTAATACAAACCTTTCTGGGCAGTAGTAACTGAATCAGCAGAATTTTTTGCCCAGTGAAAGACATGACTGCTCTTGGCTTTGGTGCCTTGAGATGCATTCTACTCAACTTGTTCACTAACAAGGATGGCAGCACAGCAGAAATAATACAGTGTGCTGCAGGAGTAGAGGAATAAGGGACCAAACCATGAAATTCAGCATTAGCTGATGCTGATTCTGATTCTTATTAGAAGACCTACCAGTCACTGCATCCAGGGGTTCTGATATTTGCAAATTTAAGTGTTGACAGAGAGTCAGATGCTTTCTGCTTGTCATAACTTCCTTCAGTTGTGTTGATATGGCAGGAAGGAAAGTAGTGTAAGACACACTTCTGTACCTCTGTAACAGAGATGATGGTATAGGAACTATGTGCTATTTGTTCCTGATGTGGGGAATACAAGCCTCAGAGCTGCTCTGCATCTTCCCTGGGATGGAGGCACATATTCACATAAATGATTCACACACCTTCAAGCCATCTGTGGGACTGTGCTGTGCATGTGTTCATTTGACAAACTGAATGTATACCTTTCTTATCCACTTCAAAATAATGAATGAACAAATCCAGAGAAATATTTTTAAATTATTTCTTAGAGAGGGATGAAACTGTGGTAATGTCTTATCTTAGCTAATCACATTACAGTAATTTATTGCTATTAAAATATTTTCATGTATCCAGTCATCAATGAAAACATCGGATCACACACAACAGATAACACAACTATTAAAAAATCACTGATCAAATGATTGGAACTCAGCAAATATATGGTATATTTGATGACCTGTGTTACTCACCAGTTCTCACATGGGACCCTACACATGTTCTGTACAATCAATCCTCAGGCTGCACCAATACAGTTTTGCTTATGCAACTTCCAACATTCTCCCACCGAAAAGCAGCACAAACATTGCTGCCTTACCTGATGAAGTGCCAAAAACTGGCTTGTTGAAACTGGATCAAACTGTCGAAAGCATTCAACCATTTCTAAACTAGCAGCAGTCAGGGCATCAGTAATGTTCTGACTGAAGGCAATTGCCATACACTGCAGCAAAGCCTCACTGGACTGAGAAAGATACTTCTGAGCCATCTTATGTTCCTTCTAGATGATAAAAATAAAAAGGTTTGTATTAAATTTAATATTAAATATTTGTTATACATACACAGATTACTAGCGTGTTAGAGAAAATAAGTATTGCCTTTTTATGACTAATTTTAATGCTTTTTAAGGTATTTACTTAACATATGATCAAAATATGCATACCCAGATCAAGTATTTCGCAGACACCAACATCTGTTACACAGCATTAAAGAAGAAATGTTTTAACATCATACTTTCTTCTAACATAAACAGAACAGACTGAATTCCAGGCAATATGAACTGTTCAGAACCAAGGATCAATACAGTTGTTTCCAGTGATTGTTACCTATATTTAATCCAAATAAACCCACAAATCTCTTATCTCAGGTATTTATTGATTTTACTGCCAACACAAACTGTACATTCCCAATTCCTGGAGTGCTTGCAGCTGCAGCAGTTAACAGAGATCAGCTCACTGAATTTTGCACATTTTGTGAAAGAAGTAATTTCTTTGTTCCCAGCCTGCAGAATATTATTCTCCCTTTAAAAGACATATCTGTGAGGCAGGGAGGAAGCTGCCTGCTCATCTAGTCCTGGCTGCTACATGCTCATCAGTGGGAAACCACTGAGGAAGAAATTATTCCTTTCTGGGAACAAGTGGGCAGGGGCTCCCCCAGGAGCTCCCACAACTTGTGGGATAGGACAGAGTGACACAGCAGGGCAGGGATGGAAAGCTGTTTGTTGGAGGGAGTTCTATAGATTTTTTTTCTTTCATAAGTTCAAGATTGTGTTACAGACATTGCCATTATCAGTTCAAACAGAACTGATAAGGTGAGTTGCCTATTTTTCCATTAAAAGAAAGCACTCAAATTCTAATGGAAGCTCATATGCCAATGTACCTTTAATTCCTGAATTTTCCTCCTGTACTTATCATTATGACATTTATCAGTCAGTAAGCCACTGTCTGTCCCGTCCTGTTCTCTGCATTCTGCTGAAGTGAGAGAAGATTTCCTGATGTCTGATTTAGCCTCTTCCTACCCATCACCATACCAAAAAAAAAAAAAAAAAAAAAAATTAGCATCTCACTAAGTAAGGCTGTCTACATGAAAATGGAGTTTATCTTAAAAGAAATCACTACCTTAACTCCTCGATGGTCAGAAATTTACTGATATCCTCAGACATAAAAATCTCTTAATATGTTACGATGGTAGCAGTAGGATATCAGTAAATTTCTGACCATCCCCCCCATATTAAGATCTTCACTTTCTGCTATTTGTCCTCCATTTTAATTTCTTCTTTAATTCATCACTGAGTTTATAATGTCTACATCAACCTTCCTTTTCTTACATGGGGTTCTTACCACAACACTAAAGAGCAGTTTTATACAAACATATATAGAAAAAATACTGGGACAGATAAACTTTACACATAGGAATTAATTAATGCAGAAAAGAATGCATACCATAACATTTGGCTTCCAGTAAATCTCTGAATATACAGGATCTTCATCAATGGCAAGTAAATGAAGAGTTTTTCCAGTCAGATACAGGCATTTGGATTTGATGTCAGGACAGCCTTTACAGAGATTCTGTACATTTGCCAACTGAGCCAGTGTAATATGACCCACAGTGCATTCCATATGCTTCCAGTCCTGACAAAATACATATTTAGGTTTATCTGCTCATATATATCCACAGACATAGAAATAGACTTTTGTAAAAAAAGTAATAACACATATATATTTACATACAAATATGTATGTTAAATGTGATTATACTTTCAGCTACAAATAAGCTGTCTTTAATAGATATACAAATTCACTAACAACTGATTTAAAAAAAAAAAAAAAGTTTCCATGTAACATCCATAAGCAAACTACAATCAGTGCCATGGAAAACAGAGTAAGGGAAGGGTGCCCAATAAACCACCCCCCAGGACTAAAACCACACACTTGAACCACCTTTGCTGCAAAACTACAGGAATGCTCTGGGAACCTGTTTCCTCAGTAGTGGAATAAGTTGTGCTATGGAAAACATAACTGGGACACTTTGTCACACCTTTTATGCAATTCTTAAGAGTAAATATTTTGTATTACCTGTTCTGATGCATCCTCTTCAATGATGAATGCCTCCACAATTTCATGAAAAGATGCCTCTCCCAATTCTTTACGCTTTTTCTCAGTAATAACAAGATGAAAAATATCCAAAAGAATTTCTACAAGTTTTATTTTCCTGTTAGCTAATTGCCTCATTAATGGGATACTAATATTGGTATTCTGAAATACACAAGAAAGGAAAGTAGAATTCTAATTTCACGTATTTCCTCAAACTTACCTGATAAGAAGTTAGAATGTTGTATTTCTTTTAATTAAAGAAGCAAAGATTTTAGCACTATCACTTGATATAGCAGAAATATTGCAATGATGATATTTAAGTAATTTAGAAGATTAACTTCAATGTTAAGTACATTACAAAGCAATCAAAGTAGCTGCACAGACCAAGAGCAGCTGGGTATTTGCTTTTCACATTTTAAGTACCTGGTACAAATATCCAATTCCAAGAGTTACACATGTGTACATGCAGCTGGATACCAGAGCATAATAATGGTACACCCTGGAAAAGTAGGCTGCAGGCTTTCATTACCCACAATACACTGTTGTGAGGACGGGGACAGACTTTCTTTATTTATAATCATATTGTCTGTAAACTTTTTCTCCTGAGAAGAAACACCTTATGCTGAACAATTTTAAACTTTTGAGGTATTTAGAGAATCAAAAATATCACCAAATTTATACTTTTGTAGCTATTAGATAAATTTCAGAATTAAACAAAATTGACAAAGACCAAACAAATCCTCTCTTTTTCTGTTTTTAAACTGTAAATTCTTTTGATATGCAGTATTTCTTTCTGTATTCAAACAATGCCTATCATTTGGGGCTTCCAGGAATTATCCAAGAATAAGTGACTATTACAACTAAACTAGATTTCTTTTCCACATGTAGGAAAAAAAAATCCATACCTCATTAAATGCAAATAAACTCCAAACATTCTGAAACACTTCCTCAGTTTTGGATACTGCTATCTGAGCCAAGTTACAAGCATGTAGATAATGACTATGTTTGTATTTTCTGCTCCTGATCTGCTTGGCAATCATCCTGAAAAAAAACACCACCATAAACCCAAAGGAACTAACGTAAGAAAATGCTTATTTTTATGGTATAAGTACTATTGAAAATATGTAATAATACAATGACTATATTAATGCAATTAATTAATAGATAAAAAGATTAACAAAAGATTGTACAGGTGTTTTTTTAAATGTTCAAATAGGAGAAGTGAATGTTCACAAGCTATTTTTCCAAGGTCTTTCTCTTGGAACTGCCCTGCTGCAGTGCAAGGAGATGTCAAGACTCAAAGAGAAGAAAGGCAGACAATATTCTAGAGTATGCATTTCCCAGGACCAAAATAGCACAGGTACAAACCAGATCCCTGTCATTTTAAGGTGGTGTCTTGGAAGCAGCTGGGATTCCAGGCACACCATGTTCTGCACTTTTACTATTGCAGCAATTTCTAAAGAAACGTTTCAACAGTAAGAATGGTAAAAGCTTGTAAATAGCTGAGAATGATTGCTGGCTGTTAAAAGGCCTTTGCAAATGGGAAGTCAAAAAACTGACTCAGAGACCTCGATACTTTGTTTTGACTTCAAAACAGAACAAAAATCACTGGTACCACCTAAGATTAACTCTGCCTTCAGTGAAAATAATTTTTGATTCTACAGTACTTTTCTGAACACAGAACACATCAAGAATGCAAACAGAGATGTAACACCAATATATAAAATCTAACAATGTTATCTGCTCTTTTCCATCTGTAATTAGACTACAAAAAATAAACAATGCACTTTGTGGATGAGTTCAACCTAAACAAAACGTTTCCATAGAATTATAGTCTTACCTATGAATATTTGCACATTCCAACAGTATCTCAGCACTGCAGTTTTTATGCCCATAATAAACAAAGTCCTTCTCAATTTGAAGCAATTTATTGTAAGATTCCTGTATCATATGTGGCAACTGAGCAGACTCAGCATTAATTGTCATATAATCTTGGGCAAAATGTATCTGAATAAGCGTTTTCCTGGGAAACAAAATTAATTACAAGACTGTAGTAAGAAAGAACAGGCTATGTTTGAGAATAGACACGTATTTCTCTGCTTTCCTTTAAACTGTAAATCTATAAAAAGCCTCCTAATTCTTAAAATGTGTGTTTTACAAATTCTAATAGGTTCTGAAAAAATCAAAATACTCTATTTTGAGATTAGAAATGAGGTGACACTTGTTCCGTGTATCTAATTACTGTAGTACCCAGCTCCAGCAGATACCTCTCTACCTCCCACCTTCAGGTAACCTGCATCGCAAACTATGCACACGGGTTGTAGTATCTGAACTTGCTTACCATCTTAACAGGCAGCAGGGCTACATAGAGGAATGAAGAAATTGGGAAGGAAATTTAGATTTAAAAAACCCAAATCACCACATAAATTACTTGAACAAAAATATTTGAGAATTCACAGAATGTACCACAGTAAAATAAGGAAGCATTGTAAAAATCACATCTATTTGCAGTGCAGGCACATATTAGAGGCTGGGCATATTTGAATGAAGAGACAGGTACCTGGCTTCAAGGGATGCAATCATAAACCCCAGCTCTGCCTGCCTGCCAGACCTCCTCAGTAATGTGGATTGGAGCACCTTTACAGTGTGTCCCAGGATCTCACAAGCCTGCAGGTAACACCAGAACTTTCAGAACTCTATTTTAAATGTCTATGTATTAGTATTAAACATTTATTTAGAAGCTTAACTTTTGCACAGAACATGTTAATTATATTTCCCCAATATTCCCCAACTGGTTCTTGATAACTGTAAATAAGTCTAGAAAGTCTCAATAATGATCAAACTTAGATATTTGGATGATCAAGGGAATGATGAACATACACATAAGGAGAGAAGACAGAGCCAGACTCATCTTGGAGGTGCAGAGCAAAAGATAGTAAATACGAGTTCAGCCCAAAACAAAATAATCCCTCCATACAACATAGATTTGCACACCTTATCAATACAGGGCAGATCATCACAGACACAAGACTATATTTATGCTGAAACGCACAAAAGTTAAGGGCTGAACAGTAAATGGATATTTTAATGTTACAGGTCAAATAAGAAAAGGTTTTTATATATATATATATATAGTGTGTATATATACTAGTATATATATAGTGTGTATGTGTGTGTGTGTGTGTGTTATAGTAGTATCTTCCAGAATCCAGAAATAATATTTGTAAAACTATTTGAAATATTTGAAAAAGAAAAGCATACTAGGAAATAATACTGAAAGGTATAATTTTTAATAAATATGGAAAATAAACATGTCAGTGTTAGCTGTCTAAATACAAAAGCATTCTCATCAAGAGTATCAGATCTCTGGGATTCAGTCACACACATGCTATATTACAGTTGCTTTTATTTCAGTAGAAGGATATAGAGCTTATCATAAAAATATCCTAAATTTCTGTGGGTAAAATCTCAGTCCTAGTGGCCTGCATGTGTCTGGAATCTCTATTTAATGTTTGTTGAACACACAGAGAAAACAACATTAACTGCATTTAACACCTAATTTTGCTTTTATTGACTTGAAAAGGCTGTAATATTACACTGAGAGGGACCAGTGCTGAAAAAATCCCAAACCACAGCCTCCAAACCCAAAAAAGTTTCTTACCATGCTCTGTTTTCCTTCTGCCTCTTCGTCTAGAATTGCTTCTATCAGACTGAGAGTACTGTTGTACCAGAACTCCTCATTTCCTCCCAGAAGCTGTGCTTTCTCCAGCAGTGATTTAGCTTGTCTGTGGTTCCTTTCCAGGTTAGCCAATGTAGCCAGTAAGTATAAGCACCTTGACACATCAGACAGGGCCCTCAATTCCTACACAGAAAGATATGTGATCTATATACCAAATATTCACTACTGCTATTCATGTTTGTCTGTATATATTTTAGAATAAACTTATGGAAATAAAAAGGTGATGGTATTTCCCCAATTAGCTGTTGAATTTCTTAGTTACGCCTTAGATTACTTCTTTTTTTCAAAAACACAAAGTGTCAACTTCATGTCAAAAACTTCAAATCTACTTTACATTTCTTTATGTTCCTGTATCTTCTATGCCATAAGACAGTTAAGCTATTTTTTCTGTCATTGTTTAGTATAAATCTGCTAGTGTTTGTCAGTATCTGATGAAGAAATGTGGTGATGAAGATGCTTTTGTGAACTGGTATGTAGATACACTAGAGATCCAGTGAACTCACAAGAGTTATAAGCTGTATAACCTGTAGTACAGAAGGGACAAATGCAGTATAATACTTGTATACTAGCATACAGACATACAGGGTACTATAAAGAAATTATATCATTAAAATTATTGTCCTCCCTAAGGTATTTTGAACTTTCCTCTATATACAGTATTTCATTAATGCTTGAAAAAGAGCCATGTATTATTACTGAATATTATTCATATATTATTATTCAAAGTATTCATGATTATGCTAAACAGACATAGGCAGTTTTTACTTACATGAGAAAAATTATTACACAAAGTAACAGGATAACAACTATATTTTTTAAAAAGTAAAGCATTTGCTGCAATAGTTATGTTTCAGTAACTTGTATAAGGAAGCACAGTGCTATAGTGGAGAGTGGTGGATATAGGGAAAAGATCTGAAATGTAAAGCCTTCATTGTACTGTGACAATGCAGGCGTAATTTCAGTTTTACCAAAACACAGTTTGCAGTAAAACCATAATGAAGTTCAAAATTAAGTAAGCAGACATTTAAACAATCAAGATGTCGAGAGGATGGAGCTAAACACCCTCTATCTCTTCTGAGCAAACCCTGAATGTCTCCCACCTATGTAAACAAATATGCTTGGGATATACCTGTATCCTCCAAGGCCACTGCAAAGCAAACAGGGATGCTAACACTACTCCACAAATTTAAATAACCTTCAGGCAACTCCCATAAAGTTGGATTGAAATGCCATATATTTAAATGTACGTACTGTATATGTAGAAACTTAAAAATTCGTTCGGAGTGGGGGGAGAACATTTAGTTTTGCAGTTTGATTATTATTATGAGGAATAACCGCATCAAAATGAACATTTTCCCTTCATATTTTATTAATGTTTCTTTTTCTATTTAGTTTTTATTGTACCTGAGTTGCAGCATGGGCCTCTGCAAGCAGAAGTCTTGCTGGTTGATACAAGCCAAGCTGAATTAGTACATCAGCCTTTTCAATCCACAAGGAAGGGAAAGAAAGTGCACTCAGTCCTTTTCCTGTTGCTGCATTTAGCTCAAAAACCTGAAAAATAACAAAAGTATTACACCTTCATAAATTTCAAAACTAATCTAGATGGAATGAAATTATTATTAACGATCATATCCCCCAGTCGAGTTCCACTTTCTAACTTCAAAATTCAACATTATATTACAGGAAAAACAGGTTTATTGTGAGATTTGGATACTATAATCCTCAAAAGGCATTCAGCTACTAAGTATATATTATTAAAACTAATTTTAGGACAGACTAACTACTTCAGTTATGCTACTGTCACAAAGAAGTTGATTCTTGGTAATAACTAAAACTCAAGGAGAAAAACCATTCACAAGAGCTAAGAGAGGGGACTTGAGAAGGATTAGTAAATAGAAAAAAAAGGTATTTTACCTGCACAAGAATGGAAAAAGTATACAAAGAGAGCAAAATGATATGATGAAAGTAAGGACAGAATAGTCATAATAAAGAGCAAAGTGGAGGTAAGCTTTAAAAAAATCAATAAGGAATTATCTTCCTATAATGGCCAGATTTCGTGAACAAAGATCTGGGGAAGGGCTCTCCCCCCTGTGGGTGTGCCCTTCCAGCCTGCACAGTGGATTTTTTAGGTGATGCACAGCGTGCGCAGAACGGGCCCCACCGTTTAAATCCTAAAGTCCAATTTGCCACGGCTGAGCGAGCTCGGACAGTGACAGTGAAATCCTTGGGACTGTCTACAGCACCCAGTAACTAACCGGGGCTGCTGCTCCTGCTGAGCATCCGAGATCTGACGGGATCAGATGGCAGGGGACATTTAACTGCCCAGGGGACAGTCCCTACTGAGGGCTCGAAGTCGGGCCCTTGGGATTCAGAGTCCAGAGTGCTAACCATTACGCCACGGGACCGCCCCATCTTCCTACAGAAGAGACAGTAAAGACAGAGATGAAATATTTGTATGCCTTTAAAGCAATATGTCAGGAAGCAAAGCCGTATGTGGTAATGCAAGGGAGAGAGAAAGAAGACTAAAAATGAGACCAAGAGTGAATACAGTGTCTTTTTGGCTTCTCAGTTTTTTCCAGTGATTTGCATTGGTCCCAAAATCCATTTATACAAAAGCAGTTTTACTCTGTATGAACAGTGATTCCACTTTTGTTCTTCCTCAATGCAAATAATGTGCCAGGCAAACCCAGCTCAGCTTCAACTGACACCTGCCAGCAGACTTTAAGCAGCATGCATTTTTAATGCTTTTTGTCTTCATGTATTTCTCAAGTATTACCTAAAAACAAACTAGCAAGGGTATTAAAAAAAAAAGTAAGCAGTAATTTAATATAGAAACTGAAACAGAAATAAATACCTTTTCACTTGAATTAAGGGTATTTTCATCCCTACTAATATTCAGCTCAGCATTTTCAAAAGATATTTTTCTTTCTTCTGTTTTTGTATGTACAGTTTTTGATTTTTTCAGTGCAATCTCTTGCCTACACCTAAATCACAGGAAAGAAAAAGTAAGTTGAAGTATATTTTAGAAGCATCTCATAATGAAGTATTAGTGTTAGGAATCTTCACCATATACTCACTCTGTGGATAGACATACAACAGTCATGCACAGAATTTTATGGCACAGCTAATATATCAAAGTTGTATTCAGAGGTCATGTTTTTTAATATTTTTCCCCCAACAGGACTTACCAGCTGTAGGGAAAAAGTCTCAACTAAATACAGCCTCTGTAATGAAAATACATACATTGCTTGTTCCAAGTCACTAATATGGGTTTCTCCAGCAGCTCTCTCATGATACACAGATGCCTGACTCAACTTTAAATCTGAACATATCAAGGCAATTCTAAAAATAAAAAGAAAAAATATTTAAGAAACAATAAAAATCCTTCATATGTTATGCAATATAAACATATTATATATCAGGAGTGCACATTCCACATTTTTCAATCCTACCTTCTCATGTCTTGATTAATATTGGCAATAACAAAGACTGTAAATAAAAACAGGGGAAAGGCTGTAGCTGAAATTACCAGCTGACAGAGATCATACATTCACCAAACGGTTTGGGATGGAAGGGAGCTCCAAAGATGTCTTAAAGCCATGGACAGGGGACACCTTCCACCAAGGTTGCTCCAAGCCCCGTCCAACCTGACCTTGGACATTTCCAGGGGTGGTGCAGCCACCAGTAGCACCAGTCTGTCCATCAAACCTCTACCTTTCCAACATAATGGCAAAAACTATCTGGTAAAAGTATGAAAATACTTCTAATATGGTCTCACTATACCATGCAAAACACCCCATCCATATGTATGTGCTAACCTACCTTTCTGTACTAAGCAAAGAGCAACATAGTCCGGTGCACCTGTCTAATCATATAGAGACATCAGGTCACAGATATTAAAAAAAAACATGAAAGAAAAACAAATCTTAAGGAGTCAACAAGGAAATTCGTCTGTCAAATCTTGGCTGAAAATAATTTGCTACCAGTAAATCCCTTTTGGTCTTGTAAGACAATAACTCAGTAATAAATTGGCAGCCCAGATAAACACATATATTTGTGTACATGAATATTGATCTATTCTGCCCTGTGGCCTGTTTTTCAAGCATTTTAAAGATATTATGTGGTATTTTGCAGATACTGCTTGTAACTGTTACTTATTAAGCAAACATTATTCAATAACTTTCAAAAAAGCATAATTAATTGCTTTAACTAAAACAAGAATTTTCTATTGCATGCATATTAAATATTTTTAAATTAAAACTTTCAGGGGTGATCATCCATAAAAAATATCTTCATTTTGGTCACAAAAGCAAATCTCTGTAAAAATGCACTTGTTAGGGAAACTTCTTTGTCCTTTTTAGCTAGAGATATTTTTGATGCAAGAAGGGACCCTGCCTTTTGAATACTTAATAGATAATACTTTTACTGAAATTTTTTGGACTTTACTTTTTTCAGTTAGGTGACAATAAAGTATTTCAAAAATCATTCACATGAAAGTGGTGCGCCTTCATATTCTTGTACACTTTCCACATGGAGAAGATGTTTAGTAACAGATAACAACTTTTAATTCCACAAACCAATTCATCAAAATTCTGTTAAAATGCATAAAAAAAGAAAAGGAAATAAAAAACCCATTACAAATATAAACCAAGAAGTGATAAAAAGCCTTGTTACTATTTAGTGAAATATTAATGGATGGTCCACTGCATTCAGTTTCTCTTCTATTTAAAATAAATAAAGGATACAAACCGGAGGTGATAGAGATCAGACAGACTTCTGCATTCCACAACTTCACTAGCAATAACTTCAGCTAGCTGAAAAATGGGAAGAATCAAGTGCGGGCAAAAAATCTTCTGTAGTTCTTTAGATAAAAGATCCATAAAATACAAAGTGCAAGTCTGAAAAGAATTTTTTTTAATTCCATCAGTATAATTATAAAATATAAATAATAATACAATTTTGTAGAAAATAACTTGAATTAATGGTTATATTTTCATTTCCAAAATAATCTCAAAAAAAGATCCAAATAAATTTAAAGCTGCAAGAGCAGCAGGGTACAGAGAAAGCCAGTGAATTTATTCTGTAAGTTGAATGCATTTAATGCAAGGGACAAATTAACACTTTCTGAAGTATTAATGAATCCTACAACATCAAAGTATTTCAGACAGATCTCTGAACATAATCAGACAGAAAAACTAAAATGCAACATAGTTTGCCAGTACTCATATTTCCCTAAATAATAAATGACCTGAAATTTTGAGCATTATACTTACAGGTTTTGGGAAATTATCCCAGTTAATACCATAACTATTTGTGTTCTGTTTAAAAGCATCTCTGACTTCATTGGGACAGTCATACTGGGCCCATTCTTCCACATTTGCTGGTAAGGAATCAACTTTAGGCTCCTCTTTTGCAACAAAACCATCAAGCTACAATAAAAAACAAGGGCATTTATGAGGCCAAATTAGCAATCCTATTGGTATTAAATATTCAGCTAAAAAATGAACACATTTGCTTAATATCCTTTGAAGTTTTGTTCGATTTGGGTGGGTTTTTTTGAACTCTAGACTGGGGGGTTTACAAGACAGCAGTATTTTGATCCATGCAACAATCAAAAGAAAAGAAAAAGTATCTGTAAATTCCTGACCTGTCAAGTCTGTGTGATCAACAGTGAAGCTATGATACATAGACTCACAGAGAAATTCTTCACAGGTTGTGAGAGTCTGCCCAGGAAAGCATCTGAACTATTAACCAAATGAGCCCAAGGAAACATCTCTCAGCAAGAGAGGATTGCTTTAATTTCACAGGAAAGTGGGTCTTACTTGTTTCTCTTTCTTATTACCCTTCTTTTTTTTAGGAGGAGTTTTTGACTTCGATTTCTGAGGAGTTGTAGGTTGTGAATACTTTGGTGATGCTGACAATGATACCTGGACAATTAAATAATTCCAGTTAATTATTTTCAATTTGCAATAATAATGTCACTTTCCAGTAACAGTTACTATCCACTGCAAGTCACTACCTGCAGCTGGTAACAATTGTCACATATCATGGTCTGTTTGCATAAGTTTTATTCAGAAAACAACCATTTCAGAGACTCCTGGTTGCTGCATTATTTGTACAAGCACTTAGGACGATGACACCAATGCAATTAAGCAGCAGGACTGTCAAAGGCGACATCATCCCTGTGATAAACACTACTGCTACTCTTTTGTAACCTCTATGACTGCAAATTCAATTCTTTTGTTTTCAACTGCTAGTCTAGATAGCTTCATGTTCTACTAGGAATAGATTTCATATAAAAGTAATCTGCAAGACTGCAAAGAGTCATTTTGTTCTCCTTCTGGATTAGTCTTCTACAATGCTACTAATGAAAGTTATAGAAAAGAAAATTCTAAGTATTTAAAGCATAAGAAAGAATTGATTGAAAATTTCCCCTTGCGTGTAGTAGCACAGTTTCTAATCTTACCCAAAATAACATAATCAAACCAAAATACGCATTCATTTCAGGACATTTCTACATTTTGCTGGAGGAATCAAGAATTGAATACAAAATATTATTCAAAAACTGATGCTGGATACTGCACAACACATGAAAATTTTAAACTAAAGGTAACACATCTTTTAAAAAGTCAGCAGCAACTGATTCGACTTATATTATTCAGGTTTTCAGAAAACATTTTAAGATCTTCTACTGAGTTATTTATGGAGTCCTAACACTTTAAAGAGCCTGCTTTAGAAACAGATGTTTGCAGTCAAGTCTGCTTTACTTTGCACTCCCAAAACAAAGTGTACTGTAGTACTTTAATTTCTTCCACACCACATGGTTATTCTTTTCCTCACAATACTGTTCAGCTGTGAATATCATTCTT
The DNA here is from genome assembly GCA_035583155.1 of Acropternis orthonyx. Classification (NCBI taxonomy): domain Eukaryota; kingdom Metazoa; phylum Chordata; class Aves; order Passeriformes; family Rhinocryptidae; genus Acropternis; species Acropternis orthonyx. The sequence continues at coordinate 36,339,154 of JAWWEU010000160.1, forward strand.
AGAATTACTGTCACTGTCCTGTGACTGGCACTGACAGCCCTTTTAGTTTTAATTTCAATAGCTTATTCAAACAGTAGTACTCCCTTCAGATTGTTTTTTCTCTAGTAAGACACTCAGTCAAGTGTAGGATGTTTAAAGTTATGCTTCTGTAAATCTGAAAATACCAGTATTTTATTTTTCAAGTTCCTGTCTTTCATCACATGAAATCTTGACCATAATTACCACAGTTAAGTGGTAACAAATTGCAGATTATGCACAAGCTATACCTTACCAATCTACTTGATATGTCCAACTGTTTCTATAATGATTTGTTGCATTACTGTTATCAAGTATAGATTTAGTTCCCTCAAAGACTTCCTTTACTTAATGTATAATTATTTTCCTATTATCACTGCTGTGATTCTGAATAGCCATTTCAATTAGGCATATCTATGAGAAATGAAACAGATTTGTTTGATTTGGAATGCTGTAGCAAGAAAGTAATTGGAAAAATGAATGGGCGAACACAATCCTTTCAGTCAAATTACAGCCATTTTGATTCAATTTCATGAAGGCCTATCTGAAAACACTGCTTTTCACAACTGCCAGCAATGTCTTCAGTACCTATTCTGCCACTACTAAGATTCTTTAGCAAATTAAAAATACGCACTTCTAGAACATATTACACAAAATTTATGACTGTACTCCAGAGAAACATTGGGCCATGGCTTTATCCTTCATGTCTCTTCTCTATTTTCCCGAGAGAGCACAACTTTCTTGTTTCATCCCAAAAGCTGAGAAAATACACTTAACCACACCATAAAACTGAAAACTCTATAGACACAGTTAAAACATCAAGCGAGTAGCTGGTACCACAGTTACAGGAGAAAACCTGAAATAGACTGGCCACATTATAACCCAACCCAACCCAAGGTCTGATCTCTCCCAGTCTCACCTGCCAGATCCGGATGATGCAGGCACACGCCAGCAAACAGTGCTGCTGATGGAAAGGAGAGCAAGAACCAGAAATTACAGCCATTAATGTCTGTGCTCTGAACAAAGCTTCCAATTGTTTAATATTACTCAAATCCTCCAAATTAATGTGGGGCATGGTATCATTTGCTCCACTGTCCATCTTAATATTTTCTGTAAGCAAAAATTCTGGTAGAGCACTTTTTTCTGTTAAAAAAAAAAGCAAACACGTGCTCACAGTGACAGCATTGCAAAAATGTATTCAAAAGTTAAATTTCTGAATTGAAAATTATTAAGGGGAAAAAAAGAAAAATGGAAATCCATCTACTTAAGATGTTCTTACTATGATGATACAGTGCTAGTTGTACCATGTTTTCAATCAATAATGAAACAGTTATGTTTATTAAATTATGTAAGACTGACAGAGAAATGAAATCCACATAAGGTTGGGCCAGATCTTTTGAGGTTCCTTCCAACCTGGGCTGTTTAATATTTGAATCTAATTTTCCCTATTATATCGTTTCAGTTTCCATTAAAAGCTTTGTAAAAACTTTCTTATAAATTAAGCGGTGTAAGAAGGCCAGTAATCATAAGCAACCAGGTGAAACTAGGTGGGAAGATCACTACGGAAATAATACGAAGTTTAAAGCACCATAGGACTGTAAAAAAAATCCCAATCAAACCACTAACAGAAAAGTATGAACAGAATATTGCTACTGTGACTTAAATAAAATGTGTGATACTAGAGACACTGAACATTTCTCTTTCTCGATGCAAACACCAGAAGTACTTGTCTGAACTTTTTCATCTATCCACACAAAAATATGAACAGTGCAGATGTTCACCAGTGCCACACAGGACAGTGTTGTTCCAGACATCAGATACTTTTTTCTCCAACTGAATAATGGGGTGTCCTATTAGAACAGGTCTCTGAGGCCATACCACTACAAGTGGGCACAAAGTAAAAGGACTGAGGGATTTTGACAGTGACATAAGTAGCTGAAAGCACACATCCCTTTGAAAGTCAGTTTTGAAAAACCAATGCTAGGACACTTGACAAGCCAAGGCAAGGGCAATGGACTTGAGTACCCAAATCTTGGCACAGAAACTATTTCCTGCAGTTCCACCTATCCCTCCATTAGGATGTATTTGCACCAAACTGCCCAGCACTGCTTTCTGGGAGCATCTCACAGCTTGGGACCACCCCCCATCAGATGAGAGCAGTATCTTCCTACACCAACAGACTGAGGGGAGGTCTCCATGGCACAGCACAGAACCCACAGATAACTGAATAAAGACAGTGAATATAAGAGAAAATACAGGCAAGCTGGTGCCAATTGTTTGTGATAACGAAGTTGGAAATTTAAAATGTCCCTTTTATTTGTTACTGAGAAGTTCCTCTGAAGAAGAAACACCTATTACATACCTTCCTCTTGTGAGGATTGCATAGGAAATTTCATACACAGCAGCAGATCTACTGCCCAGTCCAGAGGTTTAATAGCATCACTGAGGGGAAAGTGATTACAATATAACCATTCAGCAAATTCCATTAGGTAATCAACAGTCTGCCATTCATTTTCTTGTTTCTATAAAAGTAATAAAGGAGGAGGCAATTTATATTTGTTAATGCAAACCATCAAAATAATATTCTAAAGCTCAGTGTAGTCTGAACAGAAGCAAAAAATAATTTGACAGTGAGCAGTTTAACTGGCATCACATAATCAGAGTTATGATACAGAGTATGTATCATTTTATTGTAAATGATTGTTTTTACAAATTTTATTGTAACTTACTTTATTAAAACTCCTTGCTACTCTTTAACAGGACTCAGCTAAAATTTTCTGGATAAAAAGATTCAACCATACAGAGTTTTCCTACTGAAGAGCAATCTCAAAGTTATAAAAAGTAATAGTCAAGTACATGGTCTCCCTACCAGTCCAGTTCTATACTTCACACAAGTGACAATCCCATGAATCAGTTGAGAAACATCCTTCCATCAGCATGGAAACAAACAGCAAAACAAACAAACCTGTGAAACAATGACTGCATTTTGGAAACAGCTCAACTGCTCAGCAGTACTTCTGGAGACTGTCACCAAGTGACGCCACATCTGTGACAAATACTCTTCACTTTCGCAACTGATTTTCTGAATGGCCACCATAAAACTGCATCCCAATCCTGCCCTCACTGTAGCCATGTGTTTGAAAATAAGGCTAGAATAAGATCCAACAAATTATAAATTATTTGCATCTGTACCTGTACAGTAACTTTGCAAATAAGATAGATACACTGGTTCATATCAGTACAGTACAAAGATGCAAAGTTTGCAAACTGTCATAAAAGGGCATAAAACATGGAACTTGGATAAGATCATACAAACAGAATCCTGGGTAATTAGTTTCTATTTAAGGTAAATAGTTTGCAGTTAGGAAAATTAAAGCTTCTGCTATATAGCCACATTTCATGCATCTATTTTCTTGGAAAGTAAGATACTACTTATATACAAGTTTTTAAAAAATTAAATTTACAAATATTATTAACAGATTAATGGCAGGAAGCACTGCCTATGCATGTCTTTTTCTTAAAACAGTGTTTTCTGCAATAAGCACAGACAGACTGATAAAAAGTAATAATGTTTTTCCCATGTAAAATAAAAAAAATACTCAAGAATCTCACACTTCTTAAGAATCAAGATGCTTATTTTATTAAAAATAAGTCAACCAACTTACAGCTTGTGTCTTGTCTGAGGCAAAACTTGAATAGCTTCATCCAGGACTTTTAGTGCTGTCTCCAAATCAGCTTTATCAGCATATATGTGGAATAATAACCCATATAAAGAGATTCTTAATATCAGATCTTCGTCATCACCTTTGAAGTATATTCAAATGATTTATTAATATACTGAAGAATTAGAAGAATGATATTACAAAATACTGGGTTTCTTTTATTACCAGATCAAAAAAGGAAGAACATGCCTGGGAGAAAACTTCCAACTGATAACCCAAGACTTTGAAAATCCTTTGTAATCCACTGATGCAAAGGCCATATATCTTTCTTTTCCTAAAGAGACAAAAAAAAAAAAAAACAGGGGGTGGGGGGGGGGGGGGAAGCCTTTATCTTT
>JAWWEU010000160.1:36343235-36377056 GCA_035583155.1 Acropternis orthonyx
CCCCCCCCCCCCCCCCCCCCCCCCCCCCGCAAGCCTGTATCTTTCAGTTATATCTTTAAGGATTACTGAACTTTTGTTTCATCTGTAAACCAATCCATATGGTTAATATGAACTAGTAAACAGCTGCTTGAGCACATGAAAGCCTCAGGCATTTCTCCAGGGTGAGTCTTATAATACCAACCCAATATAACAATAATCAAACTCAGTAATATCAAATCAGTTACAGTGCTTAAATAACATGAACTCTTGAAGTTGTCTCAGAGAATCAGAGTAGCTGAGGTTGGCAGAGACCCACCTGTGGAAATCTATAACAACTCTCACACAAAGATTGGAAATTTCTTAACTGCTTCCCTCTCCTCTACAGCACAGTTTTTCATCTTCAAAGATAAATACATTATCCTGTTTCACAAACAGATCCATACATGACATGTTGACCATTGAATACATAAAAGACAATGCTAATAAGTTAACTGAGCTACAGCCACAACCTTTGGGTAAGTATTACATTAGCATCATGAAGGATTTATTAGATTTGGTCAAATCAGCATTTATTTCCATGAAGGCACAAAATCTGACTGATTTAGTGGTCTTCTGCAACGGAGTGACTGCATCAGTGGACAGGGAAAGAACTATGGATCTCATCCACCTGGATTTCTGTGAGACCTTTGATATGGTGCCCTACAACCTTGCTGCTGCTGAATTGGACAGATAGAGGTTTGCTGGATGGAATGTTAGAAGGATAAGGAAGTGGCTGGATGGCTGCACCTGAAGAGTTCCATTCACTGGCTCCATGTCCAAGTGGAAACCAGTAATGAGGGTATCCCCCACAGGTTCTTACTGGGACCAATACTGTTTAGTTCATCGCTGACATACTCAGGGCATTGAGGGCACTCTCAGCAAATCTGCTGGTGACGCTAAGGCGAGTGGTGGCCTTTGCAGACTAGAGGGAAGGGGTGTCACCCAGAGGGACCCTGACAGGCCAAGAGAACCTGGTGAAGTTCAACAAGGTCCTGCACCTGTGTCAGGACAAACCCCACTACCAGAGCAGACCGGGGAACAAAAGGAGAGCAGTCCTGAGGTGAAGGATTTGGAGGTACTGGCGTATGAAAATCTGGACATCTGCTGGTACATGCTTCTCCAGATGTGACTGCATTTTAAAATGGCCTAGTTAGCATAATCAAGGATCACTGGAGAGCATTTCGTGCTTCTTAGATGGGTTACAACAGTATGTATGTATTTAAAAAATCTGGTAACCCCAGAAATAACCAAATATTGAACATATTTTTTATAGGAAATATTTTTCCTAACTATTATCTGACGTTACTCTCATGTAATTTATAAGAATTACTGACATTTTCAGACATAAAAGATCTATGCTACCTATAACTGTAAACTTTCATTATCTTCATTGAAGTCTTGCTTTTTAATACAGCTTATTATGGATTCACTCTGAAAATACACTGTTGTGGTGAGTTAACTGTATACACATAATGAACTCTTCCCTTTTAATGGTTTTAAATATATCCCTAGAAATAAATGAAAATTTAGGACTGTGCTTAAGGGAAGTTACTTTTATGTATCTAAACACTGCCAAAGTTCCATTAAGCTTACAATCTTCACTGTGCTTTCAAGTACACATTGTACTCAGCAGTTCCTACACACCTAGAATAAGGAGACCAATCACCATCTCTGATTATTTGTGATTTATACACAGGTTGAGGAGAAATCAAAATAAAGTTTTTCATTCTTGTACAACACTGCTTGATGATCTGAAATGCACTCTTATTTGTACCACTAAGCTTGGATGCAAAGTCATCAACAATCCCTTCAAGCTCTAATTGAAACTGTGCCCATGGAAATGCACAGGAAAGCTCACGTGAACTTCACTGACATGTAAATGAAACCTAGAAGTAGAAACAGATCAGCTCTGTGGAGTTCTGAGGTAAGAAAAGTTGTAAATGTGTATGGATGTTTCTGTGTGCAGCAGAAAGTCCACCTGGTGACATGTGTTATACAATGCACATCACCTACATATTGCTTCAGAGGGATGACTTCTTTGGATTACACATGCTGTTCATCACCAACAAGTATTAATTTTATCACAGACTCTGCAGACTAAATTATAACTTCTTCCTACTCCCAAAGTGCTAAATAGTCTGTTAAAAGCCTCAATATATGCAAAGTAAAAATTCCCTTTTGCAAGGAAAAGAACTTTGAGTCTGCAGGTAGGGGGAATCTTAATTTAGTAACACTTTTTTTCTGAGTTAGTGTTTTAGGAGCTATTATCATACTTTCTGGAAGTGACTTTTTTTCCCTGCATTTTCAGAATTTTCTAAACATTCACGTTTGTTAGCTTCATAAACTGAAACACTACAGTGAAAATCAGAGAGCAAATTACTTTGCAGAAAACTTTTATGAGTTTGACAATTGCCTAAAACCATAAGAATTATCAAATGGAATACAAGTGTATGTGTTATGTGTGCTACGTGAATGCAGGTAAGAAACAGTAAGTGTGTTTATGGCAAATAAGTCCCTTTCCCCTTTTAGGAAAGATACCTTGAAGTTTCTTTACCATCAGAACCAATCACTAAGCATAAGCATTGTTAACAATATCTATTAGAAATTCTTACCTGTTTATTTTTAGATTCTGCTTTAATGATACTCTTAAGAATTATTTCAGTCGGTTCTTTAAGCTGTTCTCTGTCATGTGGAGAGCTCAGCAAAGGTAAACATGCATTCCAAAAGTGTCTTGTTGCAAACATTACGAGGGAATAATTTCCAGCTTCACCCGCATACCTGAAGAAAGAGAAGTAAAGCTCAATGAAGGAAAACAATCTTACTTTAGCCAAAGTAAAGGATTTTACTTCTACAAATACTTGGGTTTACCTGATCTACACACCACCATATGTAATCTCAGCAGTGAGGAATTAGCATACAAGCTTCATGCAAAAGCTATTTTCCATTTTTATATACCAAATACCTTCACAAATTCAGAAGTAGCAATAAAAAAGTAGCATATTAATGACTTTAACATATTTCTGTACAATCTTAGCTCAAGAGCATTCATTAAAAAAAAATAGCAGAAATCTACTTAAGATGTTGTCATTGGAACAATATACTTTTTTGGCTGCTTATTTTGTTAATTTCTAAAAAACACCAAAAAGTAAAACAAAACAATTATTAACCTACTATGGATTTTCTTATGCACAGTGCCACTGTAACACAGGAACATGCCCCAAATGCCCCCAGCTGCATTCAAATTGCTTTAAGCATATTTCATGCAAATGTTAATGTAAATTATAAAATTTAATAATTCTCCAGATTGTGATACAACATAGTAATCATCCGAGTGAGCAAAAGCTTGGAAATCTAGTGAAAAATTATGCATTGATATAAGGTAATCATCAACTGAATAGTTTTACTACTTAAAAAACCCCTGTTTTTTGAAACTGGCAGTCCGATCACTCTCTAGACAGCACCCCTTAGATCACATTTAGACTCCTGCAGCCAGTTCTAGGCCAGCCAACACATGCCAGACATGGACAAATCACAAGGAGCTCAATGCCAGGCCACCACGATGATCCAGGGACTGGACGGTACTTGCCTTGAGAAGAGGGACAGGTGAAGAGTTGACTTTGGGGGACCTAATGAGAATTTTCATAATTACCCAACAAAGTTATTGAGAAGCACTGGTCAGGCTCTTCCCAGTGCACGGCAGGACAAGCAAGAACAGGCATAATTTGAAATCAGAAAGGTTCAGAGTCATGCAGAGATACCCCCGTGGGCATGGCCAGGCAGTGGAGCAGGTCACTCACAAAAGCCGAGTGTCTTCCCTCATGAGCAGACTGGACAAAGCCTCGGGCTGGCCCTGCTCTGAGCAAGAGTCTGGACCAGATCCTTTGGAAGGTCCTGCCAACCATGCTTTTCTATGATCCTATGACACTACAAGATCAGCTGTATGGAAAGCACTTGATAAATTTACTGAAGTGTAAGTTTCTCTAATCCTTTGTTAAATATTTCAACTTGCAACTATTTTGATTTTTATCAGTCTTGGGAGAAAATATGCTGATTCCCAAATTGGTAAGCAAATTTTAGATATGTTTTATATTAGTTTTCTCTCAAGATAAAACATACCTGGCACTCTGAACAAAGGCTTTTGATGCTGCTACACGCAGATGTTTTCTTCCAGACAAGCCTTCCATTATGCTCTGTCCTTGTATACAGGCAGCAGTGCTTAACATTTCTTGTCTCAGTCTGTCACCAGGCCTGCATAGAGGCAAATACTTCAAGAACTGCTAAGTCTTCCAGTCTAACACCATCCCACTTCCTATTAATGATGTTTTCAAGTTGCTACTATATAGATGTACTTGTTTTGGAAGTTACAAATGCCTCTCCTGAGTTTTATTTTAAAATCATAAAACATTTCAAAAACTGAACATTTTGTGAACAGATAGAATAAAATATCTTTTTCACATCTCTAATGAAATTAACTGCGAAATCAGATTTAAAAAACTATTATCTGTATTTAGCAAGGGAAGAAAATATATTTGTAGTTTTCTCCCCATGTTTTACCACTGTACATCAAACAAAATATTTGTCTGAAATCAAACTTATACAGTAAGAAATTAAAAACAGAAATCAGGAAAATTAGACAATTTTTGATACTTTCTTTTAGAATTTGTAATGCTTATGTCTGGTAAATTAGGCACAGGGTTCTGTAGAAATTGATATAGATCCTACTCTACTACATTTAAAAGAAAATGTAGGTTTCAATGCCACAGTAAATCAGTTAAAAATTAATAAGCCAATAAATTTAAAACCTTTTTTTAATAGTGACTTTGTAAGAAAAGAAGAAATACAATCAGCAGGACTTTGTAATGCCTTAGTTACAAAATGCAGCCACAACCAGATGTGCACACTCCAGCTGCTCTGTTCTACCTGGTGTGAGAACTGGCAGACACGGTCTGTGTGCACGAGAGGGCACCAGTGCCCACAGCACAACTCAGCAACATGGTCAAAATCAGCCTCCCTGTCCCCAGCGTGTGCTTTACCAGGAAACACTGAGCCGGTCTTCCATTTCTGGAAACAGCATTGACAATCCAGTATTGTATTTCTTTGTCAAAGAATCAAACATTTTATCATTCATCACGTTGCAGGTTGCTGGATGTGCAACAAGTATTCTCTCAATTCCTGTGAAGTTCTAAAACTATGCATTTCATATTAAGATATTTTACTTGGTTTTACATGTTGGGGTTTTTTTTCACCAGGCAGAAAACAATAAGGAGTTTCAAAGAGCAGAGCACTGTTTTTAAAAGAGAAGTTATTTTGGAGAGAAAAAAATGAACAGTCTGTTGTATCCGAACCCTTTCATATGTTTATTTCAAACTTCCTCCATTCCAAAAAATTGCTACTAGATGGAGTTGATTCTTTCCTCTTCTGATAAAATTAAATCCTGCTTTTGGAGGAAATTAAATAAAAAATAGAGGGATTAAAGGATATCACTTTTTTATAATAAAGGACTCCACCAACAGATCCATTTATATATAAAATCTTTGTGTGATTTTTTTTGTTTGGTTGGGGTTTTTTTGTTTGGGGTATTTTGGGTTTTGTTTTTTTTTTTTCCTTTGGGATCAAAGTTTCAAATTATCACCTAAGTAAGAGACTGGGATTTTAAAGAAATGAATTGCATTCCTATTGCATCCATGTGCATAGTGGCAGTAAGTCCATAAAGGCTACCTGACAACAGAGCCTGGAATACAGGAGCTGCTGTTACCTTTCATCTGCCCCAGACCCATCCTGGCCCAGGAACTGCATAGACCCTTGGTGTACTAGAGGCAGATCAGCACTGAAAGCAATTTGCATCAGAAAAAGAAGTTGAATCAGCTATTTTCTGCGTGGAGATTATAAAAGGGTCAAAATACCATGATTGTCAGAGATCATTTCAGAAAAGCAATGTTCCCTGGGATGACCTGCTGACTCACTTGGATAACAAACTTCATCTGTCTTCCTGAACTGGGTCCAGAGCCACAATCTGGATCTCTCACTGCCTTTCACTTTCATCTCTAACTGTACAATTTCTTTGTAAAAAAGATTCTTTCATTTTTGGTTATGTGATCAGAGGTATTTACCCTCTATACTATTTCTTCAAAGCTTAGTTCAAGTACAGCACCATATCATGAAAAATTCCACATACTTACACATCCCATTTCTCAGTATCTCTGTTGTGGAGTGAATTCCCATCTGATTCCAATATCCTTTTGGAACAAGTTGTCACTATTTCATACTCTTGTGCTATGTACGCAAAATATGTAAACCGCGTCAGTGTCTGCAGCTCTACTAAGGAATCTGACCAACTGCATGCCAAAGCCAATTTCACTAACTAGCAGGGGGAAAAGAAAGAAAAATGAGAAAAAAGGAAGGAAAAAAGAGTTTAAATTTCAGGGGTTTAATATGCTGTTTTCTGCAGCACTTACATGCTTACAGGTGTATCTTCCTTACAACCCATCCAGGCATGGAACAAGTACGTGATAAAACCCTCCAGAAAACTAAAGAGCTACAAGTACAACCAAAATATACAAGAGAGGCATCATTCACCTTGTAGTAACTATTACCATAGTGAGTGCAAATCCAGGTGTAAGTGTGCATGCCCTTTGGCCAGAAGTATCTGCTGTGACTTATTCTATGTCTTCAGTCCTCTTTCAAAAATCAGTGGAATGGGACTATCAAAAAGAGACCATTTTAGCCAAGCCAAAGGTAAAAATGGGAGATAGAACTGGCTTTACAACAACCAGATGTTGTAATATAATTGCTATATATATGTTGTTATATATATGGAAGCTTGGACTCTATAATCTTAGAGGTCTTTTCCAACCTAAACATAGATCTATATATATGTTGTTTCATATCTAGTTCCATTGTAGGATCTAAATGTTTTCATTGCTTTTGTATGAATCAGAGTTCCACTTTTTTAGGATAATGGCACTTGTTAATGATTTGGCCAAACGAAGACACTGTTACACAAAACTAAGCCAGTGAAGTGATAGCTAAAGTTAACTCATAGTATTTGACATAAATATGTAGTCCAACTAGAATTAGATATCTACACATTTATAATGACCCAGATCCCAGTCTTCAGAAAGAAGGACTTCTAGAAAAGTGTTAGCCAATGTCACCAGATTCCCAACTAAACGGAGAAATACATCTCAGTTAAGAAAGCTCTTTACAGGAGTTAGAAATGATACAGTAATCAAACAGGTAAGGCTACAACTCACCATTTTGAAAATATAAGGTATAAAGCTTTCTACACTACCTCTATTGCCCTTGAGCAGCCTGGTAACCAACAGGATCGCAGGAAAATGTGGCACTATTCAGTGTGAGCAGTTACAGAAGACTGACCAAAAGCAAGTACTTCAAGAAAATACACACCTTATAAGACTCATCAAAAAGCCACCTAAAGTCTTTAAATATTAACCAAGTCTAGTTGTGTTCTACCTTGTAACTGTCAAAAGTAACTTCACTATAATGTGAAATTTTCTGTTGACGTTTTGAATACTCCTAATATGAGCCCTAAACTTCCCTACAGCTCCCTGACAGGAGTGGGGAGGCAGGGGGGTGGAGGTCAGGCTCTGCTCCCAGGGAACAAGGGACAGGACAAGAAAAAAATGGCCTGAAGCCTCCTGCCAGCGGAGGTTTAGTTTGCATATTGGGGAAATTCCTTCACAGAAAGTGTTGTCCAGCCCTGGCACAGCGGCCCAGGCAGGCGTGGAGTCTCCAACCCTGAGGGGATTTAAAAGCCCTGTGGATGTGGCACTTGGGGACGTGGGTTAGTAGTGGCCTTGGCAGTGCTGGGGGAGCAATTGGACTAGACAGTCTCTAGGTGTTTTTCAATCTAAATGACTCTGTGATTCTCATAAGTTTTCTCCATGAGAAAAATGAAAGGTTAGAAGTGTGGTTCTCTACGGAATTCACCTGAGCCCACGATGCTCATCTGCTGGTTATGGAAACAATCTGTTAAAGCAATATGGACATAATTCTAATGCTGGTGTTTTAATGCAATCTGTTCTTTTGAGAAATGAAAATATTCTGTCACAAAAATCTTCTTCCTGTCACACATATTCAATCTCTTGGAAATTCTTAAAGGAAATAACGGTACAATAAAAGTTTCCAAATTAATTTTGCTTCCACTCAAAACTGAAACTGAGATCATATTTATAATATGCAATTTCTTAAAATTCAGGAGCTAAATAAAAAAGATTACCTGAGATAAGCTAGGAACAGTGAAATCCATGAGACCCAAGCCATTACATGAATACATTTCCAGACCAACAAGAATTCTTGCCATTGGATTTTGTGCTTCATCATTATTCTATGCAGAAACAAAAAATTCACATTAAGAGATTTTTTTTTTTGCAAGTTAATAATATTAACAACATTAATTAAGATAACAGGTAATAATAATAATGCTTGAAGGCCTCAAATTGCTTTAAGCAAGTCCTCATCTCTATTGTGTCCTTAAAAGGGGATTTTTTTGTATTCATACATTTTTATTTAACCTTGTTAACTTTGAACTACTACAGTTTCAACACTGAAAACCCACATCAACAATACAACAAAGGTAATTTCCATATTTCATTAAGGGATTCCAGTTCTACAGACATTATAAACCAAAAATACAGGAATTCAATATTGCTTTCCAACTTACTAGGTCTATAATCTCTATATAAAGAGGCTGTAGTAAATATAGATGATTTTTCTTAACATTTTTAATGTAGCTGTTTTACTATTTCACACATATGAATTCAAGATCAACTTTGCTCAACAGTCATCATATGACAAACATCACCATTGCAGCAAACAACAGAGGGCAGAGTTAGGAAATGTAGACTCACTGCTATGCCCAATATGAAAAATTTCCTATGTTCCATAAGGATTTATTGGTACAACAGTCAAATTTTTTTTTTACATTGTATTCAAATATACAGAAGCAAATACATATTGATAAGTTCAGTCATTATTAAATGAATACATGAATTTAACTTTTCTTTGAAAAGTTTCATTATTATGGAGGGAAATCATACCTTGTCCTGAGTCCCAGGTTTATTTCTGATCTGCTGCTGATTTAACTGCTTTGCTTTTACCCAGGTAGCAATGACCTGTTGTTGTGCAGCAATGGGGACTGTTTCCTTAGATGTGGTTCCAGTCATCACATTTAGGGCAAATTCACAAATCTAAACACCAAGAAGAGAAAAAAAAAGAACCCTGAAACACAGGAAAAATGTGGAAAACTGCTTGTATGGAACATGCCATCCATTAGTTATTTTAAAATTATTGCACATGCATCTCTAAGCCTGATAACATCTCCTTTAAGTGAACCCACAGACAAATGGAAGTTACAGCCCTCAGCCTGAAGCTGGTAAGGAGCTCTAGTGTGCCCCTGGGGAGTATCTGTGTGGCAGAACTGTAAAAGATGGTAGCTTATTTTTTGCAAAAATTTCTACTATTGAATTTATAGGCATTGTAATATATGACATCAGTACAAAAGGAATTACAGAAAATAAGGGATTTGTACCTCTAAGGCAGCTTTGATGTCAGGAAGTCCACTAGGATCTACTGCAAGAGACTGGGTGACATTTGCTTTTTCATGTTTCTTTGCTGCAGCTTTTCTGCCACTGTCTATTGCTCTATCTTCTTCTTTCTCCTCAGCAGGTTTTGGCTCTGGAATCCAAGGAATAATTAAGCTCCGAGCCAAAGCATTACATAACATCAGTAAAATCTCAGTACTTCTGTAGAAGAAAACAAAAATCAGAAATGCATACTGCATCAGATCAAAATAAAAGGCAGGAATAAAGTTTATTGATTTCAAGTAATAAGTATTACTGAAAAATCTATCTTTTTCTTAGAAAGCAAAATTATGGATGTTGCAAAAACGTTTGCCCTTTGGAAAAGCAGTTTAAATGGTTAAAACTAAAAAACTCACTATCGGTTTTCATAGTTTACAACCATTTTTTTCAGCTCTTTCTATAATTAAAGCTTCTTTTTAATCACAGAAAAAAGAGCTAAAATTCATATTTATGTCAGACAGACATTAAAACATAACTTTTTATTAGTAGGCTGCTATACATGAAAATAATAACTGTTTTCTAAGAAATTACCCTCAGCCTAACCGTTCACATGGACCCATTTATTTATAGTTATCATGCCAATCCACTGCTGCGCTGGAGGGGGTTTTTTTGGGAAAACATGAACTGAATTACAACTAAGAGATTACTGTTCATATATAAACTGATATAAGTATCAGAATTAATAAACAGGTATTACCAGTCTTCATTTCTGCACAAACTGCAGTTTACGTTTTGTTCCCCAGTACTGCTAAAAGAGACTCATTTGCTGCTGGTCCTTTACCCTGCCTAGTGCTGAGGTCACTCTCATCAATATGCTAAAATTTCCAGGACTGTGTCCCACAGTCAGACTTTGACTGGAGCATTTTCTCTGCAGTAGTCAATCATTCTGCCACTGTTTTTACTATTGCACAGGATTTCTCCAAACCACTGTGGAATCTGTTCCCCTTTTCATGGTCTATTAATGTGCACATTCCTTTTATTTTGTTTTCTATTTTCTCTTACTTTGGAATCAGTAGCAACCACCTTGCTCCAATTAGAAATATTTACAATGAACTATATTGACAATATAGTTCAACTTCCCGGTAACTGAAAACAAAAAACACATTTTGAGCTGTCGTGTAAACTCACAGTCTAAGAAAACTCTCCCAGTTTTCTGACCAGCTTAACAAATTACTATTTTCATATGCATATTCCACAATGAAGAGAAATTACTACTGATTGGTCTGAAGTTAATACAGCCACAGTGTATAGTAACAAAGAACAGAAAGAATTAAAATGTAATTTTCATAGCAGAAAACTAAATTGACCTTTTGAGCTACTCTGTACATACCAAACTCCTTCCACTTCTAAAGAGAGGCAGTAAGAAATGTCTTTCACAGTACAAAGTGACTTACAATGTTTGCAAAAATATTTTTTATGTTTTGAAAAAAAGAGCATGTTCGTATCCAAACATCTAAATTTACCCATTGTGCCCAACAGTCTTGATGGCTCCAAGGAGAGTCTGCAGATACTCAATGATTTTCCTCTGTCTTCCTGAAGTAATCAGATGTCTGTTGTAATTTAAGATATACACCACAGCATTGTGAACAATCCAGGCTTCATTCAGTTGTTCTCCTATTTCAGCTCCACGCAGAAAGTTTTCCATAGCATACCGAGATAAGCAGTCTATCCATAAACTATAAAATTGATATAAAGAAGCTGTTATTCCAAAGCTTCAACACTAGAAGGAATTATATGGTAAGGTTAAATATGCAGCAGTACATCTCAATCAACTACAAGAACAAAAATTTAACTACTTTTCAGTTGCATTTATGAAGTCCTCGTCCACTGACTGATGTTTTACTTGGACGAGAAGATGAGTCAGGAAAGGAAATAGTATCAACATAAAATGAATAGTCTCCGACACTCAAATGCTATTAGCTTCAGAAATAGTGTCTGTGGTTCATGCTTCATCCACATGGCTCTTTTATTAAATGCATGTGTGGCATGTAATGGCATTGCCCTCATCAGTGCCAGAAATCATTAAATATCCATGCAGGGCTCTACTTCGATACAGATATAAGTACATTCCAAGTTCCACTCAGGAGCTAAGGACATTTTGCACTTATGACTGTGCATGTTCTTACACTCAAAAGGCATTTCCAGATGCTCTGAAATGTTGTATTTGTTTTTAATAGAAATGTTGTACTGCTTTTTAATAAACATCCTTCTCATAGTCTATGTGATAACTTTCTTTCACTAACTTTTTTTTAGCTAATTATCAAAATGTACCATTACTTAGAAAAAGATTGCTTTTCTTGAATGACACACAGAATGGCCATGGTTTCAAAGTCACAAAGCCAAAAGCACAAACTGACACTGGATATTACTATATCAACAATGGTACAGGACAAAGTAGAGCAAAGTGCTTTCTTTACTATGAATTTTAATCTAATTGCTTAAACTCAAAAAAAAAAAGCCAGTAGCAAATTTTGGATCAGAATTCTCATCTTCTTTACTCCTTGGCTCTGATCACTTTATAATTTTTCCTGTTTTACTTAACATCTGCAAGCAGACAGTGTGAGAAACTAAGTTAAATGAAAAAAAAAAATCCATACTTCAGAATGAAAGCAAACAAAAATGATTTCAAACTATTTTCTTAGATCTTCTTTCCATTACCTTGACTATCTACAAAAATGAAGAATCTGGTGACAATGAATTTTACTAAGGAGAAATAGCTTCTGCAATTATCCATCTGATAATAACAGTCTGTTGCAGTTCCTAGGTCTTAGCATATATTAAGGAAAAGCACCTGTATGTTTTCCATTCTGGATCACTTTCAGTAAGACAAGAAACATCTCCTGGACAATACTGGTTTGTATCTTCAGGAGGTACAGCATGATCATTCAGTTCAATTCCCTGCAATCTTAATAAATGAACAGTTGCCTGGAAAGACACAGAGAAATAAATTGTCTATCCAGGTTATCACTGTGAAAAGAGACTATGACTTAGTATAGAAGTTACCTCTTCAAAAATTAGAAAATACAAAATGCTTTTTCAGATGTTGTACATGAAATACAATGCAAAATACTTCATCATCTTAAAACTGTCTACAACTAATTTTACTAAATAATTACATTGAGAAAAACGTCCATATTTTATGTATATACATTTTTTTAATCATGCTGGAACTTTAAGGATCCAGAAATATAATGTCACATGTCAAACACTTACAGTAGAATCTCTTGTAAAAAAGTGTTATCACCACCTGCAGTGAAACTACTGCTATAGTTACTTTCACACAGTATTTTGATAAAGACCCTTCATGAAACTACTTCATCCTCTAGTTCGTATGGAGACAGACAATAACTAAACTCAGAATTCCAGTGCTTCAAGATTTATACATAAAATTATAAATAAAACTAAATGAAACAAGTATGAATGACAGCTGTGTAATTTATTTACCTCTGCATTAATGAATCTTATTTCTGCTAATATTCTGAGTAAATATGTTTCAGAAGAGAAGGAATTAACAGGTAGGAATGACTCTCCTGAGAAGGTGTCACCTAGACCACCAACCATCACAGCTGCACCAGCTTTGCTCTTCTCTGCTAAAAATAAACAAATAACAACACTATTATTTTCATGCAAATCATCACCTTCAATGTAAAATTTACAAATCCCTACAGTATCTTAAATTCTCAAGGAAGAGTTAGTAAGAAAAGATTTTAAACTGTTTCACATAATTAATTTTTCTCATTAGTACCATTTATTGCACTCACTTAGGCAGTGCTGAGACATTGGTTACCTGTGATTTTTAGTGCATTTGTGCATAAACTTCAATATTTGCAGAAAATAACTTGCTCCAGTCATAACATGCACACTGAAATTACACTAGTATGAGTAGACCCCATGGCCTCTAGTTACATTACTGCATTCATGGAAGTGGAGCACTGAACATTCTGTAGTGGTTGAAGTCTTTGTGTGTTTAACCCGTGGACTAGGCTGACTTTCTGGTAGCACACACATCAGTCAAGAGAAAAATAAATAATAAATCAGTTATTTGCATATAAACACAGAGTTTGTAAGAACACACCAGTTTCTATACATGATGCTGTTGAAGCATGATTGCCTTTGGTTTCTGCTAAGAACTTCTTTTTCCCTTTAGTTTGGGGAAAGAGTTGAGAGATTAAACGTGGCTAGTCTGGAAATGCAACACTTGCAAAAGAAAACAGGCAAATTCATGCCCTATTTTAAGCGGACCTTGGAAACAATCTAAAACAAAAAGAGGAATAGGTTCAATTAACATTGGTTACTGAAAAAAGCTCCATTTCATCTGTTCTTACAAGTGAGTTTTATGAAAGTTGGCAAAACCAACTGTACCAGACACATGTAAAAGCCAGCAAGCAGCTGGTGATTTGAAAGTGCTCTTTCACCAAGCTGAGAACTCTTTTAACGGGTGCGGTAGGTTTCCAGCAGACCCTCAAGGAATAAGGTACAATGTTGGATACCTCAGGGGAACGACGAATAAGGGAATAAAGGCTAAAAAGTGTTACCACTTGAGCCTCATACAAAGTAACTGACCCCTCTCTTCAGGTTCCTCAGGCACCAATAATGTGGACCTAGATGACCATTACAGAATGCACCTGATTTCTTAAGATAGGCAGATACATTTCATACAAGTGCTTTCCTGCAGCACTGGTGAAACATTTCTGAAGGCAGAGTATCGCTTCAACAAAATACGTGTTGACTGGTTTCTAGATTTGGAGGTAGAAAGAATATTCCATATATGCCAACACACAGTGACAGAGAAGATGCTCAGGGAACTCTGGGAATGGGAAGAAAGAAAACCAGTAACTCTAATAATTGAGAAAAAAGTTCCTCTTACAACATTCAAATTAAATTGTTCACTTACTTTTTTTAGGCTTTGATACCTTCCTAAACAAGTTATCTTCATACAAGAGGCAGAATCTACATGCTGCACGACAGACATCCCAGACTTCCTGTTTACGTGCAACTTTTGCCAAATCTGCCCAAAGTATAATTCTACCAAAGAAAAAACATAAATAAGATTAGTTTATAAGCAAAATTATCTTCAGCAGTTCAGGATTGACAAAAAAATCAAGTCAGTAATGATAACACTATTACTTTATTAATTTAAAAGAATCTCCTCAGCATATCAAGAGTGGAACAAAATTCATACTTTGGATGGTAACTATACTGAAATTTCAAAATATGTGTGACGACCCTAACTTTCTGTCTTATAAAGTAAACTAAATACTTCAAAACAGATGTTGAGAATGTAAACATAGGTCTTGAAAACAAATTTGTATTCAGAATACTTCAGAAAACAAACAACTTTAAATTCCATCGCAGGAATTTTTAGTGCAGCAAAAAAGAAAACACCACCTTTTAAATAAAGAATGCCAGACAAAATTATATACAGTCAAAATGAAATCTGACATTTTCCTCCAGATGAATCTTTCTGACTCTCAGAATGTACAATTTAACTTTTTACCAAAAGAGTTGTAGCATGTGTTGTGGTACAAAGACCTAAAAGCACACTTTCAAGTTTCAACTGTACATCAAGTACAAGCCTTAATTCGCTCATCCTTCTGTGTTGAACTTCCATCAAGAGAGCGGGTGAGTTAGGTGTGCATGTGGGAGCAGATTAGGAACAGAGAAAGAACACCGTTCTGCACAACATGGGAATGTAACCGAGCTTGTCAGGAATTAAACACACACTTCAATGCTTTGCCAGGGCTGACTCAAGTATTCAGCCTCTTCCAAGGTAACCGAACCTCTGCAAGAGAAACTTTCCCCTCTGAGACTTCTACACAAGATGAAAGAGGCAATTCTGGCCTACAGTAATTACCTCTCTCTGCCATTTTCATTTCTTAAGTGTTTCAAATGCGCATCAACTTTCTCCACGCTCTTAGTGTGATGCTGGGCTTTTGCACAGAGGAAGCTTATTTGACTTGTACTTTTACCTGAGGAAACTTTGCAAAGAAATAAGAATTTAAGGTAGCTTTTCAATACTAGAGATTAAAAAATCCACACAAAGGGCAAGCAATTTGATTCATAATTACTTGCTGAAACATTTAAAATCCAGTCCTTTTCTCATTCCTTCAGGCTTTCCCCAAACCAATCAACCATCATGAAAAAATCCATACCCCGCCAGCATCTACTTTTTCTTCCATATCTTCAGATGTAGTTGTCCCACACAATAACTGATCTATGCTTGTTTGGCCCCAAATATCTCAAGTACCCCTCTTTTCTAACAGGACAGGTAGTGCTCTAGTACATAAAAAGTACTTCTGACTTTAAAATACATATATGAATAGGTTCACTTACAGCGACAAGTGCAAGGCAGAGTGTCTCACCATTCTTGCTAGACATCTTTTGCAATGCACTGTCCAGCAGGTGATACCACAGTGTTATCCAACTACGCACAGAGCACTGAACACAACCTGTCCAGTACAATGCACAGTGACAGTAATGTCATGTAAGGTTGGAAAGAATTGTGGATTGAAGGATATTTCTCTCTGCATCTGTGGGTACTGCTCTCACTAAATTAGCCAACCATATACATCAAAATAGAATGAAAGGTTTTTATGCAACCTGAAAAGAAAAAATAACTCTACAAATCTGATGCCCTGTCCTACGCATATTTTAATAATACAGTTGCACATGTATTTTCTTACTCTTTCAATAAACATGTGTAAGCTTGTTGCAACTTAAGTGACATGCAAAGCAAAAAAAAAAAAAAAAAAAAGGCAAAAAACTCACTGCTTACATGACAGAGTCATGAACAAACAACATTTTCCACAACAAATTTTTATAAAGTGTTACATCAAATGAAGTTCTATAATAGTTGTAGTGTTGCAATAGTCACTCATTTTAATGACTCATCTTGGAAGGTTAATGTGGACTAAGATTTATTCTGAGGAACTTCAGAAGTAATTTTACAGTTGCCAACTGAAAATTTAAAAGCAAGGAGATGTGCATGCTTTTAGTTCTCTTAATTTCAAAAACACAGTGCATTTTATCTTGTTAAATCATGTATGAAAATGACATTGTTTTCACATACTAAAAAGGACTGCACAGAGTGGAATAGCTGATCTGTAAATAAGACTCTGGCTTGTAAGTGATCAGTTGATCAAGTTTGAAATGGGGACATGCAAGGTCAGTGTTGTGGCCTGGCTGAACAGAAGGCATGAGAGAACTGCAAAGTCTTTCGCGGCACAAACAGGCTGCTTTGGGAGCTATAGAATTTGTCCTGCAGCATTCCCTTCCTCCAGCACAATATCTGCTATGGGAATACACTGGCTATATTCAAAGTTAGTTACATTAGTCACACACTTGATTACCAAGATAAGACAAAACAGTTCAAGCAATCTGCAAAGTCTGTTCCCTGTCCATTTCTTTTCAACCCGAGGCTGTACAGTCACAAACCACCGTGTGTGGGGCATAAGGAACATGCTTATTTATGTTCCATGTTTTCGAACGTAATTAATTAATGCCTCAATCTCTGTACAGAACTCAAACTCTCAAAAGCAAGATTTTAGAATAGAAAGACAATTACAATATAGAACAAACACGCAATGTAATTAGCACAGAGTATTATGGGGTGAAACTTCTGAAAACACCACTTAAAAACGACCTTGAATAAGAACATTAGGGAGTTGCTCATAGCAAAAATAAACCAGGACTACTTCCAGCCCACTACAGCACAACAGGAAGGTTCAGACAAATCTAGAGGGGAAAACAGTACCACAATACAATTTTTAGATCCCTAATGACATTGATAGGAACTGTGCCACAGAATTCAGCAGAACTGTCACTTCACCTGTACTGCAATACTCTCTCTGTTGCACTAGATGCTGTGTCCAGCCTTTAAGAGCGTGCAAAGTAAACAAAGTGTAGTAACTTTTAGTCACACAAGCAAACTTTACCTTTTGCTTCATTTTCACTGTCAAGGACTATTTGAAATGTATCAGGAGCCAATGCAAGACCTGCATTTACCAGAAGGGATCTCTTTTTCCTCACATTATCCTTTGGTGTTCCCCTTTTAGCCTATGTAAAGAAAAAACCTCATTGCTATAAGGCTGATTTTATATAACAACTACATCTTATTTACTAAACATAACAGAATGCAGATCCTATAACTTGCTACTACCAAAAAAATACCTTTAGGAATTGTGTATCTTCATGTACCTTACACACCACTGTGCAGTATTATTGTCATTAAAAGTGACTGAGAAACTTCTGCTGATATTCACAGGAATACACCAAGGATAATTTCATATGAAGTACTGTTCACACTTCTCATGAATCCTTACAGTACATTCCTCAGTATATAACCTGTCACTATGTTATACCTTCTTAAACAAAGAACAGTTATTTTTTTACAAATCAACAGTAACACATCCATTGTGCAATAAAAAGGAGTTGCTACAAAATATAAAAAAATTCCTGGTCTTCTCAGAATGAGTCCAAGTCAGAGGAGGTGTAAGTGCTTTTTTTAAAGTAACATTTAAACAGAGTAAGCTTGCATAGAAAAGCATTTAAACCAGATGAAAAAAATCAGTTGCCAGCATGATTTTTGCTCAGGTGCTGAGGCAGCACAATAGAATTAGATGCAACTCTTGATAATGACTACACTGTGACTTTAGATTATATTATTTAGCAGATTTGTAAATATCACATAATACTGATTTATCTCAAAGCCAGCCAGGATGTTTAGCTATTTGGACACTACTTCTCTCATCAAATAAAAAAAACACTGTTTCATGCAATGAAATCCTAATTGTTGACATTGTTATTCAGCTTCTTTTGCTGCTATTTTTGCTAATTAACAATTCACTCCCTCCCCACAAGAAATAAGCTCTGAATGTAACTGGGAAAAAATCCTCTATCACAACCTTCAAACTGTGATGCAGCACGACAACTTTAATGACAGTTTCCTGAAAGCAAGCCAATGCTAGTGCTATCAGCACTCGGTTCTGCTGAACAGTTGGCTCTACTCTGCTGGAATTTAATAAACAAACAGGTTCCAGCTACAGCCCTTGTTTTTCCGGATTACCTGCTCAATCATTACTCCTGCCCGGTCCTCCTGACTCTCAGGTGGCTGGTACAGCACCGTGCACCAACAAAGGCAGTTAAAAGCCAGTCTCAGATGTTCTTGGTACTGCCCACTGCTGTCCAAGTGTATAGCTTTTTGCAAATGACCCACAGCAGCCTCCAGTCTATCCCCCTCTTCTTCAATACGAGCTATTTCCATGTGAACTTGGCAACGCAACAAGGTCAACAAGCTGAGGAACAGGAATTTACGTGTAAACTGTTAAAATGAGACACACTAAAATTCTTAGACCTGTAACTCACAAAAAGGCGAAACTCAGAAGTCATTCTAGTATGAAAATTGATACTACATTTTTTCTTTCATTTTCATCATCATGCCGTTTTAATGGAAATTACTAAGAAAATATAACTGTGTATTACTTCCATTAACCCCGCAGGAGAAAGCAAGACATCTGGTGGACTAACTGATCTTTGTATATTAGTAGAATCCTTTTTCAGTACTACTTAGGTGTGCAAACCAAGTGAATAGGTTCTCAAAAGTAGTTAACTGCCAGAGAAAAGATAATGTACTGGATAATAGCCACTTCAGATAAAAGTTCACTGTCTGTTCCTAACATTCAAGTAAAAGGCAATACTTAGAAGTCTAGCTCTGGTTGTACCAGCTGGCTCACCTCAAGCACACACATTTACTGTCAGTAGAGTCTCTGCCCAGGTGTTACTCACACCACTCTATGAAACCAGCATGTTTGCCCCAAAACCTGCACGTTCTCCAGCCTCAGGGTATACCGGGCTCCCTATCCATCGCCTGCCCCAGGAAGATGTTCATTACAGCTCAGAGCTCTACATGCTACCTTAGATTATTTTCAGGAAGAAAACAAAAAAAAATCAGGTAAATGAAAGCAATGTTATGAGGAAGAGAAGAGAAAAAAAGTTTTCAAGCCTATCTGCCCCAGAACTCATGTATGGCCACGTCAGAACCAACCCAACTGAGCAAATATTGCCCTTCTCCTGTGGGCCAAAGTAGCTACAATTAATGCTGCAATTCAACCAAAAATTAGGACAGACAAATTAATAGGGCAAGTGACTTCATTCAATCTCTAGTGAAAGTACCACATCAGAGCTGAGGCTGAGTCAACTGGATTGGTAAGAATATACAAGTTAAAAACCCAAAAACCTCACCCCAAAAAACCTAACCTGCAAGCTTTTACAGAAAAATGGGCATTACTGATACTTAGTATAAATATCAAAGTTGCCTAAAATGATCTGGCACTCTTTATATATGGGAAGCCTATGAAATGCTTGAATAACAGTACAGTAATACAATATAGCACTTTTATACCTGTGTGTTTCCACTTCTTCAGGCTTCTGTTTCCTTTTCATACAACTGAAAAAATGACATTTTAGAAACACTGAAAAGAGATTCCTCACCCTCCTCTGCAATCTTCCATCAGAAACCACCTACTTTCCTGCCCAAGTGGCAGACTGTGCCAATTGTAACTCACTCCACTAGAAAAGTTCCAATCTCTGCTCTAAACAGTCAGCCTGTGCAAAGGTCCAAACTCAACTAAATATGACATAGTAAGATTTACTTGTTTGACTCAACGAAAAAGGTGAAAATACTTCGATGCCTAAGGTGAAGTACAGCATAATAGCAAACAGAAGAAAATATTTGAAAAAATAATTTTTCTTAATACAGTAGCTTTTCCAATTAAAAAGTATCACAAAAGATGCAGAAGTAGTATCTTGCAAGAAGTGTCTTATTTGATATGTAATACAGAAGCCATGATGCCTTTCTAAAACTGATTTTTTAATGTTATGTTTTTAACCAACAAAAGGTATGTTAATACAAGAGTCTAAACCACAGTACAACATATACACTCATACTGCAGCTTTGGAATTTTCTCACATAAGTTTGATTAACTAGAGTATTATTCAATTCCTAAAGCATTCCAATATTTGCTATAGGTCATAAAACAGCATGAGATTTTGCCTGAAAGGAATCTCTATTTAAATGATAAATGGGGAATTGTATGCAACATGCAGACATTCATTTATTACAAGCTCATGGAAAACTTTCAGACACATTATCAGACAACTTGAGCTTTTAAATGAGTTTGATGCTGAGACCTTCCAAAGTAACAAAGAAAAAAGTGCACAGCATAGAAAATTACCTGTCAATCCCTTCAAGGGCATCAGCAACTGAGATCAGGGGCTTTCGCATGTGTTGGTGCAAGTTGTGCTGTAGCAGTGGCAAGCACAGATTCCACTGGGTTGCACAAACAACCTGAATCACATCAGGATCTCCCAACTGAACTGCACGTTTTAAGGTTAACTCAAGATTTTTTATCAATTTCAGCTGAGTCTACATAAACAAAAAATTAATTAGCATATATTACATTTAATGAATGCAACTTCTTACATGTTCCTCCAAATTTTAACTTCTGGACTGTTTCCAGCAGAAAGCAGTCCCTCAGCCAGCAGACTTTGGAATTTTTTTTTTTAATAATTCCTTTAATAAAAGCTTCTTTTGTAAACAGGTATTAATAACTAGGGAATGTTTCTTTTAGGTACTCCAGGTTGCCACTACATAGTGCAGGCAGAAGTCTGTCAGCTATTCCCCTTTCTTACAATAAATGGAAATTGATAATTGTGAATATTTGGGAATTCAGAGGGCTTAGCTTTTTAGTTTTTTCATACTAAGCAACAGATGCTGTATACAGGAGAGGAAAAAAGAAATATTATGAATGGGATTTGCCATACTGTCAATTAAACTTGTTTCCTATTAAATCTAAAAGCAAATCTTTACCTGCACTAACAGACACTTGCCATTTATTTTTAGAGGTTATGTTATTTTTAAAAAATCAATCAAAAAACCTCTCCAACTGCAGACTCTGCAGTCTGAAAGTTTAGAAATACCTAAATATCGTATTTCATATTTTAGCATTAGTAGTGTTTCATATTATGAGGAATTACTGAACTTTTTTTTTCAAAAGGTGAACGGAATTTCTGAACTCGAAAATGAGAACAGTCATAGGTAGAAGTGAGTTTATGCACTAACAACTTCCATTAAACATATTACTATTTCCCATTTTAGGAACTTTAGGTGACTCTAAGAATTGTTATAAGCTGCTCATTGTAGACATCTCTCTAATCTCACTGATAGCATTGATACTTAGGCTTCTGCTTTTGACAGTCTGAATTATAACTGAGTCAACTGACCACAGAAGTTTAAGAAAATCCTCCCCAGTGTGACAATTTATCAGGAACACTCTGCATTTCTCTGACATAAGAATTTGTATGAGACTGCCCATAACCTGGAATCACAGTTGAGATGGACTCGATGATCCTTAGTGGTCTCTTCCAACTCAAGATATTCTATGAAAATACCTCGTATAAAGGCAAAATATGAAAACATGAGAGTGTTGCCTTTGCATGCCTCAGTGCTGCCACCTTTGCTCTTGGAAAGTAATGTAGTATGAATCTCCACAGCCAGACAGAAGACTTAACGGAGGAATATACAAGTGTGATTTAATTTTCCCTGTTTCTTTCTTGGCAGTGCAATTCAAAAGAATTTCTGATCAATATAATGTAAATAAGACACAAAGACGCAATTTTTCACATTTAACAAATTAAAACTTACTTTTTTCTCAAAGTTATTGTTAATGAACATACCTCAACAATTCCCTTGGTATAAGTCACAATTTTAGTGCTGTTTTTTTTCATTTCATATTCATATTCCAGGCATTCTATTTCAATAAGTTTCCCTTCGTCCTATGAAGTATTAACACACAAAATGCTAATTTTAATAATTAAAAGGAAATATGATAAAGATCAAACCCATGCAATTACACTAACGCAGCACTGTACTTTCCTACTAAAAATTCCACTATATGAGATAATTAACTGAAACAATGCAAAGGAAGCAGAATTTGTTTGAACAGCAGTTACTTTTTACTAAGCTGAGGCTGCAAAATAACTTTTAAGAGGTTCATTGCCAGACTTTTCAGTAAGAAAACCTGTGTACACCTGATTTTTCCTATACTTCAGTTTGATTTCAATTCTAGTAAAATCACAGTCCTAGAGCAGTTTGGGTTGGAAGGGACCTTAAAGCCTATCTTGTCCCACACCCTGCCATGGGCAGGGACACCTACTATCCCATGTTGCTCCAAGCCCCGTCCAACTTGGCCTTGGACACTCCCAGGGATGGGGCAGCCACAGTTTCTCTGCCCAACCTGTGCCAGGGCCTCCCCACCCTCACAGGGAAGGATTTCTTCCAAGTATATTATTTAAATCCACTCTCTTCCATTTGCTCATAAATGCTATTAAAAAGGTACATGCTTGGAATAAACAAGCGCTAGTCAAGACAGAAAGGATTCAGTTTGATGAGTAGTGAAACATTTAAGTGAAAAAATAGGTTAGACTTTCAACTCCTCAGAAGAGATCTGACTAATAAATCATATGAACTATATGTATGGATCATAGAATATCTAGGATACATTGTATTTGGTTTAAATGGGTGCAGTAGGGAAATTTAGAGAGCATTTCCATTGCTCAAGCATTAAGAGCTGTTACCAAGTCACTCAGGATGATGGTGCTAATTTAACATCCCTATGACTGCAAAACAGATGAGATCATGGAAAACTGAGATGAACACAGAACTGTCCCAGACATGATGTGACAAAAACAGAGAGATGGAATTCATGTTATGGCTGAAAAAAATTGTCAATACTTGGCAAAAGCCAAGGATCTGGAACTTCAATCCAAATTTCTCTCATTCTGCTGTGAAGGGGTCATTGCCACACAATTCTGGTCAATGTGAAGGTGGTCACTTAAAAACACACCAACTGCAAGGGAGAAGGTTAAAATAGAAGCAAGGCTTCCCTATTGCTGCCACACAACAGATACTTGCTACTACTATCTACACAAATATTCAAATTAAATCCCTGTCAGTCTTTGATCTAGGGGGTTTAAACACATCTTCCAGTGGAATGCTATGGATTTGTGTATGATTTTAGACTTGCAGGAAATGTTCAGAATAATGGGCCTGAATCAGACACCTGGAAGAAAAAAAATTCAGCGAGGATAAACTAAATTTATAAGGAGCTCAAAGTAGGATCATACAATAGACATTTGAATGTAACTTCCAATCAAACTCTTTCACAGGTAACATTTTAAAAACATAAGCAAAAATTTACAGTTAGTATTTATTTGCCAAAATGAACTGCACTGCTAATCACCATGGTCTACCTACACCCTACTTTTTGATCATGCATTGTCTCTCTAGTTTAGGAATAGATCACTTAGTCAAATAATTATTTATATTAATGAATATATAAACAATACACAGATGGTCAGAAGATCCCAGAACCATGAGTACTAATTTTTAAATATAAACACAAAAGGGGTGTATGTGTGTAATCAAAAATCCCCAAACCAGTGTAATCAATACTTACAGTAATCCCAGCACTTTTCAAATCAAGGATACAACGAGATGCCAACTCAGTGCAGTTTACTTTCATAGAAAAATGAGCTAATTCCAGAATCAAAGGAATCCTTTGAAAATAAAAAAAACATCATTTCTGAGAGTTTGATATTGCTCCTCCATGGCATTATAAAAACATTACTTGAAAGTAAGAAACTGTGCAATGCATCTGAAAACCTTGAAGTCATCTGAATGTTACAGAACATGCGACTATACTAGTAATGCTCACAGTTAACAAGGGAAAAAGAAAACGTTTAAAGCTGGCTACATGAAAAATACAAAAGTTCATCTGTTTATGGAAAATAATTAGCATACTCCTATGTAGTCTTGCATAAATAGTTCCTGAAGAAAACAAAAAATAGAGAATTAAACACATGCAGCACAAAGATCATGAAATAACAAACTAAGATTGTAGGTAATTTTGGAAATAAAATGCAGCAAACTGGCACACAAAGCAGTCAAATCCATCAGTTTGCTACCTAGGAACAAAGAACACAGACACACAGATGGAGACTGTGTTCTAACTGTCTGGGACAGGAGAAGTAGTAAGATACCTGAATATTGTCAAAGAGGTTTACCATAACGAGTCAAAATATAGTATTACTTCCATATGTAACAGCTGTTTATAACTACTGGAATAGAGGTCAGTTTAGTCTGTATGTCAAACAGGCTGAAGAACTGGGAAGGGCCTCAAGGAAAGCTAAAAATTAACTACAGTCTCAAAAGCACTCATGAATTTTAAGGTTAATTTCAGGACCTTTGAAAAATACAATTGTATCAACAAGAAGTGGTTATGAAAAGATTTAATTGTAGTATACAAAGAGCTGTATGGAAGGAGGTATTTAATCCTGGGTTCTTTCATAAAGCCTAATAGGGTTTCATCTGTTTTTAAGATGATCTACATGTTGAAGTAACACAAACTATTGTAACCAACTTCCATGGGGCCATGACAAGTAAAACTCACTTCACACTGAGAACAGATGCTGGAGGCACATCGTATTGTTTCAAAAGCACATATAAAGAATTCAGATTTGCAGTGGCATCACTTGGAAATTCATTTGTGTCCCACTGCCTGCAAAATATTAGCAGTTGGGTTATAATTTTTCATGAGAAATATTATTGCATTAAAAATTTGAACTAACTCTAACTTCAGAATGGATGGCTTAGTCCAAGGGATCAACAGGATATCTGAATTTTGAAATATGGGGGGAAAAAAGTCAGCAAAACCTACTTCATTATAGCAAGTAAGTTACTCAGAGATGGCCAGATACAAAGCACTAAGAACATTTAAGCATAAGAATTAATATTTCAGGTGGTAAATTTTATTCCAGAACAAATGGTGTGCAAAACTCCTTTCTTATAATGTCAGTACAAAATAATGCACTGTGCCTTAGAAAAGAATACCTCTAAAATGAGGAAATGTTGAGACATTTTAAAATAATACATGAAATTTTGTTATGAAGTCTAATTTTCAAAATTGTTTTATGCCTTTAAAATTTAAAGACTTTGTGCATTATGCTCCCTATCCTGTGACTTATGCATTAGATTTCAGATGTGATTTCTCTACTTCATCTTCACTTTCTTGTACACAATTTGTGTATGAAACTACAGTCTGTTGGATATTAATTTCAGACTCTGAAGTCCTTTCTCCTGAGAATATCTGTCCAACACATTACTCCCTACATCCCCAAAGAACTAGCTCACTTTTTAGCTGAGGCTGTTATCTAGACAGGCCTGACAGTAATTGTCACTGTAATTTTCCTTTTAAGAAACTAATCTTTGTGGCAGATTTTTCTACTGGCATGTGGGATATCAGAACCGGAACCTGACTCTATAATATGCAGCATTAAAGTAAAACTGGAAGGATACATTTTCATACTTACAATTTTAAAATCTGCATTTTATAAATAACTGAAAGATGGATGGAATTTTGTATTTCCTTCTCTACCTGGGAAATATCCATCAGTTTGTGAGACACCTATAAAATAACAGTAATTGAATAATAATTGACTAAGTGGCTAATAAATGACAGAAACTCAACAGGGCTAAAATAAAGCAGGTATATTGACTGCAGGCTTTTTCATGGACTTTAAAGGCAGTGTAGCTATTGTGATAATCTTTCTTGTTCTGCACAGATAATAAAAAGATCACTCAGTACAGCTATACTAACCTTCCAATAGTCAGGATCAGAACTATTAGCAGAAATCTAACTGTGGAACTAACATCTGAGTTAAAATTCCAACTAAAGCATTTTTAATAACACCTTTTGACAGCACTCATTCTGAAATCATCTCATTCAGCTGTGAGAAACAAGCCCTACTCAAGTTTATCTGCAACTACATAGATAAGAAAAAAATATTACAAAGAAATTACAAAAAACTGTAGTTACTTCAGTGTAACTGTAGAGTTCCATATTAACAGTGTGCAGACCATTCCTCCTGCCTCTCCCATGATTGCCCATAGCTATCCATACTGATTACTTCAGCTGTGCTGGAATAGGAAGTTTTGCAGGACTTCAGTGTGCTGCTACTAAAGCCCTCGATAGTGTGGGTCCTACTTCTGTAGCCCAAACACAATTTTAGAACTATTTCATTCTTCTGTTTAGGGACACTGTCAAACAGCTTTGCTCAACAATGCCTCTAAAAAATACAAAAGTCATTTCAAGCTTGCACAAAATGTTATTGCTTCATTATTATCACACCTCTGGAATGTTATATTTTGATTTTCTTAATTCAAATATTAGAAAACTTTCTATTAAAAACATACACTTTTGAAATGCAGTGATTGGGAGCAGACAGAAGATAACAAGAAGGGTAACAGAATGAAAGCAAATGTGACTGCATGTAACTTCCAGGTTTTATTTGTCTGTTTCTGCTCTTGCCACATTCATCTTTACCCTCTTATTTCCCAAATTAAGGGCATGCAAGAAATGTGAACTACTATCATATCCTCCAATTCCCAGAATTATTTATAGGGTTCAAGCTGGGTCATTTAAGTATTTATCAGCATGAGAAAGGTCAACAGATACTAAATATGCCCTCTGTTTAACTGCACTCGCTACACCTTCTGTGTTAATAGTAATTATTCCCAAACAGAATTTTTAGGGTTAGCAACAGTTTTCCTGGTTATATTGTGTTGTATTAAAATAATATGGAGCAGTAGGGAGCTCTCTAGCTTAGAGTATCAAAAATTAACAATCTGTGAAAACCTCTGCATATCCACTGAATTGTGTGGTAGCTCACAAAATCTAAATGAGGGAAACAGCATATTTAAAAATTATTACTCATCTTATGAAATGTAGACAAAGTTCCTGTCTTACTGGGAGTTTAGAATATTTTCCAGCATTACCATTAGAGAAAATACATGAGAGTATTTCTCTGGAACATTTTCCTTAATAAAGACTGCTGCAGTAGATGAAAACTCTTTTGCTTCTTCCAGTTTTGAAGCATCGAAGAAGCACTCCAGTAAATTTCTGCAGATCAAATAAACACTTGTATTAAATATTTATTAATATTTTCCAAAATAATTCTTATTTATATTTTTCAACACTCTTTCTATTCAAGATACCACTCCTAAATGCAGCACAAGCACTGACTCAGCACAAAAGAGATCCTCTAACTTTTACATCTTTGCTTCTCCCAGAGATATCCAGCTGTTAATACACAGTTAATGCAGATCACAAGAAGAGTCTTGGAAAAGAAGATTTTATTTTTTTGGTAAAAATATTTCTCCACAAGATATCTGGAATTAAAAGGAGTAATTGTTTAAAACTGTATAAGATTATTTCTCTGAGATGCATTATAAGATTCTCCCAGAATGTAGTGGTTTTTTGTAGACCTTCCCTAGCAACTGGGGTGAAAAACTAAGGAAGCATTCCAACCCATCCCTTTAGGGAACCAGTTGTATAAAAGACAGCGAGGGACGTTCTCTTTCTCTTTTTCTCTTTCTCTGTTCCTTTCGGGTTAGCCCCAGGACAGCAGGTCCCTCTTTCGGCCTCGCTTACCCATGTGAGTGAGGCCTAGCTGAGAGCTGTTGTCTGGGTCTGCACAAGAGGGGAAGAATTGGATTTTCCTAAGCAAAGCTGGTGAGATTTTATTGTGTTAGTTATTTTATTGAGCTAATTCCTGAGTTTTGATTGTATATATCTGTTTTCTCCTGTTTTGTCCTTTCTCCCTTTTCCTTTTTGGGGTTGGTTCGGATTGTTTGGGATTCCTGTTCGTAGGCACATAGTGTTTAAATGTATGTAAGTGCAACATATGTCAATTTTTTTTTTTGCCAGTATTTCATAGCCATCTAGCAATAGAAGATTATTCATATTGGAAAGTGCAACTGGATTTTCAGCAATTTATCTGATTTAGCTGAAAAAGAGTTTGTGATCCCATGAAATAAATTAACAACAACGAGAATCATAATAAAATATTTAAAAAATAAATATAAATGCAAGAAAAATAAATGTAACCATTAGTTTCATAACACACATTTTGTGCACTTGCTTGTTCTCATCAACACCTCAGCAAGAGTATGTCTGGTACCAAAAATCTGCATCCATGGTATTCTATATGGTTCTCAGCATATCCCTTGGAATGCTTTTGTTCCTTAATTTTTCAGTTCCCTCCATTTTCAGCTTATAAAAAAAAATGCTGCATAGCAATAAACCATCAGTCACAGACCAAAAAACTAGAAAATATCACAAAGAGAAAGGGAAAAACTATGGTAAAAGTGTAAGAGGAACTGGAAACAGTCTGTAAAATAGCAAACCAAAATATTTCTGAGAAAATGTTGTGGGACGTTGAAAAATTATGTGGACATTCCTCATTTTGCACATAAAACTATATCAGAAAAGTTATCTCAAGGTTTATGCTCCAGCTTTGCCCAGGAAATGTGAGAATGGTAATAGATTGATAGTAACACACCATGTATTTCCAGTTATTATGAATGACTCAAATATTGCATCCAAAATGACTGTGCTACTTCAAATCAGATCTAGGGCTCAGCTGCCTCTGCCACTAATATTTTAACCTCAAATTAAATAATAAAATGAAGTATCTTCTATGTTGAGTATATTTATGTCTCTTAAAAAAGTTATGAATTAAGCTTTCCACAATAAATGTATGTACAACACTACCAATGAAATACATCTTAGTAAAGACTACCTTAGGAGGCAACCACATGTCCAAGAGGACTATCAAATGCCCATAGGAGAAAATATAATCAAACTTACATCATCAGTTTTGCTCTCCATTCATTGTCTTGCTCTTCAATTTGGTTTAACACTGTGACAATCTGAGAAAGACTGGGAATAAGGCAACAGCGGAATCCAGGCTTAAGAAACGGCCTCACAAGTTGCCAATAAAGAACTGAGGCATTATATACCAGAAAATAATATCTGAAAAATAAGAATCAGAAATTTAGTATTTCATGGACTTGATTAACCATAAAATTACAGTTTAAGTATTTTAAGATACTTTTATGAAATAAAACTTAGAACTTTTCCTTTTTCTTAGAGCCAATCCTGACTAATAACTGAGAAGACACATACAGCACAAGAACATGCTAACTGCTGCAATTAAGCTCTACTCGATAATTAACCACTTAAAAACCAGCTAACATGGTGTTCTCACTCTATAGAGCATAAGTACAATAAGGTAAGAAATGCTGACATATCTACCAGCCTCACCCAGGATTATTCATCCATCCATTTAAGAGTTCAGTATTCTTGTGTTGTTACAGCAGTTACAGAAGTTACAAAATGGAAGGAAAAATCCTAAGAAAAAATGCAAACAACACAACTCCAGGCTACCTAGGGAAAACCTGAGACAAACAACCCAAAATCTAAAACAGTAACATTTGCTGGGATTTAGAGTTAACACATCAGTTGGGCCTACCTTCTATCGTGGCTGGCAAAATCTATTGCCTTCATAAAAAACATCACAAACTTTTCAAAATCTTCCTAGAACAGAACAAAAGAAAAACTAATGCAATTTGAATATGGCTTTTATAAATCAGTACGTTATTGTTCTATTTCAATATGTTCACATCTCAAAAAGTTTATTTTCACACTAATCTCAACTAAAACATATTGCCGTAGGAAGTTGCTGCCATAGAAACAGAATAATTAAAAACTGTTTGCATTATCTGCTACTATGTTTTTCTGATTTCAAATTTTAAAGGGACCATTGATCAGTTGGTCTGCACATGTGCTCAGAGAAGAAAGAAGGTATAGATAATATGACAAGGAAAAATTTTAGCTCTAAAGTTAATTCAAACACATTATTCAAAGCAACTACTGCAGCATCTGTCAGGGAAATTTTTGAACACAAATAGCACAAAGGACGAGCTACAAAGATGGTGAAAGGCCTGGAGGGGAAGCCCTACAAGGAGAGGCTGAGGGCACTTATTCTGCTCAGCCTGGAGGAGACTGAGCTCAGACCTCATCAGGGTCTTCCTCAGGAGGGGCAGCAGAGGGACAGATCTGATCTCTGCTCTGTGTGACCAGTGACAGGACCCAAGGGAATGGCTGGAGCTGTGCCAGGGCAGGGTTAGACTGGATGTCAGGAAAAGGTTCTTCCCCCAGAGGGTGGTGGGCACTGAACAGGCTCCCCAGGGCAGTGGGCACGGCCCCAAGGCCACAAGAGCTCCAGGAGAGCTTGTACAGCACTCTGAGGGACAGGGTGGGATTGTTGGGATGTCTGGGGCAGGGCCAGGAGTTGGACTGGATGGTTCTTGTGGGTCCCCTCCAGCTCAGGATATTCCATGAATCTAAAGATCTATTAAGGGCATTTTTGGGGGTCAGATACCATTAACAGATTATCAAAGCTGACTGACCACAGTACAAGGACAAGTGAAATACCAAAGACAGAAAACACATCCTGCTCCATTTTAAAATCAGCAGGAGGTAAAAACTGCTCATCACGTATGGACACAGTATCACCTAAGAGCAATACATAGAAGTATCTGCTGAGTTGCTACCACTTCTCACTACAAGTCGCATCAGAAATACTTTGTGCAAGTGTTATTGATGAGTGCTAGAAGCATACTGCCAGACAAATTAACTGCCAACCTTTCTGAGGGCCCCTTCAGTCCTCCGCTTCCTGTAAGCCTGCTAAACTCTTCCCGAATACAACTGATAATCACTTTAAGGGTTACAGCTAAATTTGGTCTGAAAATACCATGTTTAAGTAAAAAGTGAAAAGGTTGAGTTTAAAAGAATTGCCCACCTGAAAACTTTTGCAAGCATTACTTTTTATTGTCCTCCCCAAAATATTTGACATATTAGTCTAATTCAGCTGGTTTTGTTTACTCACAAACTACTCGTTAATACATTTTCCTTTGATTTTTCCCACAGTCCTGATTATCCTTGTGTATTTAAAAGGCTGAAAGCAATACATAAAAATTATGAATAAATACGTCTAAAAACTGGCTCAATAAAGAAACCTTCACAATTTCTCACCAAGTTATCAGTAGAGCGTGGAGCATGCAACTGGCCTTGGCACAAATATGCTCTGCCAAGAAACTGATTCATAGGAAGCCTTCCTTTAAAGTACATCTGTAGACAGTCACTGCTCATTTCCAGATATCCCATCTGAGATCCAAAAAACCACATTTTAATATTTAAAAAATGCAATGAACAAATAAGAACTGTTAGCTTTTAAAAATGCCTACTCAAATGGTAACATCCAGCTGCATAGCAATATTACACAAAGATGCACACTTGTACTAGGTGTGGTACAAGCCCAACAAAATTTACTAAAATTCAAAGGCATACTTCTGTTGCTCCAAATGTATGGAAAAAGATACCTTCTTTATTTAACAAAACTCCTCGGTCAGTCACAGAACTGCTTACAGTATTCAAAAAATATTTCCTTTTTTAACACAATCGTTAACACAAAGAGAAAATTCTTAACAAAATGTTTTTTAAGTATGGATATTAGCTGGCATGTATGGATGTCAGTGCTACACCTCAGTTTTCAGACCACAGGCAGAATTTGAGTGGATTGCAGGCTGGGGAAAAAAAGTTTCGCAATCAGAATGTATTAGAATCTTCCTTCTTTTGGCTGGTAGGGTCTATTCACAGACACATTTTCTCCAGTCATAACCAAACTGCTAACTTGAAGTTTTCTGTAGCAAAGAAAAAAGAGGCATGGCAAACTATTTTATATATACTGTAGTATACCTTGCATATTTTGGTCTAATTGCAAACTTCACAGTTTGCTCACTAACTATAAAAAAGTGATTCTTTAGAGGCTGAGTTTTAAGGGAAAATGCATGTTTAAAAAACTGCTCTCCAAAACCAGAAGAGCATAACACTTTCCTCAGGTAGTTCAGGGATTGTTTTTGAGGTAGTAACTTTAACACTGTAAATACAGTATGCCATATACATGTTTTTACTCAATACAGATACACTGCCTAAATTACAAACCTGAAGTGCTTGCTCAGCACATAAAACATACAAGTCGGTGCTGAAGTTATCTGATGACTCAAGTGCAGATTTTCCTTCACTGGCTGATTTGATCAACTCGTAAGCATTCTTCAAAGCCTGAACATCTGCAATAAAAATGGAATAAAGAATTTATCCCTCAAGGTGGACTGACTAACATAATTGCATTCAAATGAGCTGTGTGATATCATGTCTTTCCTTCACAGAAATAAATTAAGAATGTTTCAGAAAAATAATATCAAACACATGTTGTTCAAAGTCAGACATGATTCTAAGATGAAGCGTTAATAAATCTCTTGGTATTTAAAATCACTAACATTAGCACATTAGAAAGTGAATTGCTCGGAATCCCTGGCTCCTTGAACTCAGCAGTTCTTCTTTCTATTGACACAGAAATTCGAGATTAAATCCTTAAAGTTGTTCTATGAACTGAACTTGACAGGAGGAACAGTGGATCGTCTAGAACACTACAGCAATTACTTCTCTGCATAGCCCAGAAGAACGCTTAAAGCATTCAGAGAAAGAATGCTTCCTCCACATACACGGTTTACTCACAGAACAAATTAAGATCAATCCATTTTCGTGTTAAAAGTGTGGCGTTTACTTTATTTAAAGACGAGCACAAGGTGGCAGCCGCCGGCCGCCCGCTCACCTCGGCCGCGCTTCGCAGCGCGGAGCCGCTCCCTCACGGCCTGCTCCGCCATCGCGCCGGGTGAGACTTCGCTCCGCGGGCGCGGCGCCTCTCCGCGGAGCCCCTGCGAGCGGGGGAAGGGCCCGCGAGCGGGGGAACCGGCCGCGACGGAGGGAACCGCCTGGGAGCGGGGGAACGGCCCGGGAGCGGGGGAACCGGCCGCGAGGGGGGGAACCGGCCGCGAGGGGGGAGACGGCCTCCGAGCGGGGGAACCGCCCCCGAGCGAGGCCCGCCGGGTACCTGGCCCCGGCCCCGGCCCCGGCCCCGGCCGCTCGCCTATCCCGGCAGCGCTCCCGCAGCACACTCGCCTATCCCGGCAGCGCTCCCGCAGCACACTCGCCTATCCCGGCAGCGCTCCCACATGCACACTAGCGTATCCCGGCAGCGCTCCCACATGCACACTAGCGTATCCCGGCAGCGCTCCCACAGCACGCTCGCCTATCCCGGCTCCCGCAGCACACTCGCCTATCCAGGCAGCGCTCCCACAGCACACTCGCCTATCCCGGCTCCCGCAGCACACTCGCGTATCCC
>JAWWEU010000160.1:36385350-36414095 GCA_035583155.1 Acropternis orthonyx
CAGGCTGAGCAGAATAAGTGCCCTCAGCCTCTCCTTGTAGGGCTTCCCCTCCAGGCCTTTCACCATCTTTGTAGCTCTCTTTTGGATGCTCTCCAGTGTCTTTAGATCTTATGTTGTGGTGCTCAAAACTGCCGTCAGGGCTGCAGGTGAGGCCACCCCAGTGGAGAGCAGAGCAGGACAATCCCCTCCCTTGACTGGCTGGTGCTGCTGAGCCTGATGCACCCCAAGACAGGGGTGGCCCTCCTGGCTACCAGAGCACACTGTTAAACTGTTGGTCTCTCAGTTCTTTTTATTCCTCAGTGTATAAAAATTTCCTGATTAGTTTTCTTGTGTTTAAAAGGTTGGACAACCTTTTAGACAAAGTTGGGTGTACACAAAGAACTATAGATTTTTCTCTCTGCCCTGATGATGTCATCACCTTGTATTCCACCGTAACTTTGTGATTTCTCCAAATTGTCTTTTCAGGCTGGTGATCCAATTCTAATCTACTTTGATTCATCATCTGTACTGAGCACGCTTAGACAGCCAGTTAAAATGGGAGCCAGTGGACTTTGTGTTGATGGAAATCCTGCTGGTTAGTAAAGGGGGAAGAATATCTTAGGGTGATTTGCTTCTGTTTGAGCTGTTGTCATGTCTCAACTCAGGCTTCCTGGACAGTAAAAACACAAGCTGTACTCGGATTTTTGCCAATTTGAGCAAGAGCTGCATGACGGACCCCGCCCTAAATGCTGCCTCCTACTACCGGGACTTCACTGTGCTGAAGGTGCGTGTCAGATTTCTTGCTTTTGTACAAAATTGCTTGACTTTGCATTACCTTCCTCTGCAACTTCAGCTAACTGGAAAACTGAAGGTCAATCTGGTGTGTCATTCCTGATCTCCCAGTTGTTGAGGCCTTCTTGCTAGGACACCTGTTAAAAATGTTGTAATTGGTGATAATCCTTCAAACCTCTTTCAGATAAATTTCAGTTATTAACAAATTCTTAATGTATTTAACAGGTATTTCATTGATACTTCATAGTATTAATGGTTTATCTAGAGCTCTCTTGCATTTTAAACAGACTGTTTTATCAAAGTATTCCTTTCCGTTCTGTCAGCTTGATCAACCAAGCAGTGCATGTTCTTCATAAACAATGAGGGTTTGTTTTACACAGCATGTTACCTCTAAAATGATACTGAAGGCCACTTACCAATATTATCTCTGTTTACAATCATAGATTGAATTCCATATTGATTTCTACACTATTTATTTAATTTCAAAGTAATGGATTTACTGTTCTGGGTTCATCATGATGGTCTTACTGAATGTTTATATGAAAATATCTCCTCTTGGTGTTCCACAAGAAAACAACATTGTAAATATGAACACCTTACTAAGACTGATGACTCTGTTTCTCCTTATATTGGGAATCTAAATCAAGATAACTGTAGCAGAGAGTATTCTATTGATCAGATTTAACTCATGTTTTCAGGGCTTTCTTTGTCACTTTCTTTGTGGCCAAAATTCAGTTTTTCCTTAACTGGAAGCTGAAGTAATTACTTGATGGCAGAAGAGTGAGTTCCAGGAGTGGATCAGAGATGTGGTACTTCAAAGTATCTGCATTCTGCAGGACATTAGCAAGGCTAAGATTAAGTTTGTCTTCTGATGTTTTAAAATACATTCTGTGGATTAGGTCTGTGATTTATATATCACAAGATGATGACAAGTTTTTCACATCTGGAATAAACTAAGTAATTTTATCAATATAATATGTAGGCTCTGTTTAGTGATGATTTCATTACTTTAGGCACTTGTAAACGCAGAAATTTACTTGGGTTTTTTTTGGTGTTGTATAATCGTTTGTTTATTTTCCACAGGTACCAATTAGTGGCACCATTGTGCAGTCCATGAAGGTCAGTCTCTGTCACCAATTTCTACTTCTGAAATAAAACATATTGGGATTTAAAGCATTCATAGTTTTGTCTATGGGTTGGGAACTTGGGAGAATGGGAATGTGCTGTGTCTGAGACAAGGGTTTTTTTGACTAAAGTGTGACATTATAGAAAAAAACCAGGGCTATAAGGAAGGATGTACTTTTAAATGAATGGGCACAGAGATAAGTCAGGGAGGTAGCTTGTTTTCTTAGAAAAAAATTTAGCATCTGGTGCTGGGTGATATGCCCACAGATCACAGCTATAGCAAGGAGATAAATCTGACTTGGATGGAAAAGCAGAGAGAAAGAGTGAAAAATGCACAATCCTTTTAAACAACTACTAATTATTCATCTGCTTCCTGTCTCCAGGTAAATGTCACGGCAGTCGCACCGCCTGAAGCTCCCCGCTTGAGAGACAACACATGTACCAATGTGGTTTCTGAGGTATGCGAGTCTTCTTTCCTTTGAGCAGCTTAACACAAGCTTAAAGTCATTGCCCTATCACCTTACTCTGTCTCTGATTATTCTCTGAATTGGACTTTCAGGTGATCTACGAGGTAGAATACAGTGGCACAAGTGGGATTCAGAGTGTTTCTGTCCAATTCAAAGTGAGCAACATCTCTGGGAACTTCGGGTCGTCTCTGCAGCAACACTTCACTTTGCACTTCTGGGTTAGTGCCCCTATCCTCTGTGGGCTTTTACCAAGTTTGTAGTCTGTAGTGCATGACCCCATTTGTTACAGATGAGATCTGAAAATATTAGAGCACTGTCACTGTGATAGAGTAGTAACAGAACCCTGGGATGTAGGTGGTAGTTGAAGGCAGGAGTGGATGCATTTCTGGTCTCAAGTAAACCAAGCTGGTAGAAAAATTCAGGCTCAGTGCAAGCATGCAGTCCTACATTGCGTAAATTTCAAGGGACTGATTGTTTTAATCTGATTTTTTTTTGCTATTGATTTGGTTTGTGTGCTTTTCTGGTTTTTTTTGTTGGGGTAGAATGGAAGAGGATGACATAAGAGTCACCAGCATGGTCTTGTGAAGGAAAGGGTTGAAGCTAGCGCTTTATCTGAGGGCTCAGGGTTTGTCAACAGAGTTGCTAAGTGTATTCCAGGTACTTATTTAACTTTGCCTGTGCAGCAGGAAAGAGAGTTACTTTGTAGTGGGTGGAAATCTGAGAAATACTATTGTGTGTTAAGTTCACATAAATCTTGTCCCATATAGGCAATGTAAAGTTGTGTAAATGATCTCAGAGGTTGGTAACTGTGCAGTGCAACCATGTTGAAGTTATCCCCAGAGGAGGCTCTCACCATAAAACAATTTAGAAGTGGAATGTGTCACTAAGAATCAGGGTCAAGCAGGGTTTGTTCTGCAGTTCATCTGTAGAATTGCCCAGACTGATATGTTCCCTTCCTCACAGACAAATGCTGAGCAGTAAGAATTCATTGTCCTGAGAGCTTTCCTGGTAGTATCCACATTTCAGGTCCTGACATTTAGGTTTTTACCTCCTGGACTGCAAGTGAACTTGCCAGGTAAGAAAGAGGCTTTGGAAACAAATAATGGGAGTTTTAATAGTGCAGAATATTCCGTCTTTCAAAAAATGGTTTACATTTACATTTTTGAGAATGTGAATTTGATCTTCCGAGATGAATGGATCTCATTTGTGCTAATATTTTCTTCTTCTTCTGTTTCTTCCTTTTGCATCTTTGTAGACCAAGACCCTTTCTCATACATTGCCCAGAAGTGGAAACCCTGGCTATATCACTGGAGCACCACTGTTGATTGCAAACAATGGTGCCATGCAGCATGTATCCTTTTTCTGCTACTAGTTTTTATTTATCACTCAGTTTCTTGACTTCTGGTACTCTCTTTTCTGGACTTTTGTAGTCCTCTGGTAGGAATAAGGAGGAATGTGGGGTGAGTGGATTGTTAAACACAAGATGAGTGTCCTATACTGTCTGTTGAGGCTTTTGTTTGGCTTCTTGACTTAGAGTCTATCAGATGAGTATTTTACGGAGTGAAAGTGATGGAAGTTGCTCACAGTTCCTCAGACACACTGTAGAATTTGGAAAGAACATAAGAACAGGCTGCAAACTCAGGTAACAACACACTCTGCAGTTGTCCTTCCTGACATAGCTGGAAGGTGTGGACTTAGCATGTGTTTCCATAGTCTGTCATGCAGTGTCCTTCCCAGAGGTCACCAATGGGTGTCTACAGATCTTTCATATCCTCCTAAGAGAACCTGGGTATCAGAGAGATGGGGGACTACTAGAATAATCTGAACATTGTGAAGGCCTTCTGGGACATTGTGAGGCTGTAGTCTGGCAATGTCTTGGACAACAGTAGAGTTTATATTTGAGGAGTGAATTACAAAGGAATCTTAGAAAGTGATTATTTTGATGATTTGGATTGTTCTTTTGATAGAGCAGGTGTAGGACCGCAGGTGTGATAACATGGCTAAAGAGCTGTCAGTTTTCCTTACCATGCATTACTCTGCCATATTTTTCTCCCTTCTCATTGCAGAGATAATTGAAAATGCATCTGTTTAATATCAATACTTGTTGACTCTTTACAAAAGCAGAAGAAACACTCATTACAAAGGAAGAATGTTCATAGTGGGGGATTTTTTTGGCCTGAAACTCACTTTGTCAAAGCTGTTATTTTCTCATTTTCAGACTGTCCCCATTACTGGAAGCAAGTAATTGTAGTTACATCCAGCAGAAGTTATACAAGGCTTTTCAGGTGATGAACAGAGCAGAGGACCTTGCTATAACTGGCAGTGCTCATTCAACCCAGACAGAAGAGTGGACAACCATTCTGGTTCAAAACTGCAGTGTGCAGGTAATGTGAATGCAAGAGGACCAGCTGTGAATATTTTTCCTTTCATATCTTTGTGTTGCCTCAGGGAAGCGTGGGCATCTGGACTTTCTTTATGTGATGATCCTCTGGCTCTTAGGAGTCTTGCCACCTGTAAGCAGTCATGGTTCATACTGTTAGGGCACTTAACAAAAAACCCCCCAACAAAGCCTGAGAGATTTCATATCCCTTGAATCCTGTTTCTGCTATTTATATGGGCAAAAAGAGTTTAGTACTGAATCCAGGGTTGTGTTACAGAGTTTTCTGTCAGCCTTCTAGAACTAATAGTACCTGGTCACTTGCTATTAATTTAATGTTTTTGTTGTTATCATCCTTTCTTATTGTCCAGTTTTTTACCTAGTAAGGTCAAAATTTTGCAACCAAAGTACTTTTAATAATTATTAATCTGTCAGATGGCCTAATGGAATGCAAAATCCAAGTGGTATGGCTGAGACAAATTCTGTTTGGAAATGAGGTGACAGTGAGATAGACATAGCTCCAAAAGGGATGGTTGAGCTGACCAGAAGTTATGGAGTTAGTGCTGAAGTGACCTATGCTATCCAAAATATTACACTTGGACCATAATAGTCCTTCTTCACTTTTAAAATACTGTATTAAGTTGATTGTAGTATATTTTATTTTCAGGCTGTGAAATGCACTTCCTGTTGCATGGTTCCTGTGACCCTGGAGATACAGATACTGTGGACTAAAGTAGGCCTTCTGTCCAACCCACAAGCTCAAATACTGGGTGCACGGTACTTTTACCAGTGTCACCCCCTGAAGGTATGGAATTAAACCTCCTCC
This sequence comes from Acropternis orthonyx, assembly GCA_035583155.1. Classification (NCBI taxonomy): domain Eukaryota; kingdom Metazoa; phylum Chordata; class Aves; order Passeriformes; family Rhinocryptidae; genus Acropternis; species Acropternis orthonyx. Next base: position 36,390,917 of record JAWWEU010000160.1, read on the forward strand.
TCACACACAGAGGTAGTTAAATGGGATTTACAGGTTGTTTAAGAACCAAGGAATTGAATGGTCTTGAAGCTAAGTAAGTTAAGATTTACTGAACTTTAGCAGTGATCTGGCTGCAATGGCAAGAGTTTGCATTTAACAGCTCCATAGAGGAAAGTTGTTTTGAGGTCTGTTAAGTACTGTCCTCACTCAGTTGCACAATTGGAAAAGGTACCTTCTTTCCAACTCCAAACCACCTTCTGCCATTTAAGGACTCAAACTTTAACCTTTTAATTATGCTCAGTATAAAGTTGTATTTACAAACATTCAGTTACTCCATGTTTACTTGGTTGTCTCTTAAAGCCTTGATACAGAATTTGAGTTGATTTATATTTCACAGACCCCACAGCATGCTGCTAATCTGTGCAAGAAGACATTTTTGTTCTTCTAGAGGTTCTGAAATCACCAGGTAGCTGAGGAAGAGACTAATGCTGATGGCAGCAGACTTGAAGAATTAAGGAGGAAGGCTCTAAGAAAGAGGTGTTCAAGGGCAGGTTGGAGAGAGCTCTGAACAACCTGCTGTAGTGGAAGATGTCCCTGCTCATTGCAGGGGACATGGACTAGGTGATCTTTACAGATCCCTTCTAACCCAAAGTATTCTATGGTTATGTGATGTCAGCAGGAACTAACAGGGCCATAAAGAATAATGGATAGTCTTTTTTAAGCAAGTGTCAGTGGATTTTTGGTTTTTGACATCACATAGTCTTTTGGGAAGCTCATATATTTCAAGGCTTAGGCTTCTCTGTAAGGGCTTTAGGGAGAGCAGGTGACACCTGCCCATGGCATTTGCATGGCAGTGAGGTGTGATATGGTACGTGTCTGTCTGATCCATTAATACTCTTTGAGCTTCAGACTTGGTCTAAATGAGACTTTACATCACTTGTTTGGATGCATCTCATGGTACCTCTTTGTCCTCACTTCTTGCAAAATACATGAAGAGAAACAGGATAGGGTAATATTAACTGTGTAAAACTCATACGGCGTGAGGCAAACTGACACCCACGAAAATACTTTCTAAATCTGAGCTGTTATGTGGCTTCATTAACAGAACTTCTTTCTGAGCAGGAAGACTTGTGTTCCTAGTAAAAATGCAGGGTACCTATCCCTTAATAAGGATTAGCTAATCAAGAAGAAGGAGATTTGGATTTCATTTGCTCGAGCAACTGATGCTAATTACTTTAGAGCTGTAAGGTATATTGCCAAGCAAGTTTCTGGCAGCAAGAAAACCCCGTGCAATTAAAATCAGTCCGGACTTCATCAGTGGCAATCCACAAATTAGGATTGTAAGTAAAAGCATATTGGCAAAGGAGCAAGTTTGTGCCATAGGCAGCAGTTAGGAATTGCAGCCATTTGTAAGCACAGCAGTGAGATCACCAGTGTGTGCTGCACATTGCTTGACTATCAAATTATGTTACTTCCCAGTTTTAGCTTACATATTCTCTCTCTGAGTACTATCCTTTAGTTCCTTTAACTGTTCTTTGGAGAAAACCTTTTCCTTTAGACCACACTGCATCACTGCAGAGTTGCCTAAGTGACTGGCCAGAAAACAGGGAACCCAGGAAAGACACCCTGATTTGTACACCCATCCACAATATCTAGTCACAGTTGTATTTGGACTTCCTAAAAATACAGGACATTCTTAAGTGATGTAGAGCTCTACAGGAGCATGCTGGAAGTTTCTTGAGGTTGCCTTCTCCCAGCTGTTGAGGAGGGGCTGTAAATGGGGCTTTTTTCCCTGCACTAATCTCTCTGACTTTAAGGCAGATTTTGAAGGTCCAGACACAAAATCAGTCATCTTGAGGCTTCTTGTTAGCTAAGGCAATTGGGCGTATTGTGTGTTTACTCATTGATAGGAGAACTTCCTTCCATCAGAAGTGAGGGGGAAATTCTAATTGTAACTGCTCAGGGGGAGTAATTTGTGACCGAGGACTGCTCCGACGTGGAGGGCAAGAAGGGGTTAAACTGGCTGGAAGCAGGAATGCTTCCTTCACCTTGCAAGTGAGTGAAGTTTCCCGGTGATGAGATAAGAAACAGCCTCAGCATTGTATTGTAGCGGTTCTGGAATGGGAGTGCTCGGGGGCCACTTTTGTGCAGCAGAGGTGGGCTGGGGGCTGGGCCCGAAGGGCTGAAGTGCCTGCATAGTGCTCCCAGGATTGGTGCTGCTGGTGCAAGTGTATACAAGGAATCTGCTCATGATGCATCTTTGCAGACTCCATGTAGAGCCATGTGCCGCAGTAAGACTGTACTCACTGCATTGTTCATTTTATTTTTCTTTTCTATTTAAGCACAGCAGTGGTTTTTTTAATTCACCATGAGAGGTAGCACAAAAATTCCCCAACAGGAGTCTCAGTATTACTGTCTTAAGAGTCATGAATTCTGTCTTGCAGCTTTTTGGAATGCTTCCTACAGAACTTTGCCCTTATGGCAATCTTCCAAATTCTTCTCAGGGAGGTGAGGTCGTGATTTCATAGGTTGGCTTAAAGCAGTGCAAGCATAGAAGGTATGCTGCCAGTAGCTTCCCTCTTAATGTTAGCATGCAGAGCTGGGAAGTGGGGCAGGAAGTGAGGTTGCTCTTTTGGCAGCAGCATGGTCTTAAATCAGCCCAAGGTAGCCATGAAACCCCACACAACTCGAGGAGCAAGTGTATTGGTTGTCTTGCAGCATTCTGTTGAAACAGAGGCCTTAGAATTTCATCGTTACCTGTCTGTCTCCTTTCTGAAACAACATCCTAAAACATGAGAAATAAATCTATTGTTGTATTAGTCCTTGCTTTATTTTACTGATAGGATTTCATCTTGTGGTGGTTCTGTTTGTTTCTGGCAGCAAATACTTGTCCAAAGGGCCAGGTGATTTTATCTTACCTACAGTTTTTAATTTTATAAAAAATAAAGCTAGCTTTGCTTCTGTTCTTATTGCTAACTAGCTGATATGTCTGTCCTCTGAATAGAAGACTTACTCTAGCAGAGCTTGAGTCACTGCTGCCACTTTGGAGATCTGTAACATAAAATGCACAGTAGCTACTGCTCTTTCCTGTGCCCTCAATTTATCTGCTGAGTATCAATTTGGGGAAGAGGGTTTACTCCACTGAAAACTGAAGACACTTAACTCCTACCATTGTAAAGACATCTTGCTTACCAGTCATCTGTGGTGGGTGTCCATTAGAAAATTGAGGGCAGATACATATTTTGCATTGTCTGCTTAACTGTGCTTTCCCTCTTGTTGCAGCTCCTGAGTGCACACGCAGTACCTGTGACAACTGTCGTCACCTTCACTGACATGACAGACTGGCCAGAACCGCCCCGGGGCCAGCCCCAAAGGCACTGGAAACTCCCATTTGACATCTTTTTCCCATTCAAAGTGGCACTGGATTTAGAAAGCAGTTATAGAGGTGATCTGGCCGGCTATTTTTTGTTGATTCTAATAATGTCTAGTATCCTCTGCTTTTGAAAATAGATGGGGCTTTTACTTAAAGTCCAGTAGGTGAATTGATACCTTCAGAATACGATCCAGATCATAGGCTTTTCTCCTCAGATTCTATTACTGTGCCTGTGATATCTGTGTGCCTTCTGCTCTTGGATTAAGCCATGGGACCATCTTCTGTCCTGTGTCCTCTCATGCCCCTGTTCTCTGTATGTTACAACCTGTGAACATCACTGCAGTGAAACACTTGAGGACTGGAGGGATCCAGAGACATTGCATTAATGAGGGACAGGAAGGAGGATGTTGAAGTGATTGGTCCATGTTCCCAGAAACCCAGCATGCTCTGTAACCAAGGAATATGGAGAGGGGAGCAAAGGTCAATCCAAGCATTTTGGAGCTGCATTCAGTTATCTCCCTGTTGGAGGAGCACCAGATTTTTCTGTACGAAACTTACATGAACACTTACAATACAGGAGTCCTCCTGGCTGGCCTGCATTCTTATTTTATGAGGAGACATGCCTGCCAGTCAACTGTAACCTGTCCTTGTTACATGACAACCATGCCTCTGTGACCCTTTCTGGCTCTTATTTTTCTCTGTCTTTTCAAATACAGATACTCAATTGAAATTGTCTTGGTTTAATCACTGTTTACATTAGCAATAGCGTTGCACAAAGCAAAGTAATTGTAAATGTCCCATACTCTGAAATACAGTTGAATTTCTGAAGTTTGTCAAGACATCTTTCTTCTTGGTATTTTCAGCCTGAATCTAATTTTTCCTAGATACAAAACATTATCTTATGGCTCCAGATCAGAACTGAACTGAAAATGATAGCCACTGAAGTTCTAAGTGGCACATCAGAGGGAGTTGTAAATGGTTCTGAAGTTAAAAAATTGATTATTTTAGAAAGAATTTATAGATGTATTAGGAGACTGAAGCTTACTGCAGTACCTTTCCTCTGGTTCAGTCTCTGGGACCAGGATGTAAGTTTACTGTTTTCAAAGTTAAAGATGATGTTCTGACTTTATGATCTGCCCCATTCTGTTGTACAGGAAATTTGCTCAATCATTCCAGGAAGACGTTGGATGAAAGTATGTTTTTTTTATCAAAGGATTTATTATTTACCTTAAATTCTTCAGATGATGGAAAAATTTGCCCCATACAATGCCAAGTACTCCAGTGGAATCAGTAGGGGTTAGGAAGATCAGAGCCTACTGTTAATACAACATATTTGTTGCCTTTGTACATATACTGCATGTAGCAACTTTGTTGCTCCCCTTCATTACAAACTTTCAAAAAAGTTCAAAAATAAACTGAAAAACTTGTAATTAGTCCAGGTATCAAAGGAGATAATAAGAATTAAACAAAAGCAAATATGCAGATTTTGGGGTAACTTCACATATTTACTTTTGTGAGTGTTTCCATGGTTTATTAGCTGGGAAAGAATTCCCATGCAAGCATCTGCTGCTTCCAGGGATTCTGATTCTGAGGCAGCCCATGCAGCCTGGACTTCCAGTGTTACACAGGGCCGCTGGTACAATACAGCAACAAGCTTGCATTTTTAGGTAGACGTGGCTTCTCAGCTGTGCCTGTAATACCTTTTCAAAGCTTTTAGTGGAACTCAGTTGTGTAGTTTGTCCCATGTTCTCTGGTGCCTCTGATCTGTGGAATCCAGGAAATTAATTTACAGATGACAGTAACTGAATTAACAAAGGGTTAGCTGGAGAAACTTCCCAAATGTCACATTGCCAAGTGTGTTGGAATGAAAAGAATCTGGCATCTTTCTTTTCTGCATTATTGACGTAATTCAGTTAGGTGTGACTGGAGAGATACTGTGTGCTCCATGAGCTGCAAATACAGGAAGTGCGGTAAGAACCATATACTCTAATTCTCTGCCATACCCCAACCTCCAACATGTCCTATTTTCTAGCTCTTGTTTTGCCCCTCTGACATTTTGTCACTGCAAGAAATGGAGCTGGGAAGAGCCTTGTCCATAACCTGGTCTGGCCTGAATTAAGGCTTGTTCAAAATCTAGACATGCCATAGCAATGGATGTGGGTTTTGAATCTGCAGTTTCCTGTGAAGGTGTATTTTAGTGTTTTCACACTGTCCGAGTGAAGGCGATCTTTATTACATGATCTTTAAGGTCCTTTCCAAGCCTGACTCTTGGAAGATGCAGTTTTGGATTTCAAAATTACAGAGCCCGCGGGCGGGGCCGGAAGCGACGTGAGGCGGCTGCGGCTGAGGGGAGCGGGCCGGGCCGGGCACCGAGCCGAGCGGAGCCGGGCGGTGAGTGGGGGCCGGGCATCGAACCGGGCCGGGCACCGAACCGGGCCGAGCAGAGCCGGGCGGTGAGTGGGGGCCGGACACCGGGCAGAGCCGGGCCGGGCACCGAACCGAGTCCGGGCCGGAGGTCGCAGAGGCAGCGCGGGGCCCGTTCGCGGAGGGGCGGCCCGGGCCGGGCTGTGCCCGCCGCCCGTCGGTGCTCCCGTTCGCCTCCCGCGCGGGGCCGAGGGATGAGGGCGTGGGGGAGAGGAGAAGGGTCTCAGCCTTGGCGCTGCCGGGCTGCACACGCACGCTCCGTTCTCCCGGACCCCGCAGGCTTCCCGACGCCGCTGAGACTCGCGGTCACGGTTTGCCCGCGGTCCCGGAGCGGTGCTGCCGTGGGGAGAGACCGGGAAATCGCAGTTTGGTCCACTGCGAGCACCAGACGAGCTGATCGGAGCTGCACGGGCGTCCACCCCTCGGAGCCCCGTGAGAGCAGAGCTGCTGCTTCTCTGGAGGTTTCTCTTTCCTTGCTGGTCTCTTGTGCCTACCTACAAGATTTCTCCATAACCAAAGAAAACATTTAAACCCTCCTGACACTTGCCTGATACCCTAACAGTCACAACCTAGGTCTTGACCTGACTTGGTGATAAGGCTGTGTTCTTCACATAGTGTTTCTTCACAGTAGACAAACAGGATCAGATTAGACGGTTTTTAAAGTAACAGCCCTCTGAGAAAGGTGCTAAAACTGTAGATAAAGGAGTCTTAATGAGCAAAGCTGACACTGTTTACCAAAAGCCTTTGGCAACTGTCTCTGTACTGTGAAGTCAAGAAGAGTTTTATTTTCTTCAAGGAATAATATCTCAAATATTTCCATAACTGCTTATACCTGAGCTGACTCTGTACCCTAAAATTGATGGGTGCTTGGAAGTGTTTACCTTCTTTCTCTCCCCAGATTTGCTGTTGAAGACACTGAGAGAAGCAAATTACAAAGGTTAAAACAAAGTTTTCTTCTTTGCTGTTCTATAGTAAAGTGTTTATGTTTAGTCACTTCAGAAACTATATTACCTTTTCCATATTTGTGTCAGCAAATTTTTTTTTTGTGTAAAGTTTTACTGATTTATTTCTGTGTATGTAAATTGCTTTACTGATTTATTGCTGTATTTTCTGTATAAGCTATTCTTTGCTGGGGTTGTTATAAAAATTGTGTTCAATAGCAAAGTGAACATCTTTCAGGCTTAATTTCAGTAATTTTTCAGCTGCATGTTGCACGTTGTGTTAGGAGGAGTACGGAAGCAATGCTATTTTTAAGTTTTTCTGCATGGAAGAAAATACCTGAGAGTAACTGTGCATGATACTCTGAAAAGTCAATTCAAGATGTAGTGAAAGTCAAAAAACAAATAGAATGGTAGAAATTATCACTTAAAGAATGAAGTGCAGAATAAACATGCCACTGTATAAATCCTTGCTTTGTCCAAATTTGAGTACTCTGTGCAACTCTGTGCACTCCCTTGGGTAATATACTGTACTCTGTTTGGGCTAACTGGGAAGATGGAGAACAGCAAGGGAGATGATTGTATATATGAAATAGCTTTGATATAAGGAAAGCTCTGAGGGCAGAGCTCATCGGGGTCTGCAGCTTCCTCACGGGGGGGCAGCGGAGGGACAGCTTCAATCTCTGCTCTCTGTGACCAGTGACAGGACCCGAGGGAACGGCTGGAGCTGTGCCGGGGGAGTTAGGCTGGATCTCAGGAAAAGGTTCTGCCCTCAGAGGGTGGTCGGGCACTAACAAGCCCCCCTGGAGATTCTATGGTTCTAAATGATTCTGTGATTCACTTAATTTAGAAGTGAGTGCAAAGGGGAAATGGGAGGTAAAGTGAAGACCAAACCCAGCACTCTTGCCCTTCAGGGGGGGTTTCTGCTACAGTGGAGAAAAGAAAGGATATAAACAGCCTAAGGAGCTAAAGCCACTCTCACAACAAGTGTGGCCGTGCATCCCTTTCATCTGCTGTCTGCAGACATGTGAGAACAGGGGGAGTCTAGGTGAAGGAGGCTGTGGGAGACGGCTCAGCAGCCTGTGTTGTGGGTAGGGCTGTCTGGACTGGTCTGGGACCAGACAACACAGTCATTAACGCTGGAACTTGTAAAGCCCAGGATTTGGTGCTGCAACGTGGAGCGGAGTTACATCATCCGGGGCACGGCGGGGTGGCGGGACGGGGCGCTGCCGCCGCGGGTGCCGATTGGCTGCGGCCGCGGCCGCGGCGGGCGGGATTGGCTGCGGCGGCTGAGCGGGGCCCGCGGATTGGCTGCGGTGGGACAGCGGGGCGGGCCCGGCGGGCGCGCGGCTGCCCCGCGTGCGGGCGCTGCTCCGCGAGAGCCGCGGCGGGAGGCGGCGGGTGCGGAGCGCGGGGGGCGCGGGGGATGCGGAGGGGGACCCTGGGGATGCCGGGGGGGGGCGCCCGGGGGGTCCCAGGGGTCCGCGGGCCCGAACGCCTCGGGAAAGCCGCGTGGCTCCTCGGTCTCCCCCCTCACCCGCAGGGACGCGGCCGCGGGGCCCGGCCCTGCCTCCGGTGCTGCTGCTCTGCCGTACAGACCCGGTTGTGCTGCGGCCACGATCGACAGAGCCGGCGTGGCACGATGGAGCAGCCGCGGCTGGCCGGGGGTTCCGGGGCGGGCTCCGGGGCCGGGACACGGGGCGGCCCCGCGGGATCCTTCTGGGCAGGAGGGATCGCGTGGCGCTCGCTGCTCTGAATCGCCGCTTCCCTGTGCGTGGCACGCTGCAGAACGTGGGCGAAGCTGTTCGCGAGCTGCTCGAAAGACCATTTATTTCAAGTATTTTAAGTATTCCTGTATTTTAGTCAGCTTTTCTGAACTGGCGCCCCTCTGGGGTTTAAGTTTGCATGAAGAACTGCAGATCGGTTTTGGGGTTTCCCCCTTTGCAAAAGTTTTGTTAGGTAAGGTAATGAAGCGGTTTAAATAGCAAAAGCTTCTGCATGTCACAGGGAACTTACTTGTGTTGTGGTAAAGACACACTTCATGGCAATTGTGTGCATTTCCTTGGAATTTGATTTGCCTCTGCCTCGTTGCTTAGAAGTAGTACAGAACAGCTCTTTCTATCAGTTTGATTTCCGGATTTTTTTCACTTATTGACTGGCCTAATACTGAGGTATTTGCCTTTATATATAAAACTGTGGGAAAAGTTATTTAATTTAATTTAATCAGCTCACAGCAAATACTTCTGGACACCCTATGGGTCTGCAGCCAACAGACTGCAAAAACCGGAGTTACGGATTGTCATTGTTCAAGGCACCAGTTTTAGGATTTGAGATCTCTGCTTGCTTTGGAAGGTGACTAAGTCTCTTTATGCTGATCTGGAACAATCTAAATATATTGTGCTACTTAACAACTCTTTTGAAGATAAAAATACATGCAAACTAGCCAATAGTAGTGCTTTCTGTTAGTAATAATATAGGGATAACTTTAATTATTTAAAGAGATAATGGGAAAATGGTAGTTTTAAAGGTCATGTTTGGAGACTAGTTTAGAAGAAGTAGGTTTTTCTGAAAAAAAAAAGGTTAAGCCGATGCTAGGGGAGATAACCTGAATATTGCATTTTGCATTTCTTTTTATTGTTCCCTCTAAGGCAGAAGTATTTTATTATTTTTTGTATTTTATTTTTAATTATGTAACTTTTAAAAAAAATTTTGTTACTGAAGACCAGAACCATTCCAGGTATGGAATGGTGGAAATGCAAGTGGGATGGAAAATGAGGATTGAAATTACCTTTAAGTCCTTGATTGAGAGAAGAGAAAGGAGTTAGACTGACCTTCAAAGAAAGCTTGTGGTCTACAGCATACCTTGTGCTCTGTGCTTTCTGTCAGCGTCATTTCCAGTTCACATATCTTCATTTTCTTGATGTCTGCTGCTTTAAACTTTTTGTTTTCTTGTTAACTCAGTCTCCTTGCCTTTTCTCACAAGTTTCAAAAACATGCTTTTTTTTCCTAATGCTTTTCTTTTCCAAGATCCACGTATCTGATGCTTCTCACCCTTCATTGCCTGCTTGTCTTCAGCAGAGGTGTCTCTGGCAAAGAGAAACTGGAGGCAGCCTCCCAGAAGGACAAGCTTGCTCTTAGTTGCCAGCAGCCCTGTAGTGACAGCCTTGGAGGAGCAGCCACGGAGAGGCATAGCTTGGCCTGGCCACTGTGGGTCTGTGTCCCGTACAAGACAGCGCCAGGAGAAGGTTGTCACTGCAAGAGGAGTTGAAGGCCTGACAGGAGAGTTGTAACAGGAGGTGTCTGGGGATGAGTGCCGCCTTCTGTTCCTAAGGGAGATGGTCTGCGAACGGAGCTGAAGAGAAATGGGCAGTTCCACTCAGGATACTTGTGTTGTAAGGGCTTCTGGATAAAGGACCCATTGTCTGCCAGCTGTGGTTGTCAGAATTTTGAGCATCCCTCTGAGATACAAGGAAGATCCTGTTGAGAAGACTGTCTGATAGTAGGTGTGAAGGTGAACTTCAGGGTGGAAGGCTGGAACAGCCAGATCTGTGAACAGTGGGAATTGTGCAGCCCCAGAGGCAGGTACATGACTGTTAAGGGCTCACAGGGGGAATGTCTAGTTAGGACCGTTCCCCAGCAACTTGAAGCTTGCACTGTTATGAGCAGAAGACTTTGACTGGTTGCTTAGTTTCATCATCTGCTCAGAGTCCTTTGCCTCATGCTGGCAGGGTTCATTATTGCCATTTCAGATGAAATACAGAACTGGATGGATGTTGCAGATTAATATTGTTAAAATGCTGTGTGATGTCAGCTTTGCTGGACTAGAGAACCATTATCTGCTGATGGCTGCCTTGTCTAATGTAGTGGTGTAGATTTTGATAAGAATTATAATGAGGGATAATAACAATACATTGATGCAGAGTAATGGGACAACTCCAAGTGTTCATGTTCATGTGTGCCAGAACTGGCAGTTCTATAACTGTCCTGGTATTTGTAATAGCAGTCTTTCAGTGCATTTACTATGAGATCTCTGTGTCCTCTTTCCAATACCTTTTCTGTCCCATAGCTTGTGCAGTGGTGTTTGTTTTATTCCAGTGGTGCAGAGAAATGGATTGAAAGCGAGTAAAGCAGGCAAAATTTTGTAAAGGGGGAAGGAGAGGTTTCATGGCTAATTAACTGTCTGGGAGGACTGGATTCTCGTTAATCTCCTCTGGTTCCTTTGTGATAGTAAATGTATTACTTAACTAGAGGTGTCATAGGTAATTGCTAACTCTCTATCCCTTGTTTGCTGTGTACTTGCTGTAGTGAATTTTAGAAACAGAAGAATCCTGAATGTTTACAAGTTCAGTCAAGGGAAGCTAATGCCAAGTACCTTGGAAATTCATGTCCTTACTTGCAGTCATAGATAACGTCTTGTAATTTGGTAGTGCTCAGGGGAAAGCGAATGAGCATATTTCCTGTATTAAATAGGGCTGAGGTTCATGACAAGTGTAGGAGATGCTCTGTTGTGGGGTGTACAGAGAAGTCTGGATGATGCAACCTCTCTCTGGTTTTTCTGTCTCCCAGTCTTCTCTCTGGAAAAAATTATGACTTTTGTCCATTTTAAGTACATTCACTAATAGTGTTTTCCCTTCTTGGGGAACCATGTTTTGTTCTTTACCTTTAATAATGATCTGGCAGCAGGTAGGGAACAGGAGCCTTCAGTTCTTCTATGTCACTGTGAGCAAATTCTGCAAAATGGAAAGGAGGCACAAGGAAATTGTATTAATACTATACAGGACTGAGAGGAGTTGAAGATATAGATGAAAAATCACTGATATTTAACCAGTTTTCCCCCTTCCTCCCTTTTAACTTGCAGGTATCCTTGATTTGCAGAAGGCATCTCAGAATGTTGTGTCAAGCTGCTCTGAGCCCTGTTGTCCGTTCCCCTGGATGGTGCTTTGTGTTGTCTCCACGTGCTGTGGCAGCCATTCCCCATTCATGTATGTATGAGAGACAGCACATCTTTCTAGGACTGCTGGTCACTGTGTCTGGGCACGTCCGTGCTCTTTGCTGTGATGAAAGGAAAATCATCTCATTAACATCATTCAAACTTAACCTCCTCTGAAGTGAACTGTGGTTGAAGCTCTACTTTCTTAATGTTACTTGCTCCCTTAACTCAGTAGTATTCATCTAGATGCCTGAGTTTGTTATTTTTCATTCTGACATGGATTTCAAGCAAAAAAAATGAGTTGTTAAAGTACTGCTACTGTAAAAGTTCTTTATTTCAACCTCATACATTCCTGGAAAACAAGATCTGATTATGTCTGGTCCCCCATCTGCATTTTCAGCCCAAAGATGTCTTGGGTAAAGCAAGGTGCAAAGCTCAAATTTATTTGGATTATGTAAAAGTGGAAATATGCATGGAGGAAGCCTGAGTGTAAATACACAGGTGCCCTGTAAATAGCTCTTCCCTGAAAATGTAACCTGAGAGAACCATTCCATATCTATTTGATGAGTGGTCTGAAATAGAAAAGGCAAGGATAGATTGACTCCATTAGATCAAGAGATTATCTGTTTACCCTTGTATGCAAGATCAATTTCCCATTGGTCTCTGTGTTAATGGTTCTCTTTTATTAATAATTATGTGCATTAAATGTTGAAATCTTGAAAATGCTAGACTTGGGTTTTATGAGCTACAGCTCTGCTGATTTCTGTATTTGTAATATTTCTAAATATCCCTCATTTTCCAAAGTCCATAATTTTCACAGTATTAACTGCGAGTTTATTCCTAAGTATTGACAGTATCCAGCAGTGGAGCAACTCTTGTTACTTCATCAGTTGTGATTTAAAGCTGGAGTAATCCAACTTATGTGATAACCCAGTTATCACAGGGATTTTTTTTTTTTTTTTTTCTCCACTGTTTTCTATTTGCTCTCCACTGTTGTTTTCAGTTCTGTTCAGCTCAGGTGTATTTTGAAATTCTGCTCCTTTACTCCTGAGAAGCAAGCCTCATGCAGGTTGCATAAAAGGATCTGCAGTGCCAGATAATGAAGTATGCTTCATATGTTTCTCATTCTTTATTAAGGAGGCAAAACTGTTGACAAGGTACAAGATATAAAAACTGGGATGCCTCCAAACCTGTTTGTCCAAAATATGGACTGGGTGGCTGTGTCAGTTCCTTCCTAATTGCATACAGAGCAAGTTAATGGACTTGCATCATCATAAATGTTTGGTAATGTAAAATAGGATCTGATTTCACATCTCAGTCTGGTCTAAAATAACTAAAAAAGGCAGGTTCATGCAGCCATAGAGCAAGATTAGCAATTAGGACTTCAGTGGAGATGAATTAAGTTCTCTGCTTGTTCTAGAACTGTTGTCCCTCGTTTTTCTGAAAAAATACATTGTTTCTTTTCAGATACTGGATATCCCTAAGCAGCTGCCTTCTTGGAACCTTCTAAACCCTGAATCTCTAGCCAAGAGAATTGGAAACACATTGTTTTTACTCCTTTCTGGTTATATTGTGTAGGATAGGCAAACACTAAATAGTAAGGTATAATGCTGGAAAGAACAATTAATCTGAGCTCCACCCAGTTTTATGTAGACCCTATTTACATTCACAAGTATTTCCTGGTGAAAATGAGAGGCAAATGAAACTCCTCTCAAAATTCCATTTCCTACTTTTATTTGTGTGACAGATTAGTGCAACCCTCATTTATGATTAATAATTTAAGCATCTTCTCTGTGTATAATGAACAAAAGACTTATTTAATTAAAGCATTGTTAAATTACAAGTTTCTCTTTTATGTAGCACAGTGTTCATGCCTGTCTTTGTCCAGGAGAAGCAGCATCAAGAATAGTCACTTTAGGTTATAAATTAATCTATTTTGTATGGCAGAGCATCAAAATTAGAGATAGTGAACGTATGAAAAAAAATCAGGTAACTGACCAGGGCATGGGATTCAGTTTACTGATTTGTAAAGAAGCCTCTGCATCTTCAGATAAGACAGTGGTTAGGACTGACTAAAATAGTTTAGTTGCAAGTCATCTAGTCCCACTGCCTGATGCTTCAGGGCTGCCCAAAAGCTGAAGCACACTATTGAGGGTATTGTCCAAAGGCCTCCTGAACACTGCCAGGCTTGGGGCACAACTGTGTCTCCTGTCACAGGGTTTGGACACCACCACACAACTCCAAGTTCATATGTTCATCCCCCTGCAGCTACCCTTACTTAAGCAATGTGAAAAAATACCTGTCTGAGAGGTGTTGTAAAAGCTGTGTTTCTTTTCTTTCATAACAGTCAAGCTTTCTGTGCTACTACAGATAGGAAAACTCTCTATGACTGTATCTAATGAGGCAAGGCAAAGGAGATTGTTTTTAGAACTGGTCCTTGTAGTCTGAGCTGTGTGGGCTCTTTTACAGTCTCCTTCAGTTTGATCTTCTAAAATTCCCAGAGTCAGAGCTCTGTAATGCATGGAATATTGGCTTCTATACCTTGGGGATGGGTAGTGCTGCTCGGATGGTACTGGTTCTCACTTTGTTTTGATGAATTGAAAGCTACTTCTCATTCCCAGTCCCTGGGAAGTGTGTTGTGAGGTTTAGCCTTGGAAAGGGAGGAAATGTTACATGACTTCAAGGGCCTAAAGTCTGAGTGAAACACTTAAAACTGCTTTTCTTTTTCCTTCCTTTCTTTCTCTGCAGACCTCCATCACCCTAACCAAAGATTAAGGAATGAATCCGTCCGTTGTTGGAGCAACATTCCCTTTCTCACGGTGCCACTCAGCCGTGCCCATGGAAAATCCTTTGCACACCGGAGTGAGCTGAAGCATGCCAAGAGGATCGTGGTGAAGCTGGGTAGTGCTGTTGTGACCCGAGGGGATGAGTGTGGCTTGGCCCTTGGGAGACTGGCTTCTATTGTAGAGCAGGTAATCCTGTGCCTGAACGTTTGTTTTGACTTCACGTACTGGGTGATTGTTGAGTGGTACAGAAGACTGTAGTAAACCCTCTTTTTCAACCCCTTGTGCTGCAGTTCCATAAACCAGGTAGCTCAGGACATTATTGTTTGAAGGTGTGGTGAGTTGACCCTGACCATCAGCTAAGCCTCCACGCAGATTCTTGTTTGCTCCACACACCTCTGCCCCACCACCAGTGGAATTGGGAAGAAAAAGGGAAGAGCAAAAGTTAGAAAACTCATAGGTTGAAATAAACACAGTTTAATGAAGGAGAGGGAAAAAAAAACAAGTGATGCTGAGGCAGTCACTCACTACGTTGCACAAGCAGACAGTGCTTGAATAGTGGCCACCTTGGAAGACAACCTTTTGCTGTTCTACAACCTGTTTTATTGCTGTACGTGACATTACATGGTTTGAAGTGTCCCTTTGGCCGGTTCAGGTCAGCTCTCCAAATGTGTCTTCTCTGAACTTTGTGCCCAGCCCCTTGCCTGCCTCCTGGGATGGGGCACAGTGGGAAAAGGAGAGCCTTGATTCTGTGCAAATGCTACTCATCCTGGGGAAAAGAGATGGCTTTGATGCTGTGCAGGCACTGTTTAGCAATAGACAAAACATGGGAATGTTATCAAAACTGTTTTAGAACTGAAATCCAAACACAGTACTGTAGACCCCTATAAAGAAAATTAACTTCATCTGGGCCAGACCCAGTGTGGAGGGAGAGTTTTGCATAGTGAGATTTTTGTGCCATAGGTAAGACAAGACTGAGGTGTTAGTTGGCTGTGGTGGGAAGGTGGTACTGAAGTTTGTGAATTCTGCAGAAAGAGTCAACCCTCCTTGATTACCTGAGCATTTACAGAGTTCCTCCAGGGAAAAGCTTAAAACCTCATTACTTATAGGAAAAACTGATGTGATCAGCTCATGTATTTATTCTCCAAAATGAAATGGTTACTTTGGCAAGGATTGGACCTGTCCCCTCTGAGAAGTAAATAAATCAAATTCACATAAGACATTTAGCTTTAGGGCTTTGAAAGGAATCTGGCCAGATACATGTAAGGAGGAAGTAATCTTTTTATTTTTTGAGTTGGCCTCTTCACTTCTAGAATTCAAAGTTACTGTATAATGGCAGTAACTTTGGGAGTGGATCGTGGCAGTTCCCACTTTGAGAGTGGATAGTGAATAAGAACATTGGTGGAAGATACAACTGGTACTTTACAGTTTTTCATATCTTTCCTTATCTATAGAATTGGAGGTGGAGAGGTGAGGGATGTCGAAGTGTTACAATGTAATGTGTATTCTGAAGATTCAAGCATGATTCTGTCATAAAAGCTGACACTGTGAGAAGAAGGGTTAGAAGAAGGTGTAGATGGAATGCAGTCCTTGGCATAGCTCCTAAGAGGGTAGGCAGGTGTGCAGAAGTATCCTGAAAGGTAGTTGCCTTGCTTTGTGCATCCTTGGTTAAAGCACAGCACTTGTGTCAGCAAGAACTGGTGAGCATAAGCACAGCCAGGACTGTCGTGCTGGCAGTGATCTTATGCCAGGCCCTGTTTCTTATTTGCTGTACTTACAGGTCTCAATGCTGCAAAACCAGGGCCGAGAGATGATGATTGTCACCAGCGGTGCTGTAGCCTTTGGAAAGCAGCGGTTGCGTCATGAGATCTTGCTTTCTCAGAGTGTGCGGCAAGCGCTTCATTCAGGCCAGAGTCAGCTGAAAGACATGGTGAGAGGCTGGTGGCACTTGTGCTTTTCCTTAAATGTTGGATAGTACCTGCTCCAGTCACTGCCTGACAGTTGCTCTTTGCAGGCTATTCCAGTGTTGGAGGCCCGAGCCTGTGCAGCAGCTGGCCAGAGTGGACTCATGGCCCTGTATGAGGCCATGTTTACACAGTACAGCATCTGTGCAGCTCAGGTAAGGCATTCCTTCCTTCCTAGACTGGCTTGCTGGTTTTGGGGCTTATTATTGTCATAAACAGTACAGGACTGCCTTGCTAAGTATTTCTGACATGGAGTTACCCATCATCAAGATAAAACAAATACACTTTTTCCTTCTGGAGTTCAGGTGTGTCCTGCTCTTACCTAACAGGCAGAGTCTGTTAACGTCTCTTCACAAAAGCTGAATGGTCATCCAAAGCGAGGTTTAAAAATCACCAGTGGTTGAACTGCCACACATTCTGTAAAGCTGGTGGAAGTGCATATCCATGCTTCAGAGTTTGCTGCCCATCTGCTCATTGAATCCTTCCAGCTTGTGGATGATGATTTTTCTAGCCTGGGACTTCTACTGAAGGCTGCAGCTGTATCAATTGAACTACTCTTAAACAGGCTTCGCTTATCTTAAATACATCTGAGAATACAGAATCGTGTTCACTGTAAGGTCTTATTTGCTTAGACATTTCTAGTGAGTTTAGAAGCCCAGTATGAAGTCTTTCGTGGAGGAACTTCTTCCTGTAATATGGCAGAGCTGATATGGCTAAAATGTTTACAGTATAGCTAAAAATCACTAGAGGTCATGCTGGATTAGAATCTTACTCAAGTCTGTAGACACCTATCATTTCTTCGATATAAATGAATTCACTGTCCCTGCCAAAAAGGTCAGAGCACACATGGATTCCAAGTGCTATTGTAACATTTGTGTGCTGGAGTTGTTTGCTTAGTTCTCAAATGTCCAATTACAGAGTAAAAATAAAAAAACCAGTCTCTCCAGAGTAGATATTGAGGGGTTTTTTTGGTCTTAAAATACCAAGAAGAAAGGGATGGTATCTGCATGCGGGAGGCTTTAATAACAAGATTCTTTCACAAAAGCAAGTGAGTTCTAGTGAGCTGAAGAGAAGTTTGAGATAAAGCATCCCTTCTGCTCACTACAAGTAGGAACATGAAACTGGGAGGCAAACCAGGAAAGGCAACATCTTGAGTGATCTATTGAATTGTTTAGGTCTTAGTAGTTACCATCCGCCTCTGTGTTTTGATTACTTTTTTTTTTCCAAACTTACTCCTGCAGCGTGTGACCTGTCAGCTTGAGAAAGGCCATTGTAGGCTCCAGTGGAAGTTAAGGTGTATAAACCTATAATGTTGTGGAAAGAATATTTCTCACTTGTATTCTAAATCCTTTAAATGTGGCTTGTGTTTCTTTAGTGACCGAAAAGGCTTGACTGCTCTGTTATGACATGTTAATATATACACTTATGATTCTGTTCTCAGGAGGGGTGGTAGGCTAAATACTGTTTGCTTCCTTCTAGATTTTAGTCACCAACCTGGATTTCCATGATGAACAGAAGCGTCGCAACTTAAATGGAACATTACATGAGCTTTTAAGGATGAATATTGTCCCTATAATTAACACTAATGATGCTGTTGTTCCACCCCCAGAACCAAACAGTGATCTGCAGGGGGTAAATGTGGGTAAAGTATTGCAAGGGGGTGGCTCCTGCTTGCAGATGGTACAGCTCTAATGTGAACTTGACTATTGCCATAACTGGGGACCTCTGAAGCCTAGAGCAAGGAAACACACATGCAGAATTAGTGTGTGGACAGAGGGTACTGGAAGACTGTGCTGACTTGTCTGTATCTAGCATGATGATATGTTGTGGTGTGAAAGCAGGGCTGACTATGTCTGCTCTGCCAAAAGCAAGCATGCCCGGTTTGGTTTTTCACTGAATACTTGAAGTTGGAAGGGACTTGTGCAGGTCATCTAGTCCAGCACCTCTGCTTAAAGCAGGGTCAGTTAGTGCCTCTTGCCCTGTCCCTGGGCACTGAGGTGGAGAATGCAGGTACTGATCCCACTGCTTGTCATTTTGGTATTCCTTTACTGCATTCCAAAAGCAGATGTGCTTTCACACAAAGATCACTTTCAAAGTTCCAGTGGGTGTGAATAAAGTAGCTCAGGAGGCCTTATTAATGCTGAGGTAACTTGCTTTTGTATGTTGCTACCAAATGTTTCTTAGCTTCTCCTGCTCTCCAGTTCTGCTGATGAGCATGTGCATTGCAGGTGATCAGTGTGAAGGACAACGACAGTCTGGCAGCACGCCTGGCTGTGGAAATGAAGACTGATCTCCTGATTGTTCTCTCAGATGTAGAAGGTCTGTGAGTAATTTCTTTAATTTCTTTGTAGTTTTAGTGAAGTTTTACATCAGTTTGTCAAACCAACCTCTTTTCGTGTTTTACTGATCTCTTCAGCTCATCTCTTTTATGGGGACAATTGCAACAGACTCCTTAACTCATGGAGGCCTGTACCGCATGCTGATATTGCAGCATAAGCCAAAGGCTGTTGATCACACAGTTGAATGTGGGTGGGAGAGAACACCTGTGAACCTGAGACTTGTTCAGAACCCACAATACCCTGTGTGCTGTGGTACTTCTGTCAGCTTCTAGACTTGTATAATAGTCAGGAGCACTCTGCAGGATAAAGGCTATATCTAGAATCAGGAGTATAAACCAAATGCCATTCTACAATAGTTTGTTTCTTCTGGCAACAGGTTCTGTCTTTGAGTGAATTACCAGCACAAGTCCTGGTCATTGCTTTTCAGATACCTGAATCTTCCAAGTTTTTTCTGTCCCAGACTTTTGACTTGCACTGCTCTAGTCTTCTGACCTGTGGTGTTGTGACATGCCTGTTACCTATGGATGCTGAACTTCCTTTTCTAGAAGAGAGGAGGGTAGTTGGTGCAGTTTCCTATCAGTGCAGGCCACATCACCCAAGTCACGGTCTTTTCATCTTCTCTAGATGGGTTTCTTTCAGTGGATCCTGGACTGAGGAATAAGGTGTCCTTCCATAAACACAGTTTCTTTTAGCAGATTCAACCAGGTTTCATGGTCAATTCTAGTTGAAATGACTGTGAGAACAACTCATAAAAGCAATAGTCAAAAACATCTTGTAGAAACAAAATTAACACCTAGCACACCCATCCTGCAAGATTATTCACTCAGTGTGACATCTTGTTTATGGAAAGATGTGTGTCCTCTCCTTTCCAAGCCGTCAAGAATGGACATAAAGTCTGCACTTGTGCCCTCTAATTTGTCATGGCAGTATTTGACATAGAATTTCTGGGAAGTGTGGTGGTACAGTTCATGTTTGATGTATTAGGTAAACTGTCATTCAACTCCAAACATAGTTACATAAAATTATTTGATTTTAAAAAATACTAGTAGAGTATGTCTCTATAGTGTTGTGTTCCTTCTTAGCAAAATTCTGAACCTTTTTACATGTTTCTGAATTGTCTGGTTTCTCACTGTATAACCCAGCATTCAAGAATATCATCTGAGGCTTTGGTGAGGACTGTCCTTTGTCTTTTCAGTTGGGAGCTTGTGTATGTAAGCCCTGATGCTGAACACACGAAAGCTGTAAACTGTCTCTAATACCAACCAAATGTCACTACCTTACAGATTGCATGCTGCTATTCAGCATGTGGGTTTTTGCTTTCTTATTTGTTAGGCTTTCAATAAAGCTATAGTTCTTGAAGCCTGTGAAGTGTTTCGTGCTTTCAGTCCCAGAAAAAGCAGGGTTCAGTGAAGTTTTCAGTCCTTAAAAGTGGAATACAGCTTTTTAGCCTCATGTTGGGTGGTTTGTTTTGGTTTTTTTTTCTTTTTTCATGTGTGAACTTTGGACATGAGGATTTATAACTCACTTTTATTATTTATTTCAGGACTCTTTGACAGCCCTCCAGGATCTGATGATGCAAAGCTCATTGATATATTCTACCCAGGCGACCAGCAGTCTGTAACATTTGGAACCAAATCCCGAGTGGGAATGGGAGGCATGGAAGCCAAGGTAGAAATGTGGAACATTTGTTTTGGTTTTGGGAAGGAAAAGGGAGCTGGATGAGATGATTGAGCTTTGTGCAGCTGCTCACACAGATCTTAACTGGCTGCAGAAATGGGCAGGCAGGACCTCATGAATTCAATACCAGAAAATTCTGAGTCCTGTGCCCAGAGAGGAACAGCTACAGTTACTGGTGTGGGCTGGGGAGGTGATTGCCTTGAAGGCAGACTCAGTGGAGAGGATAGAGGGGACCTGGGAGACATCAAATCAAACATGAGCCAGCAATGTGCCCTTTGGGCAAAGCAGCCCAAACAGCATCCTGGGTTGCATTAGAAAGGACACAGCCAGCAGGAAATTATTATTTTCATCTCCTTATTACTAGTGAGACCATGTCTGTAGAGTTATGTCTGGTCCTGGACACTGCAGTACAGAAGGGATGTGGCCTGTGACAGTGAAACCATTGGAGAGCCATGGATGGGATTAAAGAATTGAAGCATTTGTCACACAGAGAGGCTGAGAGCTAGGACTATTTATACAGAGAAGTTTTGTTTATAAATGCCCCAAGGGAGGGTGTAAAGAAGACAAGCAGATTCTTCTCAGTGGTATCCAGGGAACAGACAAGACGCCATGGGCACAGACTGAAATACAAGTAATTAAACTGAAATGTAAGATTTTTACAGTGAGGTTGCTGAAGCACTGGAACAGGTTGCCAAGAGAGCCTATAGATTCTCTGTTTGGAGATGTTCAAAACCTGACTGGACGGTGTCTTGAGTAATTTGCTCTAGTTGACCCTGCTTTGAGCAGGTGGTTGGACTATGATCTCCAAAGATCCTTTCCAGCCTCAGCTATTTTCTGAGTATTCTGGAATAGGTATATGAGTTCCTTAGCTTTTCTCCCAGGTCTAATTGAATTGAAAAGAGCAATTAATGAATTATATTCCCTTAGTTTGTAAAATGTGATATTTAGAACTGTGTTAGCTGTCGTTTTAAATTAAAATAAGAGTCGGTCCTCAACTCTTTCCTATGTGATAATCCAAAGACTTTGTGAGTCCCTCTCACTTAAGTCTGATGTGTTACTTCCCTCTCCTTTCTGAGTTTGTACATGTACTGTTTGCTTCTGAGGGATATATTGGTGGAGACCAAGATGCTTTGGTTTTTGGGTGCAAGATTAGTAGAGGTGGGAGAGCTGATGGAGTGCTGTGTACAGTCGTGTGCTCTCAGTATTCATTGCTCTAAGTACATGGACATGGGTGAGATGTGGGACCTCAGCATATGTCTCGCATGAGGCTGAGATGCACTGCTGTGGGATTAATTGCTGCAGGTTTCCAAAGGACACATCTGGAAAGTTGTCTGTAAAAATTGAAGTAGATTTTGGCTAAGCAGGAAAAGACCAAAGTAAAATTTTTCACCAGTCATCTTACTGTATATTTCCTTTTCTGAAGAATCAGGTAAGGCACACTTCAGCATCCTAGCATGGACTGGAAGGTGGCAAAAGGAGGAGGAATTTCCAACTATGAGTTGTACAGAGCTTGTTCGGAAACTCTTTCCACTTACCTAGCTTCTAGAATAGTTTAAATGGTTCCAGGTATTGAAAGGAAAGGTGCCAAGGTCAGAGAGTACTTTTATTGAAAAATAATAATCTGTTAGAATTATTTGGTGTCCTTAAGTATGAGTCATATACAGGCAAATCTCCATGCAGGTGTTGTAACAAAAATTTGTTACACTGGAGAAGTAGGTGGTTTTTTTGGAAAACTGTAACTTCAGTAATAGAAAACAGATGTGGCTCAAATAATAAGTCTTGATTATCAGCATGAAATTTGAGCAAAAATGAAGCAATTGGTGGTCTTCTGGTAGTCCAGTTTGATATGATAGGCCTGTCTGACACTGGTGTCTCGCAGTGAACATGGACTGTCATATGGGATTGTAGAACCATATTAGGGAAGCACAGAAGAGAGGAAGCAGAGAAGCTTTGGCAATGAAATAAATGACACATAATTAAGTATAGTAGTGAATAATGTTGCCCATATTTTGGTTGGGAAAAGAAATGAAGGAAACGACAGGCAGTACCTCTTCAGCAGGTAGCATTTGGGATTTGAGTTTGTGGGGTTTTTTATTTTGGCATGAACCAGTGAAATGTTGAAGGAGGGTAAATTTTAGAGAAATCATGTTGTGATGTCTTCATGGCTCAAGTGTGTGGAAAGAGATGAATATTAGGACTAATCAGTACCTTGGAATTTCAAAAGAGTCTTACTGATAACTCAACCTTCTGTAAAATTAACATACTGTAGAAGGACTAAGCAAATTTCAGTTTTCTAGCACTGAAGTGCAGAAAGGGAACATGTTTCCCTTCATATAAGGGCAATGCCCACAAATACTGCTCCTAAATTTCATAGAACTCTTGTTGATCATGGTGCCTGGCTCTGCACCCACCCTCCGTGACAGTCTTTACCACCCAGGGGACTGATAGTATTGTGGATTTCAGTTCCCATCTGTCTGTGAACATAATATTGTTCTGCCTTCTTGCCTTAGATCTTATAGAATCACTAAAGTTGGAAAAGACCTCTAAGATCACTGAGTCCAGCTGTGTTTACCACTAAACCATATCCCCAAGTGCCACATCCACACATGTTTTGAACACCTCCAGGGATGGTCCGCTGCCCTGGACAGGCCCTTCCAATGCCTGACTGTACATTTTGTGAGGAAACTTAGCTTAATATCCCCCCTGCCCCTGCCCTGTCCCAGCCTGAGGCCGTTCCCTCCCCTCCTGTCCCTGTTCCCTGGGAGCAGAGCC
>JAWWEU010000160.1:36414195-36438648 GCA_035583155.1 Acropternis orthonyx
CTGAGCCTCCTTTTCTCCAGGCTGAGCCCCCCCAGCTCCCTCAGCCGCTCCTGCTGCTCCAGCCCCTTCCCCAGCCCTGTTCCCTTCCCTGGACACGCTCCAGCCCCTCCGTGTCTCTCCTGTCTGAGGGTCCCAGAGCTGCCCCCAGGGCTGGAGGTGCCTCAGCGGTGCCAGCACAGGGACAGGCACTGCCCTGTGCCCACACTGGGCTGCCACAGCCCCGGGGCCATTGGCCTCTTGCCCCCCTGGGCACCCCTGGGCTCGTGTCCAGCCACTGTCACCGGCACCCCCAGGGCCTTTCCCAGCTTTCCAGCCCCTCTGCCCCAGCCTGGAGCGTTCCATGGGGTTGTGGTGACCCAGGGGCAGAACCTGGCACTGGGCCTTGTGGAACTTGGCCCATGGATCCAACCTGTATTACATGTTTTGCGTCTGTACATTGCTTAGTACGGTGCAGTCCTGGCCTTTTAAGATGATTCCTAGATGTTGCACTTACTGAATCCTCCAAAATAACAACAAAAAGGGGGAAGAATGCCAAGTAAAAAGCATATAATTCAGAATGGGAAAAGTGTGTAGTCTTCAAATAGACCCTACTGAAAGGAACAACTATCAAGACAGTAGATGTACTCCCAAACAAAATGCTGAATCAAATAAGTTAAAAAAAATCCAGTAAGAAGCCGAGTAGGAAAAAAGTAGGTAAAAACTTTTTGTGGAAACTTGAGTAACCCTTCAGCAAACTTTGTCACTTCACCAGAGGTTTATAAGCAATGACAATAGCTCTACATCTTAATCAGACCACCAAGGAATGCTTAGACTGATGGGACTTTAAGGGAGTAATGCAGACAGCTAATGGTATTGAGTAATATTTTAATATTATATAATAATGGCCAACACTTGAGCAAGAACAGTGCTCTGCAGTACAAGTAATATTATGTGGTCGCTTAAAGTGAATTTAGCTAATCCATGATAGCTTATCAATGTCAGAAAAAAATGGCAACAGAATATTTTCAAAAGAGAAATTTGAGTTTCTTCAAAGAGTAATAAGAGCTTTCAGCATAAGGTAATGGTGAGAAAGAACATATGAGCAATGTGTCCTTGCAGAAGTCTTGAAAAAAGCAGACTGTTAGAAAAATTTAAAGTATGTTCATAAAGGGGCAACTGGTTAAGTAAGGGAAGGTAAAGTACAAATACATGATTTCATTCAATGCTGCATTATGGAAATTCCTGCAGCGTGCCGAATGCTCTTTGAAACCACAAGTGATCAGTGTGGGGATCAGAGTGGGCCAAGAAGTCTTCTTGTGAGTGGTGACTCAAATAACAAGTGAATTTATTGGAACTGGCTCTGTCCTTTGCTGTAGGTGAAAGCAGCTCTATGGGCCCTCCAAGGAGGCACCTCTGTAGTGATTGCAAATGGAACCCACCCAAAGATCTCAGGTCATGTCATCACAGATATTGTGGAAGGGAAAAAAGTTGGAACTTTTTTTTCAGAGGTAAAACCTGCAGGTGAGTACAGAGATAATGTGTACATTGAGAGTTGTAGAGATTTCTTGAAGAGTAAGGATAGAAAATGTTGAATTCCCTGCTCTTGTTCCCTTTGTGACCTTTGCAGAATAGGACAAATGTGGAGTCATACTTTTGGCTTGCACTTCAAGCCCAGTGAATTTCTTTGTGTATAATAATTCTTAATGGATTTTTTGTATGAATGTGTCAAATCATCCTTTGAACCCTCTGTCACTATGGTCAAGAGTGTTTTTGGTTAGTCCCACTATAATAAATTTGTGTCAGCAGTAAAGCTTTCAATCTTGTGACCCCACTCCAAGTGACTTACAAACACAGGAAACATCAAAAGTCCCTGTGGACTCTGGTGTTTACTCCAATCCTCTCTTGCAAGAAATCTTTGAAGAAACACACTTTAGAAATTCAAGTAACTTTTAGAAATCAGCTGTATCTGCTTACATTCATAGCACTTTTCTCAAAGAACACAAAAAAAATGCAATACTTTGTAAAATATGACATCACTTTAAAAAGGTGTTTTAACACATCTTAAGTAACTCTAATTAATCATATGCCTACGAATTATTTTCTTACACTTCCCTCTACACCTTTTTATATGTTCCATAACATTGGAATTCCTACTCTGGCAATTTCCATGGGACCTTCTTTAAACAGAAGTTGGGTTGTATTTATCACCTTGAAGTCATCTCGTTTACAGGTGATTTCAGGAACGTTAAAAATCACGACTTAGTTTATCTGTGAGGTGCTTGTGAACTCTTGGGGGAAGTGCTCTCTGAATATGATGACTTATTTTGAAACAAGAACATAAATAAACCATATCATTTCAGCACCTTTCTTCTAAAATGTGAGAGACAGAGGGAAAGCAATTTTTCTGTAAGCTGTTACAGAATTGGGCTTTGGCTCCCATTATTGTTCCTATATTCCCATGCATACATTCCTCAGCTGGATAGTTAAATTTTTCATAGCCTCTTTCAGAAGCCTACTATGCCTTGAGATATATCCTGTTTCTCTTTTGCCCTGTGTTCAGTCCCTTTGATACATGGTGCACACTTGCCTCTGACAGAGTGACAGAATCTCTGTGGTGACTCTTCACATAGGGGCCATAGCAATATTTTTCTGTCAGGTACAGATTTTTTTTATTTTAGTATGTAACTTTTTTCTTGAATTTGTCTGTTTAAGACTGTACCTGCTTTCCTACTCTGGGCAAAGAATGGGAAGATGGAAGGCTAGTGTTCACTTCTACATATGCTGTTACTTTGTCTGCATGACATGGTTTGGGGTTTTTTTGCAGGCCCTACAGTAGAACAGCAGGCTGAGATGGCGCGAGGTGGTGGCAGGACTCTGGCAGCTCTACAGCCTGAGCAGGTGACAGAACAGTGTGGTACCTACTTGTTAGGACTGTGCATGTGTGGCAAGTTTTACAACATGGATTTATAACATAAATGGGCCCCTTGGGACAAGAATCTATTCTTTGTGTGCCAGATCCATCATTTGCGTTTTAGCATGCTTAAGAGACAAGAAAAGCAAAAGGATAATGTACCTTGGGGCTGTGAAGTAAAAACATGCTATCATGTGGGGTTTTTACAATTTCTGATAGCGTCAAATAGCACAGAGAAATTAATTGTGGTCAGAGCTGCTGAAGAATTGATTGGAGTAACTTGCTCCATTCCACTTTTGTGTGAAGTGCAGCATACAACATGCATGCAAAAGCAGAGCTGTAGGTAATTACTGCTCTGCAGCTGGGCAGGCAAGATGTGGCATAAAGTGCTCCTAAAGGAAGAATATGTGAGTTTGGTGAAGAACACTGGGCACAGAAAGCAAGATAATAAAAAGCAAAGTAAAGGTTGAAGCAATGTTCAGCCTTATTTTGCAATACAATGCAGGCTGGAGAAATCAGCTGACCAAGTACTTGGAGAGTTGACAATGACAGAATGTGTCAACATAAATGGACTGTAGAGCCCAGATGTCAAATGGCTGGGACTTTGTGTGAGAAGTGAATTCAGAAACTGTTTTCTCTTCCAGAGAGCAGAGATTATTTATCATCTTGCTGACTTACTAACTGACCAGAGAGAAGAAATTCTCTTGGCAAACAAAAAGGACTTAGAAGAGGCTGAAAATAAAGGTAATATTCAGATCCTTCCATGGTAATAGTATCATCTTGAACATCCCTGGGCCTCAAGACAAATGAGCAGAAGTAGAACCTTCTGTCACCTGGGACTGGGTACCATGGCTGGCACAGATTACTCAAGCCAGGGCTTTGAGAGCGTGTCAGTGTAAATAGCTGCAGCTTCCTTCGTTATATAAAACAGATGCCTTCATCAGAGAAGATACTGAGGCTCTGCAAAATACCAAGCGGTGTACTGTAAACAAACAAACAAAAAAGGAATAGAACAAATATTATCTCTGTTACTGTCATGCATAGAGTGAGCATTTTATGGGCTGGTTAAGGTAATATTTGGCTCCTGAGGGGAATTCTGTCATCTCTACACTTAAGTTGATGTTCTCCAGAGAGACCTGTCTCCCCTTCTGATTGAGGAGTGTTCTCTTTAGGTGGCTTGGATTAAACCCATTCTGTCCAAGATGGTTGCATTCATTGAGAAGCTGGAATTGAGATGTGTACACATTGGCATAACAAATAGATGGAAAGAAGACATCATGAATTGTAATACCCTGTGGAAGATACCAGGGAACTGGTTTTACTGCCCAGAGTATTTGAGAAGACGTTGCTGGATTAACGTAGTGTCTAAATGTGCTCAGACTAGAAAATTCAGGCAATTTTTGCCCAGTCTCACAGGAGTGCTGTGCATGTGTCTCTGCTTTGGCGTTTCTGTTTGTGAAATAGAAAGATGAAATTATTGCCCAGACCTTCCAGAAATACTGCAAGGGTAGAAATCTGTAAGAAATTCAGACATGCAGTAGTACTTGAAAAAGGACAAACCTTATCTTTGTAGATGTTGATGTTGCTTCATGTACAAAGCACTTAAACCAGATGAAGTGAAAATGTGGGAGTGAGAACACTGTCATATTTGAGTGATTCTATTGTGCCTACCAAATTTAATGCTGTGCATTTTTCATCTCAGGGAGGTTACTTGATGGGGTGTTGGCAATACATGAATTTTCCTGAAGTTCAGCACTTGCTTAAGTCACTTTTGCTTGAGCCTGGGCAGACCAGTCTATCTCCAGCACAACTTTTTGTTTCTTTTAGGGAGATTGGCCCTTCCTTTGTTGAAACGCCTAAGTCTGTCCACATCAAAGTTGAACAGCCTGGCCATTGGTCTGCGTCAGATCGCGGCATCCTCACAGGACAGCGTTGGCCGCGTGATCCGCAGAACACGGATAGCAAAGGCCCTGGATCTGGAGCAGGTGACAGTGCCCATCGGTGTCCTCCTCGTGATCTTTGAGTCTCGTCCAGACTGTCTTCCACAGGTATGTAAAGCAGGCAGGTTACACTGCTGGGAATTCTTGATGATGGAAGAAAGGGTATTTCTGTTGGTGAGCAATTGAAAGACTGCAAGAAATCTTCTTTCAAAGGACTCTTGCTTGGATTCTCCTACAATTGATTTTGTTGGCATCCCTATGTTTTCTGCAGAGATATTTTCAGAACTTGCTTCTGCAGTGTTCAGTTAATCAGGCCAAGGGTTTTTTGTTGTCTTTTTTTTGAGGGGGAGAGGGTGCTGGTTTTTTTCTGTTTGTTTGGGTTTTTGTTAGTTTTTGTTTTCTTTAGGGTTTTTTTGGTTGTTGGTTGGTGGTTTGGGGTTTTCTTTGGGGGAGGGAAGAGGGTGGGGGTTTTTTAAAGCTGACATATAGAAAGAGTTGCCTTACATTCAGATGGTGCAGGTCCTGTGTGTGTCTTAACAGACGTGTGTTCCATGCCCAACTCACGGCTTGGGGGGCTCCTTCCAATGTGTGCTGATTTTCTTTGTCCGTGCTGTACACAGCTGAACTGCAGGCTGGAATTAACCCGGAACTGGCTAGTACAGGTGCTAGGAACTAACAGTAGCTGTGAGGAATATGTGATTAAAAAAAAATTGAAAAAGTCTGAGCACAGAAAGCACAGGAGTTCCAGGCTTTGAGTGGTGTGTTCTGTACTGCTATGGCTTGTGTGCAGTTAATGTTGACTTTTACTTAGTTGTAGGGAGATGGGTGTGAGGAAGAATGGTGTTCTAAGTTCTTAAGTACTGAAGTTACTGGAAAGGCTAGTGAAAATCTGAATGGTGTACTTGAAATGAATGTCATTTGTCTTGTGCCAGGAATAGGGCGGGTATCTTAAGGGCAAATGCCTTCCTCTGCAGTGCTGTGTGGAGATATTGCTGTGAGTAAATGTTGTTATAATGCATGAAAATATGGGTGCTGAACTAATGTTGCAGAGACAATCTTGATCTTTTTTCCTAATTCCCAACTATTTTACTGAGCAACTGAAGTAGATTTTTAGAAGAAAACAAAAAAACTTCATTATCAACATTTCTTTCCACAAGTAACATTAGGTGTCTAGGAAGATTGAGTTCTCTAACATATGAGCAGGTGTTTGAGGAGGAAGTGATGAGTACAGGCTCTTTAAAAGGAAGTGAGACTCAGCCAGGGGACAGTTTGGTACTTCATGTCTGAATTTTGTGAGTGGTCCCAATTTCACACTGGAAAGGAGTTCGCGTGGAATGAAAAGGCACTGATCTCCCTGGTCTGCCATTATTTGCTCCTACTGCCAGCTCTTTCCATCAATAACCAGTGTTACCTTCTCGAATTCTAGTCTCTCTGTCTGCACTTTGATCCAGGTCTCCTGGCTTGTATAGCTGATGTCTCCTCCTTTCTCTTTCCTGTATCATAAATTTTCCACCACACTGACTCCTGCTGGCTCCCCCTTCCCCCCTGCTTTGTTTTACAGACTTGGGATGGCTTGTTGTGGTGGTTGCTTTGCTTCCTACCAGCCTCCTGTCCTCATACTTGAACCAGGTTCTCTCATGCAACTTTAGGGGATTGTCTCTGATTCCTCCGTGTTTGAATTGCATGATTTCTGTCCCATGCTGGTAACTTGGTAGTGGGATGGTCTCTGAAGTGCAGACAAACAGTCCCTCTTCTTAGTTTACGACTCCATCTCATGCTTGTTTGGGTTAAGATTTAATAAACTTCTAATGAGCATATACAAATAACATGTTTGCCCCTAATACTTACAGAGCCAAATTGTGAGCATCCTTTACAGTCTGTTTCCTGTAGATTCCACCAAATCCAATTGTTGCTCAGAAATACTGTCACACTCTACTATTCTTTGAAGATACTGAACCATTTTGAAACCCCTTATCTTGTGTTCTACTGCTAATCACAGAATTTTTGATTTTTGTGTCTTAATCCTTGGTATTTCATTTTTTCAAATCAACTCAAAACCTTTTTTGTAATCTTACGCCTTTTTATTTAAATAGGGTTATTTGTTAGTTTTCCCTTGTGATACTGGTCTGGAGAGGCAAATACTTAGAAGGTACTTTTAAAATACAGTCAGACTGCTTTTTAGTGTCTGGTTATATCAGTTAGAAAGACACACAATTATCTATGTAAGGTAAACGTCTTAGACTATTGTACTTCAGTGTTTTTCTAAAGTGTTTCTTATTTTTCAATATTCTTCTCAAATGAGGTAGAATATCGAGCATTTTGATTGTTATTACCCATTTGGTATTAGAAGGGGAAAGGAGGTGAAGAGACATATCTGATGGGTTTAACATTTTTCTCTATTAATCAGCATCTAAAGTGTGCCACTAAGGTAACCTCTTGTTAGGTGTGAGCCTGGCTAATTCTGGCATCAACATTTCAACAGCTACCATTGATATACTAATGAGTGTAGGTTTGGTGGTGATAATGATAGGTATAATCTTTCCCAGAAAACAGTAGTACAGGAAAATAACTTAAAATGCTGAATTTGTTCATTTTAAAAGGTTCTGGAGAGGAGGTGATTTTGTGTTCTAAAGGAGTATATGCTTTTTAAATAGGTAGACAAATTGTGAGGCCATTGTGAATGAAACTGGGATGAGGAAGACAGTAAGGGCTAAAAAGTAAAGTAAGTTTTGGAAGAGAGCTTTATAAGGTCTGATACACTCCTAGATAGAAAAGAACAAAAACATGCTGTGTTGCTGGACTCACGTGGCACCTTAAACAGACGGGCAGTAATGCCAGGTGGTTTCTTCTCATGCTAAACATGAAAGCAAAGATGATGCTGGGCCTATTGTCTCAAAGGTCTTTTTTTTTCTGACACTTAGGAAAAGTGTTGTTTATTTATGACTTCTGTTTTAGACAGCATGATGAAAATGTTCTTCCTGCTCATAGGAAGAGCTTCTTAGCCACTTTTTACAAGAACGGTTAGGACAAGAGTTCTTGCTCCTAAAATTATTCTGATTGGGGTGTTTGCTTCTTATCAAACCCTATGTCCAGGATTTCCTCTGACTTGTCCACTACAGTCTGTCCCTGGCAACAGTACCCTGAAAACTCAAGTTTGTTCCTGAAACACTAATGCATTTAATTTCTGGAGTTAAATGTGCTGTTACTTGGAATGATTTTTTGGAGTCATAAAAGGAAAAGTGGAGATTAATACTGAGTAAATCAACAGGACTAAAAATCCAGTTTTTGTTTTGTGGATATTATTCTGAAAGAAGAACTAGATTACCTTTAGGGTTGTTTTTTTCCCCTTTGATGAACTCATTCAACAGGTGTCTGCTTTGGCCATAGCCAGTGGAAATGGCTTACTGCTTAAAGGAGGGAAAGAGGCAGCACACAGCAATAAAATCCTCCATCATCTGACACAAGAAGCACTCTCCATTCATGGAGTCAAAGATGCAGTGCAGCTGGTAAGTGCCTAGAGTTCAATCAACTGTTCCTTTGCTATAGCATGTGTACAAAGTGTGGGCAAAACTTGAGAGTTCAAACTGTAAACTGTTGGTTTTGCAACTACCAACACAGGTGAACACAAGAGAGGAAGTAGAAGATCTCTGCCGATTGGATAAGCTGATAGATCTGATCATTCCACGTGGTTCATCACACCTGGTCAGGAACATCCAGAAAGCTGCCAAGGGAATCCCAGTGATGGGACACAGCGAAGGGATCTGCCACGTGTATGTGGACACAGATGCCAGCGTTGAGAAGGTCACACGGATAAGTAAGCTGTGAGAGGGTGACTTAAACTTCATGTTTGGAGTATGCAGTGTAGTTAATGGTAATTTATAATGCAATATGCTGTTCAAAATCTGTCATGAATGTTATGTAACCAATTATCTTCTCTTAAACTTCAGTCAGAGACTCAAAGTGTGAATATCCTGCTGCCTGTAATGCTCTGGAAACTCTCTTAATTCATCGAGACTTGCTGAGAACCCCGTTGTTTGATCAGATCATAGACATGTTGAGAGTAGAACAGGTTAGTCACCCATACGTGTGTTTTGTTTTGTGGTTTTTGTTTGTTTTTTTTCTAACACATTAGAGGCACTTGATCTGGGAGATGTAGCCCTGTTTAGCTTTATGATGGCATAACACTTCAGTACCCGTAAGTGTCTTTGTACACATAAATGAACTTAGAGAGAACTTTGCTTCAAACAGCATCAAGTTTTTCTGTAGAAATTGTCTCAAAGTAGATTATTCAAGACAGCTACAGGCTGTTACTGGGATACAAATACTCCTTGTATATAGCAAAAACATCTTCTGCTTTAGAAGAGCATATATACTCTGCCCTTTCAAATTCTAACTGAATTGTTGTTAACCTCCCAGGTGCAAAGCCTTTTCTTCTTGAATCTACTAATTTAGTTTCTTACCCAGGTGAATTCCCTTCCTGTTTTTATACTTTCTGGATTTGCTTCATCCGTGTGTTTTTTAAAATTTTCCTCTTGCATGCCCTTTATTCACCCTCCTAGTATGTCCAAGGAAAATCAAAAGGCCAGTATACTAATGAGTTGTCTAGAAATGAGCAGTGGTTTTTCAGTAAAGGTAGCAGAGATGCTTTAGGAGAGAAATATTCATTAAATAGTAAGAATTGTACATACATCAAGAGTTTTCATACAGCAATTTGTATTTAACAAATAGGGTATACAGGCAGTGATAAATGCAGCTAAAATAGAGAGGCCATATGTTTTGATGATGTTAAAAGGGTTATAGTAAGAAAAGATGAAAAATAATCAGCATCAAGTTCTCAGTGGAATTTTTTTAAGGTCTTGTTCAGTTGTTTTTTGGGAAGGGTAGAGTGCAGGATAGGTCATTTGATTTTGAATGAGAGGAATGTGAGTACTCGTGCATTTCCACCACTACCCACCCACCCAACTCCTAATACAGTGAGGAGGATATTACCTCTGTCTAATCTGACATGACAACATGAAACATGCAAATATTGGGCAGAATTATGCAATTAAAGTAATTTATAATTGCACAAGAATATGCTGTTTTAGAGATACCTTCTTAAAAGCCTTCAAATTTAGTAGATTTGTGCCTTATTTCCCATTTATGTTTGTCTTGTCAAAATTTCTTGTGTTTTATTTGCATGAGGATTTCTCTGCTGTATGTGTTCTAAATTATGTCTCATTGTTCAGGTGGCTTGGCTGCTATAATTAAACTCAGAGGTTGATAATGTGTTAAATTTTCTTTATAACAAACAAAAAATACCCATGTGAGTTTTCTTGATTTTGGACCCAGTAACTCCTTTGTGTCTGAAACATATGCTTCAGAGAGGGCTGGTGTCAATTTACAAAATAAAGGGGTAAAAGCTGTTCAAAATCTTAAACTTCTGTAGGTGCAAAGTTGGAAGCATTCCTTTGGTTATTCTCTGCATTGCAGTTGCTTTCTTAAAACCAGGGCTGGCTGCATTTTATTTTAGCTGTTTTCCCAGCACTAGTGTTGTACCGTCCTCCTGCCCAAGGACTCTCTGAGCTTTAAATAATTTGAAATGAGTCCTGAGTTAGGCACTTGTCATGGTGGGCAGCCAACCTGGCATATCAGCTATTGGACCCTGTTGCAAGTTAACCAATCTGCCAAGTTTCCCAGAGTATGGGTGTATTTTTCTTACACTGCAGGTTGTGGGTTAACTCCAGTTAATGGCAAAGCACCATCCAGCTGCCTGTTTCACTCTCCCTTCCCCCAGGTGGGACAAGGGGAGAGAATTAGAGCAAAAGCAAGGAACCTTGTGGGTTGAAAGATAGTTTGGTAAGTGAAGGAAAGAGGAAGGGAGAAAGGGCAGGAAGAGGAAGAAAAAAAACCAACACCCCTCAACCCCCCAAAAAACAAAAAACCCACCAGCCCCTCAAAACACCTGCAAGTGAGGCAAAGCTAATCACTTGTGGTCTGCCATAAGCAGACCAATGCCCAGCCAGTCTCTGAGCAATGCCTACCTTCTTCAGAATCCCCTCCCCTCAGTTTGACTTGCTGTGCATGACATTGTCTGGCATGGCATACCCCTTTAGTCAGTTCTGGTCAGCTCTTGCGGCTCTATCCCCTCCCAACTTCCTGCACACTCTCAATCTTCTTGCGAAGGGGGACAGAATGGGGAGGGGAGAGAGGAAGCCTTGATGCTGTGCAAGCTCTGCTCAGCAACAGCCAAAACACTGGTATGTTTGTAGCGCTGTTCTAGTCACAGGTCCAGAACACAGCACCACAAGGACTGCTGTCCGTCCCACACAGAGCACAAGAAGCCACACTTTTCACCTGGAAGGCTCTGGTATGGTCAGTAGCACAAAATGTTTTTGGTATTGCAGGTGAAGATTCACGCTGGCCCAAAGTTTGCATCTTACTTGACGTTCAGCCCTTCAGAAGTGAAATCTCTGCGCACGGAATATGGGGACCTGGAGTGCTGCATTGAGGTGGTGGACAGTGTTCAAGAGGCTGTTGAACATATCCACAAGTATGGAAGTTCTCACACGGATGTTATTATCACAGAGAATGGTTAGTGACCAGTCTCCTTCCTTAAGCTACTGTTTTTGTTTGACTGCCAATTCCTGGTGTTAGTGTAACTAATTACCATTGTAGTAGTTCTTCTCTTGGGTCTTGCCCATTCAAAACCTAACTAGATCTGTGTGAGATTCTCCAATCAAACCAAGCCCAGAACTCCAGGGAAGGTCATGTTAATCTGCATCTGGCCAGTGTGTGAGTCAAGTAGGCTTCTGTTTCTGAACCTCCTGTTGAGCTTAAATGAGTGTCACTAAGAGGCATGTGTTTGATGCCATAAGCCACTGCCACAGGATCTGGTGCACCAGTGATTTGTAGGGACTGTATTGGAAATAGAGCTGATCTCCAATGTTTGTCTTGTCACTAAGAGCAACTGACCTGCAGTTCACAGACTTGCATGTGGCATTTCTGCGTTGTGGTTCCTAAATATTACCTGCTATCGTAACTGAGTTTAGGATTTTTCATTATCTGAAACAATTCCATGTTTGAGACTAATGGAGAGCTGACTCTGTATTTTAACTGTCTCAGTTTGACTGACAAATGCACTTTGGGGCAGCTGTGTTTTCTCCCCAGTCACACAACTAAATCCCTCTTCGAAGGTTCTAGACTGGATGTATTCAGAATTAGACACCTTTTTGCTTTCTTCTAGCCTTCACAAGCTGATTTTAACATTTGCTGTTGTGTCTACTTGGTAAGCATATTGGGAAGGAGGTATAAATGAGCATGGCTTAGCTCAGGCTGTTTAAATACTGACTGAAAAGTTGCACATTAAAGTTGTATTGTTACATTTGTTCACCGTTTTATGTTGTGTTTATTGGAGTACATGACCATTCTGTATCTAATGGATTTTATTTTTGTCTCTGCCTCTTTCCCAGAGCAAACAGCAGAGTTCTTCCTCCAGCATGTTGACAGTGCTTGCGTTTTCTGGAATGCCAGTACCCGATTCTCTGATGGCTACAGATTTGGACTTGGTAAGAGAGAAAATACTGCAGGGATGTGACTGCAGAATGTACTGGTGTGTGTGAAAAATGTGGCAGTGTGAGCCCTGGAAGATAGGATTAGTCTCTTACCTTACTGTCTAATAACAGGTTTTCAGGAAAGGTGAAGCCTAGGCACACAAAGTTGGTTTGGATCCTTTGAAGCTCTATTCAATCAGAATAAAGTATGCTGCATGCATATGGTCACAGAACAGTGCAACACAGGATAAGAAACTGGTGAACAGTTTTCCTTTTGTTTCTCTTTCCAATGATGCTGTAAAGAATGACATGTCCTGCTGGGCAGACTGAGCTGCTCTCCATTGTGCCAGCCCAGCAGGGTTGAGGAATGAAGGGCAGGAACCAAACTGAGTATCAATTGCTTAAATAAACAGGTGCACTTCTGTGAATTGCAGAAGGGAAACATTCTTTCCTGAGGTAAAAAGTCTGAAGTCTCCACTGCAGGCTGTTACTCCGTCAGCTGGAATATTCAGTGCTTCATGTGATTAAAAAATTTTAGTTCAGGTCTTGTGATACCTCCTCAATGTGATAAAAAAGATCATTAAGTTCATAATCTTGACTAATTTAGTAATTTTCTTTCTGTTTTAAAGGATTAAACCCTCAGGAAACAAGTCTAAGATCCATGTAAGAGATACCTCTCTCTCTTGCATCTTTCTTTCTGAAAAGAACTCTGTAGCAGCCAGAAGTATAAACATTACAAATTATAATGTAATTGTTAACCTCCTCTAACTTTTATAATATCAGGTAAACAGAACTTCTGGCATTTTGAGAGGAGCAGAGAATGGCAGGTCACTGAAAGGCAGGCGGCTTGTTGACATAAAGGTGCAAAACTGTTTCGTATGAAGTGAACATCATCAGAGGATTAACTACTTTTATCCTGGATGTTTCCTACAGGTGCTGAAGTGGGAATTAGTACTTCTCGTATCCATGCACGTGGACCAGTGGGAATTGAGGGACTCTTAACTACGAAGTGGTTGCTGAGGGGGGACAATCATGTTGTTTCTGACTTCTCAGAGCATGGAAGCATGAAGTATCTTCATGAGAGCCTTCCGCTCCCTCAGAGAAATACCAACTAAGAACGGTGCGGCTGTGGGTAAAACTAGGGGTATAATTATTTCCTGAAGATGTCCAGGCTTCGGGGCAATCTCTGGTGAATGAGTTTGTTTTTCATCTTCAGGAGCATTGCCCTTGGTCATTGTGCAGTACATACAAAATTATCCCAGTTAATACAAAATGATCCATCCATGAGCTTCCCTGCCCCACCCTGCCCTTTGAGTTTCCTTAGATAGTATCTGCAAAATGACTTCTTCAAATCGTACAGGTAACATAAGAAAGGATTTCAACATCTGCTGCATTCTTCTTTTATCCCAGTGCTCCCAATAGCAAATACGCTTGGTGGTGGAGCATAAATTTTTTTTCATAAATCTTAGTTTTATTCAAGTATCTGTCTGGAGAACAGACTCAATAATTTTGGTTTTGAGGCTTGTTTTCTTCAGTCTTATGATCATGGCAGCTCTTGAAAGCCAGAAAGCTTTTTATGCTTAGTTTCTTTGTATTTGATCACTCTTGAAACTGGGGGACAGATGTTCCAAATGTATAGTAAGCTTTTGACCAGGAAACCTTTTATATCTAATTCTTTGTATTGTTGGCTATTGTAGATAAAAAGCATAATTGTCTGCTACATGAATTTTGTTATTTATTTGTACCTAAGGTTTATTTTTCTTTAGTTTTATATAACACTTAACCTTCCACAAGCCCTCCTCCAACAGCAATTCTACTTCAGTGATGGCTTGTCTGCAACGAAGCTCTGACTCTGTAGGAATGGTTTGCTGCAGAGCACATCATTCTGGCTTTCATGGCAACTTTCTCACACAAGCTGCAGGGGTCAGCTCTTTTTCAGGACTGCTCTTGAGCCACCTGCAATATTGGGCTTCTCTGCTGGTGCCATATTCCCTGTGGGAGTCATTCTCTCTTGTAGTCTACTTGCATCTCATAGTCATGTTTCTTGTGGTGTTGGTCTGTGTGTCCTGGTTGGAACTGCCCTGTGCAGGAGTGTCGCTAGACCAAAGACGGGTAGCACAGCTTTAGGGTGTTGTGGTAATGCATTGATCTGCCCAGATTCTTTTGCCAAAGTCCATACAGTTCATCTCTGGGCTGTAGACAGTTGGTGTAGTTATGTTCATTGTGTTTAGTGGGTGCTGGAGGCTGGTCTCTGGCCTTCAGAAAGCAGCAGTTTGTGTGGTAGTGGAACAGGTTGAATCTTGAACATGCCTTAGCTGGTACGGGTGGGCCTCAGTATCTGTGTTCTTCTCTGTGCAAAAGCTGTGCTAAAGGAAAACCTTGGGTTTTGTCAAGCTGTTAGTGAGCAGGTGATACACATGGCCTTGGAGGGGTGAAGCTGCACACGGACAAGCTGCTCCAAGAAGGTGAGGTGGTTTTTGACCAGGTTGGTGTCTAAGAGCAAAGTATCTTGCAACACCTCAGTGAAGTGTTTCTCTTCGGCTTATCAAATCTTTGGAATTGGATGAGTATTTGAGGTGACCTGGGTAGTAGCAAGGAGGATCATGTGACTGGTGACTTCTCAAAAGGGCAACAGTAGTTTTCTGTTGGTGTATTAAGTATCACAGGCAATGAGGGCTGCAGCGTCTGACACTAGAACTGGTGTGGAACAGATGAGAATAAGGCTACAAAGCTGTTGAAAAGCGTTTGTTTCAGAAGAGGTTGGTGTCTCCTAATGTGATACTTATTGCTGGCACTTTTTTTTTGCAGATAACAAAGAGGAACCTGGTGACTGCAGGAATATCCCTCTTAGCTGATGTGTCTTCTGTTGAGGACAGCTTCAGAACCCTGGCCCTCTTAAAACTCAGTGGAGGGACCAGGAGGCACTACTCCACAAGAGTGTGGTTTTGACTCTAGTTAGAAAGATACTTTCAAAATCAGAAATCCATGTTATTCATAGTGGTTAACATTTTAGGAACTTCCCATCAGGCTGTATCTTGAGAGCCGATGTACTGGCAGTAAAAGTTATCAGCAACAAGACTTCAATATCCTTAAAAATAACCCAAGAAAGTCCATCTTGTTCCAAAGACCCAAGTGCAGCACATCTTCCAAAAGGAGTAGGGGTAAGACCTGGCTGTGGGGTCCCAACCCAGAGCAGACCCCAGATCATCTTTTGGGATCTGGGCTCAGCATCCCTAAGCTCAACGCCCTGCTCAGAGCTGCCCCCACTCCACTGTGGCTTCATGCTGGTGGCAGGATGTGGCCCCTCTGGCCTTGTCAAGGTGCTGCGGTACCTCATGTGCCATTGCACCAGGTCGCTACAGAGACAGGTAGGGCTTGGGGACACTCTTGCAAGCCACCCCTACTTGTGTACTGCTGGGCACAGAGGTGGCCTTGGCAGTGCTTGAGAACATGATTGGGATGGGAGCGTGTGCCCACCCTGCCTGCAAGGAAGAGCACAAGTTTCAAGTGGGATGTACAAGGAGACAGGACACTGGGGAGATGGAGAGTGAGAATAGTGAGGAAAGGGCGGATCTTTAGCATTTCCCCCCTCTGGTTGCTTCAAACTGCAAGAAGACATCAACAAGGAGAAATCACATGAAGTAATATTTCGTGATCAAAGAATACTAAAAGCCTGGCTTTGGGCCCAGAAACAGTGATGAAAATGTTATTTCTGGTGGGTACCAGTACAAGGAAGCTCATGATTTATGTCCAAGCAGGGGCAGGCATGTGTGTGCTCCAAAGGATTAATGCAGACAAAATCACCATTGTGGGCTCCTTCATCAGTGGCATTTAATGCATTTGGACAGGCCAGTGACCATCTCTCTGTGTCCTACACAGAAGGGCTTCACCTTCCACCTGGCCCGTCAGTGATTTTGTGGAAGAATCCACCTTCTGATTTGTTGTAAATGGTAGAATACTAATAATTAATGAGTTCATTTCTCACACTGCTCTAATCAACAGTTCTGATCAACAGCACTGCCAAGGGAGTGACACAGGTCCCTGTAAGCCAAGTACTTCACCCTTATTTTCATCCTCTCCTCTGGGAAAAACAGGACATGGCAGGTGGCCTGAATTTGATGGATGAGCAACAGGATGGTCCAAGGAGCTGAGGGAAGCTTTATGTATATGTGTGTTGCTTTGCAAAAAGCCATAAAGGCCAAATCCTGCTCTCCCCACAGTGTGGTTCCACCCCCCATCAGTCTGGATTGGTTCCAGCAATTTCTGCAGGCAGGTGCTGGTTGGTC
Organism: Acropternis orthonyx; assembly: GCA_035583155.1. Lineage (NCBI taxonomy): Eukaryota > Metazoa > Chordata > Aves > Passeriformes > Rhinocryptidae > Acropternis > Acropternis orthonyx. The sequence goes on from JAWWEU010000160.1 coordinate 36,430,844, forward strand.
ACCTCAGTGAGGCCACCATGTCCTTACATGAGGGATGAAGGAGGGCCCTGTGGGCACCTCACAGCCACCATCTTGGCGGGGGGGTGGTTTGGGGTCCCAGAGAGGTTTTAGAAGGTGCTGGGTGGGACTTGGTAGTGCTAATGGGAGAGGGTTAAAGTGTTGCAGAGTTGGACTAAAATGTGCTGAAATGGATTTGGAGGTTGCTGGGGAGGTTTGAGAGGGGTTTGAATGTGCTGGGATGGTTTGGATGGTAGTATGAGGCATGTTTGTGCTGCTACAGAGGTTTTAGAGTGCTGGGAGAGATTTGGGCATGCTGAAGGGGGTGTGGGCTAGATTTTGGGGTGTGTTGGGGAGGTTTCAGGGGGTTTAGGGTTGCTGGATTTTTTTAAATGGTGCCAGGAGAGGTTTGGGGATACTTCCTGTGTTTTGAGGGTGCTGCAATAGCTTAGAGGGTACTAAAACGGTTTTGCACTGCATTGGAATTGTAAGGACAGGTTTGTGCATGCTGGGTTGGTTTGAAAGGTGCTATGAGGGGTTTTGGGGGTGCTAAAGAAGTTATAGAGGGTGCTAGAATTGTTTGTGGGGTTCTTGGCGGGGGTTTTGGAGTGCTAAGTAGGTTTTAGAGGGTGCTGGAAGCGCTTGAGAGTTCTAAAGGGAGGAGGCGGCTAGAGGTACTGAAAGGGTTTGAGGAGGGCTGGTGAGTTTAGAGAGGGGTTAGGGGTGCTGGGATGGTTTGGAAGGTGCTGGGAGAGGGTTGAGGTGCTGATACGGTTTTAAGGGGTGCTGGAAGGGATGCTTGGAGTGCTTTGGGTGTCAGTTTTTCCCTTCATGTTTCATGTCCTTTTTCCCCCTCACGGTTCCCACCCTTTTCTCGCCTCGTGTTTCCTACTCTCCTCTTCCTTGATTTAAAGCCTTAAAGTGGTGTTAAAGAGTTTTCCATCTTGATTTAATCTTTAAAATGTCAGAAAATAGGTTTCCCCCTCAATTTAATGTCCTTTTCCCCTCACCAACCTCCCTTTTTCTGAGATCATGGGGATGCAATGGCAAGAGACTGGGGCACTAGGAAAAACTGGACTCAGATTTTGACAACATTTTTATTCAAGGATTCCCTTGAGTTTGGGGTTACCTCTCCTCCAGTTTGGGGTCATCCACTCCAACTCCTCTTGTTTGGGGGGACCCCCCCTCCTCCCTCATTAACAGACCCCATTAACAAGGCTGGGGGGGGGAGGGATGTATTGGGGGGCAGAGGGGAGAGAGGGGGCCTGAACCTCCCCCCACCCCCCCAGCCAATGTGGTTCAGATTCATTTCACGGAAATCAGGGGATAATTTGTCCTTTAAAAATACTGCACACCTGAAACAGCCCTGTCAGACACTCTGCTTTCTGAGGCCTTCCTCCTATTTTGCTCAACCCCCTTCACTGAGGTCTTAGGGGTTCTAATTAAATATAAAAGAATTAGTAAGTCACTTGCAACAAAGCTGAAAAGCCTGTGTACAAAAATATGGAAACAAAAATACAGACACTATGGTGTGAAAACATTTTTACAGTGTCTCACAGAACCTCTTCCTGAGTATATGTACAATTCCTATTGACATTGTTGAGGCTTATGTAGATATGTGAAGTAGAAAAACATCTCCTCATGACCAGATTTTCCTAACTATTCAAGAAACTGATTCAGATACTGTCACATTACAGTCTACATGTAAAAACACACATATTTGATTAAGTGAAAGTAAAGCCTCATGGAATGAATGTTACAAAGAGAGTCGGAACAGTGTAAATGAAGACGATACACAAGAGGATGACAACACTACAGTATGTTCTTCCAGTATAAGGTAAAACAGCTTCATCGCTCTCAATACTGTGAGAAGTAATGATTTTTACTTTGGACAAAGGTTGCACCAGTACATGTAAATGTTATTCAGCAATTACTGTGCTCTTACACTTTGCATTTACTTTCATCTTTAGGCTATAAACACACTGTGTCCTGACCCTTGTCTGCAAACAGTCTGTGAACTGGGGCATTCACAAACTTCTGTTAGTGCCTTTTTCCCTTTAAAAACAAAAACCTCATAAGGAATACTGACTTATGAATCATAGTTCATGTAACATATTTCAGGAAGGCTGACAAGTTCTGTAACGCAGATGACATGTAGGCAAAGTGGCCAGAACTAAAACTCCAGAATAGGATTTAATACTTCCTCTACTTAAAACAGAGAAACAAAAAAAGCACAAAGATAGAACTCCCTCAACAGTGCCTTGGCTTCCCAGTTTTTCATGAGAGAGTGCAGGAAGGAAGAACCCATCACACCAGTCACTGAAGACTGAACTGTGTGAGTGGACAGCACATACTCAAAGCTCTTGGGTAAACATGGGATAAAAATTGTTTTTAAGGGCTGCCAGGTATCTGTAGACTACAAAAAGGTGCAGAACAACCTCATAAGAGGAGCTGCTCTTTCTGAGCAGCACCCGCAGAACATTGGAATTTCTGTGATCTCAGCAAATGATCACTCAACCGAGGAGCAAGAACTTCCCTCACAACAGAAACTGCTTTTCTGACAGCTTTCTAAAGACAAGCACATCAGTGATTCCACTGCAAAGGTAAGGAGATTAAGAAAAGTAGTGCCAAACTGAAGTTTAATAGTGAGAAAAACCTTGAACCTGAGCACAGAGGCTTAAAGCCCCAAATAATAATTTCTGAAGATAAAGTTTCAGAACTGACTGAACAAACCTGGATCCCCCCCAAACTGGAACTTCAAAACCCAGACCCCCAGAACTGGGGCTCCAAAATTCCTCAGTCCTCTCAAACTGGGATGCCCCTAGATCCCCCCCCTTTTGGATGTAACATTCCAATTTTGGGGGTCCCCCACCTCCAAGTCCCCCTTCTACCAGGCCCCTGGGAGGTGACTGTGGCTGCCACAGGGGGGTCTCCCACTCCCCCCAACCTCCCCTAATTTGGGGAGGGTCAGGGTGTGCTGGAGATTGACACCACCTGCTCTACACATGGGCATCCTCAGAAAGGTGGGGACCCTTCACAACTTCCCTCCAAAACACCCTTAGATTCCCTCCCTAACCCCCTGAAACCTTCCCAAACCCTCCCAAACTCCCCACTCAAGCCCTTCAAAACCTCTCAGTCCTCTCAAGCCCCAAGCCCCTTTAGCCTCCCCAAATCCTTCCACAACTCCCAACAACCCCCAAATCCTCCTCAACCCCCCCCAGACCTCTTCAAATCCCCTACCAAAATCATCCAACCCCCCCAGACTCCCCACAACCTCCCCCTATCTACCTCAAACACCCCAGAATCCTTCCAGGTCTCCCTCAAGCCCCTCAACCTCCCCCTAACCCTCTTGACTCCTCTAGACCACTCCAAACCCCTCAGACCCACACTTCAGCTCCCCTCCAGCCCCCTCCCCAAAACTCCAAACTTCCCCCAAAACCTGAAGACAAACCCCAAATCCCCGAAACCTCCCCTTTAGCCTCCACAAAATCCCTCTACACCCCCTCAAATCTCCACCCCCACCTAAAATGCTGCCTAACCCCCCCCAAATCCCCTCAAACCCTCTATTTAGCCCTCAAATCCCCCAGGATCCTTCCAAACCCCTTTAGCCCCCTCAGATTCCTAAAACCCCTCCTCAAGACTTACCCAAATCCCCCCAAACCTCTGCCAAGACCCCATAAACTCTCCATCCCTCCTTTAGCCCCCCAAACCCCGCAAAATCCTCCCCAGACTCCCACAATGCCCTCCAAGTCCTCCAAGCCCCACCAAAGCCCCTAAATCCTACTTAACCCCCTCAAAACCACCCAAACCTCTCCTTAAACCTGCACAAAACTCCCCAAAACTGAACCCCCATAACAGATCCTTCGGTCCCCATGCAGACCACCCCAAAAGCCCCAAACCCATGCCAAATGTATTGTTTGCCTTTCCTTTGCACCTGCTGTGCTGTTAAACCTGACTCATCTCTTTAAACAAATATGCTGTTAAGGGGGTGTCCATACTGGTTTATACTGGTGTGTACAGGGGCAGGTTGGGGCACTTGGGGGTCTCTGTGGTTCGTTATGGGGCAACCTGGAATTTGTACTGGTCCATACTGGTTTATACTGGTCTCAGGCGCTGCCCCTCACCAATGCCCTGCAGAAACCGCCAGTGATCTGGAACCTGCTGCAGGTGCTGCCCAAGCAGGTGGGGTGGGACTCCCCCAGCTGTGTCCAACCCCCTCCAACGTGTGTCCAGGACCCCGAACCTCCCTCCCAGGTTACCCCAGGAGTGTCCAGATGACCCCGAGGGACAACCAAGTGTGGCCCAGGTGTTCCCAAACCCCTCAGACGCTCCCTCTGTGTCCACATGTGTGCAGGTGATGTCAACCCCCCCCAAGTGCCCCCCCGTGTATCCCATGATGCCGCAGTACAGTAGGTGTGTCCCAGGTGTATCCAGGTGTATTCCATGATGCCCTGTTGCCCCTCCAGCCCTGGGCCAGGCCCAGCCGCACCCAGGTAAGTGGGGGACAGGTCTTGTGGCATCCCTGGGGGGAGCCACTGACACTGTCCCCAGCCCATCCCGCCCCCAATCGCAGATGTCGCCGCTGCCCTCGGTGGGTGGAGCCAACCACGGGCACTTCGGGGGCGTGACCAGACCGAGCTGCACCCACAGAGCACACCCGCGAGACATGCTGAGACCCCGCCCCTCTCCAGAGTGACATCACCAGCAGCCAATAAGTGACAAGAAGAGAAAAGGGTGCACTTTATTCCGGGCGGGGGCGGAGCGAGACGGTGATTGGTCCATAGGGGCGAGGCTGGTCCAGGCGCAGCCAATGGGCGGCGCAGAGCTCTGAGGGTGGGGCTTGTGGTTAGGGGGCGGGGCTTTCACAGCGGTGAGGGGAAGGGCGGTGTGCGGTTTGCGGAAAGGGGGCAGGCCTGGAGAAGTGGGGGTGGAGCTGTGGGGGAAGGGAGGGCCTTAGGGAAAGGGTGGAGCATGGCTTGTGGAAAGGAGGCAGAGCTTGGGGAAAGGGGTTAGGGAGAGGCGTGGGGCTCAGAGGAAGGGGTTGGCTGAGGAAAAGGGGGCATGGCTTAAAGGTAATGGGCCAGGAAAGGGGTCATGGTCTAGGGAAGGGGTGGAGCCTAGGGGAAAGGGATGGGTGGGGAAGGGGGCATGGCTTAAAACGGGAGGTGCTCAGAGCAAGAGGCGGGGCTCTTGTGGAAAGGGCATGGCTTGGGGAGGGAATCTGGAGGGGAAAGGGGCGAGGCTTGGGAAATAAGTGGGGTTTGTGGGGAAAGGGGTGTGGTTTGGCACTCACCAAGGCAGATGGCAAAGATTTGTGCCACAAGTCGGCGCGATGACCCTGGGGGCAGCATGGCCGCCAGCTCCACCCCCCCGGGGCGCTGGGCATGGTCCAGGATCAGCCTGGAGAGGGTCCAGATCCCACAGATCCCAATTCCAATTCCCAATTTTTTCCCTATTACTTACACTTCCCTATTTTTGCCGAATTTTCCCGAAATTCTCCATGATCCCACAGATCCTAATCCCAACTCACCTCCGAAGGTCGGGAGCAACTCCGATTGGCTCTGGAAGCTCCGGGACCATGGGTGGGGCCGGGGGGGGCCGGACACTGTGGGCAGTACATGGGGGGGTCAGTGTGACCCCCATCCTCTTTCCCCAAGCCACACCTTTCCCCCAACTCACATCTTTCCACTGAACCCCTCCTTTCTTTCCCCAAACCCTGCCCCACTTCCTCAACCTCTGCTCCTTTCCCGCAGTCTCGCTCCCTTCCAAAGCCCTGCCCCTTTCCCAGTGCCCTGTCTCCCCTTGATGGTGCAAGCCCCGCCTCAAACTCAAGCCCGATCCCCCGTTCTGCGTTGTCCATTGGCAGCGTCTGGATCAGCTCCGCCCTGTCAGACCAATCTCCGCCCCAACTCAGAATAAACCCCGCCTCCTTCCAGACCCTGCCGAGCATTTATTGGCTGCTGGTGACATCCTTTCCTCTTGCCACGCCCCCAGAGCCGCACCCCTGCCACTCCCATGCCCCAGATCCACCCCTGCCCTGCCCTCACTCACCGTCTCTCCAGTGGCTCCTCCTCGACAGGCTCCAGGGACAGTTCTGGGGGTGGTGAGGGGCCAAAAGTGACCTCCCTGGCCCTGCGCCGAACCACCCCATAGCAAGCCCCAAACTGCCCCACAGCAACTCCCAACTGCCCCACAGTGACCTCCAAGTATCCCACAGTGATGCCAAACTACCCCACAGAGGCCCCAAATTGCCCCACAGTGACCCCCAAGCATCCCCCCAGATTCACCTGAGGAGAGCAGGGGGGGCAGACTCGGCTCCAGGGCCTCCCGAAGCACCTGGGGAGGGACAGGGATAGAGATGTGGGGCAGGGGGTCTCTATGGGGCAGGATTGGGATCTGTGGGGCGGGATTGGGGTCTATGGGGCAGATTTATGGAGCAGGAGAGAAGGGGAAGGGAGGAATCAATGGGGCAGATCTACAAGGCACATCTAGGGGACAGACCTACAGGGAGGGAATGGGATCTATGGGCAAGATTGGGGAAGATCTATGGGGTCTCACCTCCACCTCACTGGGCAGTTCTGGGGGTGGGGCTGCAGGCAGGACAGGACGCTGGACACAGCGGCCCCACAGTTCCCACAGCTCCGGGGGCAGCCAATCTATGGGGCAGAGCAGGGGGTCACCCACTATGGGGCAGGAACCCCCGCTATGGGGCAGGAACCCCCACTATGGGGCAGTCATGGGAGTCTCACCGTGGGTTGGGGCGTTTAGTAGCTCACTTGCGGGGCGGCGGAGCCTGTGGGGAGGCTCCAGCAGCAGCTGTGGGGTAGAGACAGGATCTGTGAGATAATCTATAGGGCAGGGGGATCTATAGGGCAGATCTATGGGGAAGAGGGGTCTATGGGGCAGGGGCATCTCTGGGGTAGATCTATGGGTCAGGGAGGGAGCTATGGGGCAGGTCTATGGGGGGATGTATGAGGTAAGGGATTTATGGGACAGAGATGGGATCTACGGGTCGATCTACGGGGCAGGTCTATGGGGGGATGCATGAGGTAGGGGATCTATGGGTCCATCTATGGGGCATGGGGCAGTCTATGGGGCACATCTATGGAGCAGGAGGGATCTATGGGTCAGGGTGGATCTATGGATCAATCTATTCGGCAGGGTGATCTATGGATCAGACTCCCCTCACCCCCACTCACCAGGGGCTGACAGTGGACATGCGGCTGGAGCAGCTGCGCCCGGAACACCTCAGGGGGGATGTGGGGCAGGAGGTCTATGTGTGGTTGGGGGCGACGACGGCGGGGGCGGCGACTCACAGGGACCTCTGGAATGGGGGGGGGCAGGGCGGGTGCCTCCAGGGGGGGAAGACCTGCCCCAGAAGTGCCCACAGCAGTGTAAGTACCCCCAGCCCTATAAATGCCTCCCCAGCCTATGTGCTCCCACCCCATGTGTCCCCCAGCCCCATAAGTGCTCCCCAGCCCTTTAAGTGCCCTGCCACCCCCATAAGTGCCCCCCCCTCCCCACCCCAGCCCCATAAATGCCCTCCAAGTCTCACCAGGGAGGGGGGGCGGTGCCGGCAGCTCCTCCACTTCCTCCACTGTGGAGAAGAGACCCCCACGTGACCCTACAGAATCTCAAGTGGCCCCCCACCCCTCTCCTGCCCCCCAAGTGCCCCCCCCAGCCCCGTAAGTGACCCAAGTGCCCCAAATCCCCCCAGCTCAACACCTGCCCCACAAGTGATCCCAACTGCATTCCAAGTGCCCCACAGTGATCCATAAGTGTTCCCCCACCGACCCCCCAGGCCCCCC
>JAWWEU010000163.1:0-29624 GCA_035583155.1 Acropternis orthonyx
AGGGCTATAGGTGTTATTGCCAGTCTTGTCATCTTTACAACACTATGGAGATGACCAGTTAACAGCCTGTGTAGCAGGTGGCAAAGGACTGCACAGGCTCGATGGTTCCGGTTTCCTCTCCGTGCTCTTGGAGGTATCGGCCGTGGCCGCCGGCCTCTCAGTCGCTGCTGCGCGCAGTACCGCCGGTCACCACCAGGCGTCAGCAGCGAGTCCGTTGCGTCCCAGGCGGGGTGGAGCGGGGCAGGGGAAGAGTGCACACATTTCAGATCGAGCATGTTTTCTCATGTTTTCCAGCCCTTTGTTGTCTAATTTACATATACAAAAGTTATATTTGTATTTTCAAACCCTAGACATCTACATTCAGAATTTCTTATACTATAAGGTCCTGTACATAATACAGCACATACAGGGCTATATTTTGAAAACAATTTTTATAAAAAATCATACCATTCATTCACATATATAAAACCGAGAAACTTTAAAGGTTTTAGTCTTTTACAAACACACACACAACCACTCTCTATGAATTTTCAGGCATTTTTGGCCTCTAAGCTTCCCTTTTGAGGGGATGCCACATGACCCCTCTTGATTCCCCACTCACCTTTGGCGTATGAGAGGAAATTCTGAGTTAAAAAATCAGCTTTTGGAGTCTAGGGTCACATTTTGGGGTGAAAAGATTTTAGGATGTGGGAGGAGATCTTGAAGGAAGTAGTGGCAGATGTTCAGGTTAAAAATGCAGATTGGGAGCGAAATGCAATTTTGGGGGGTAAAAATATCAGATTTTGGGGTCTGGGTGTAGATTTTGAGTGAAATGGCAGAACTGGGGTAAAAGAGGCAAACTGGGGAGTCTGGGGGATATTTTGAAGTCAAAAAGGCAGATTTGGGGTGCAAATAGCAGATTTTGGTGTCTGGGTGGAGCTTTTGGGTTGAAAGAGGCAGATTTGAGGGTGAAAAAGACAAATTTGGAAAGAAAATAGCAGATTTTGGTGCCTGGAGGGAGATTTTGAGGTGGAAAAAGCAAATATTGGGGTGGAAAAGGTAGATTAGGGGTTGAAGGCTGCAATTTTGGGGTGAAAAGTGCTGCATTTGAGGGCCCACACCTGCAGAGAAAGGGAGGGGCCCCTTGCCTGTGACTGACTAGCTGGTTGAGCCTGGTGCTGGTGACACCCCAAGGGTGTGCGTTTGAACCCATATGGGCCATTCCCTTGGGACTGGACTCAATTATCCTCATAGGTCTCTTCCAGCCTAGAATATTCTGTGATTTTGATTCTCCTCCACCCCATCATCACTTTCCCAGTGACATCCACATGTGCCAAATTATATGAGCACCCTCCCGGCTCCAGCCCCACCCCCTTTTTACTTATCCCCAAGCAGGCACAGAACAAGTCAAACTGCCGTGCTTTAATAATGCCATTGGCATATGTACATCCTTCCCCAAAAGAGGGGACTCTGCTGGGAAAACCAAAGCATTCCAGCCCCCCAAAGGGCTGAAGTCCCTCCCCAGCTCCTGTCCCACGGACACAGCGGCAGCATGTCTGAGGACTGTGCCTTGCCTCCTGCTCAGCCTCCACTCTCTTCCTGTGCTCCAACACTGCCAGGAGATGTCTTATTCCTTCCCCAGGGCACTGCTGCAGGGACATTCCCCTGGGACGCTGCAGGACATGGCTGGACCAGGATGGGAATCTGGGCTCCCAGACCCACCCAACAGTTCTGGCCCTTGTGCCACTCCTGCACCCCCCTCTCGGCCAGTGGGGCTTAGAGTCAACAGAGAAAATTTACAGAGCAAACCAAACAACCAACCCCAAATCTCAGTAACTCCCTACCTCTCTGTTTACACACATCCAGAAAGAACATTCCTGCTGGAGTCTTGGCTTTTCCTTTGGCATTGATGGAACTGGCACAGCTCAAACTGATGCCATGAAATTCTCCATTTTCCACATCCAGGTTCTCCTTTGCTGTGGGATTTTTGCCTGTCCCACACTGTGGAGGAATCTCTGGCAGCTGCACTGCCCAAGAGCTGCATTGGGACTGCTGGGAAATGCACCACTGGGAACAAGGCAGAAATAAACTAATTCAGGGCACTACCTCAAAACACTGGGGGGAAAACCCCATAACATGCCATTGCCTCCCTTTTTAAACAAACACCAAACTGCTTAAATAGAACCAATAAGCCGTACCCTACAACTCTTTCAGCACTTTCAATTTAACCGGTGCAAGCCAGTTGGTAAATTACACAATGTTAACTTTTTGTTTCAATTATGATGCAAAAATCAGTGAGAGAAGAGATTCCCAGTATGGTTTTACTCTTAGGGAAGGACAAAACCAAACCTATCCCCAGTGCTGCAATACCTCAGGCTCCCAAAAAGGCCCAGGGGATGTGCTGGTGCTTTTGGCTGCCCTGGAGCACACAGAGGAACACCATGTCACCACCTCCACGAGCAAAGCTGAGAACCCAAAGAGCAGCGACACCATCAGCTCCTGGAAGACCTGCTGTGCTGGGAGCTTGGGGAGGAAGGACACTGGCTTTTCTTCCTGGCTAAGACCTAAAAGCCTCGTGCTGATGACCTCTCCTGCCAAGTACATCACCTCTGAAGGGAAGCTCATAAAATCCATCTTCTTGGAATGAGAATTTCTGTTTTCTAGAAAATCTCTTTCCAACTGAACTCTCAAAGTACACACTACAGTTCAGGGGAAAGGACAAGACTGAGCAATGACCCCCCACAAACACATCAGGACTCCCTGGCATTAGTTGTTCCAAGGCTGCTGGACCCAAGATGAGGCACTCAATTCTGCAGCTTGTTCCCATCAGCAGAATGCCATCCACACCAACATATGTCATCCCTGGCCTCATCAGGGAGATCTGGACCCACCGCTGAGGGTCACAGTATGCCTGTGAATCACTGGAACCAGCAACAAGCCGTTGCTATGTCTTATGTCCTCAAACCCAGGGAACAAACAGGGTACATGCATGGGCACACAGAGCACATGTTTGCATTGACATCTGCATGAACACATGTGCACTGTGCTAACAAAAATCCAGTTGCGTGGACCCAACAAAGGCTCCACAGACAGCTGCTTCCATGAACAGAGACTTCACAGCACAGATACATGGATGACACCTAATCTCAGCTGGTCCCAGCCTCTCCCTGTCTATATAGCTCAGGGGATCAGGGTTGCAAGGCAGAGCTCTCTGAGGAGGAGGCAGATGGGGCTGGCATTCTTCCCAAAAGCCTCCACCCTTCACCAGTTTCACCATGAGATTTCCCCATGTCACTGCATTTGCTTTGAAGGTCAACAAGGCTGCAGGACAACAAAGCAACGCATCACTTCAACCAAACTAGTATGTAGAGCTACTTACATTGCTCACCTTCATGGAATGCTGTTTGTTAAAAGGACTGAAAAAAATACCCCTAAAAATATCCTTCAAGCCATCACTTTATTAGGGTATCAGAACTCATTCTTGCAACCCTAAATGTATTGAATGCATATGAAATACTGACTGCTTCACTGTACGACATTTTATTAAGCTGTACCAACTAACTCAGAAAGGATTGAACACTTTTATTATAAAGTTCAATTCACTTTCTTCAGAAATGAGTTAGAAACATTTTCACATATGCCTGGACCTTCACTTTCAGATAAATGTCCCAGAGCTCTACTTCAACTAATTGCTGGAATAATAGTTCTAAGCATTGGCATTGAGTATCCAATGCCTAAGGCTACCAGAATGGGCATAGAAATGTGCCACTTCATTAGCATTCTGATTTCTTTCATATCTTACAGATGACAGGCCATCTCATGTACTGTTAGCAAAGTTAACTCTTACAATCACATGAGTTCAGCACATTCTTTCCTCTGCACAAGTTAGCTTTACATACTGTAACAATAAACTAAACTCATGACATTTCAACACTGTGTACTCTTTGTTACTGTGATAATTAAAAAACTAACACATGTATTTGTAGGAAATACAATGCCAATACACGTAGAAGAATTTATTGTACCACCGTTCATATAAAGCATTTCAATCCAAAATGGTCAGAAACAATCTTAAGTATCTGTGTAAGAATTTATAAACATTAGTAAAGATATACCACAGACTACAGGTTTCTACATTTTCAAGTGTAAGTTCTGGTAGATATCCATGTTTCAATAAAATGGACAATACCAGTAGAGATGCATACCTCTTTTGTCTTTATTTATAAAGAAGTGACAACACTAGAAAACACATTGATAACCAGTGCTTTGAACAGTGAAGGTGGGATCTAAAAAAAGTCTGATTAAACTAAACAACCTTAGGTCTTTAACAAGTTGCATATCTGCTAGGAATGCTGAAATGCAATATTCCATAATGGAAGAGCCACATGATATCAAATATAATCTCCAATTTCCAAACTGGTACATAAAAAAGCCATCACCAAGTACTAAAAAGACCACTGCAAGTTCTTATTGCTTTTTGAGTTAAATAATAATCTTCAAATAAACCAAGACCCAGACAATTTCTACAGTATCTTGCTTATCCTCCTGTTCATTTATTAACAACGGAAGCAATCAATTATTATATGATGCGGCAAAAGAGGCATTTAAGAACACCCAAACAAAACCTATTTAGGTACATGGACATCCCCACCCTCCCCCTGAAACCCACTATAACCACTTAGTGCCAGTAGAGGAGCAAAACTCGGTAAGACAAAACCAGAAATCTGATCACAGTAAGAAGGAAACACAAAGGGAGATAGAGCTTCCTTAAATATTCAAAATCTGATGTCTTCCAAAACAAAGCACATCATTCTCATAATTTAAAAAGGAAAGTTGCTTTCTATCTAATCCTCACACATGCTGAGTAGTTCTCAAGTCCACTGAGAGTTCCACTGTGCAGCAGTTTATTTTGAATTCAACAACGCTTCAAAAACTACAGTAATATTCAATGCGCTTTTTACTAAGGAGAGGAATAAAACAAATGCATGTTGATGTTGTTCTTGCTAGTTCAGCACTTCTGCAGCAATTCCATGTCTGTCCTGCAGTAGGAAAGTTCTACCAGCATCAGTCTTCAGAATCATCTTCAGAAGCTGTTGGAAAAATACAGTATAATCAGAAGCCTTGATAAAGTTCTGTGAAATTAAAGCACTTCAGGATGAGTAGACAAAAAAAAGGTAGTTTTATTAAACAGCAGATTGTAATACCCATCCCAAACCTTGCGTCATCACATAGCTTAACTCTTAAATGCAAAATATAGCATTTTCAAATCAAAACTCAACAGTACAAAATGCAGTGTCCTCCTGCTGTTCTTCCTCAAAGGAAGAAAACTTAATTATGCCAGAGATTCAACTTTAATGCAGTGTTTACAGTGGCTAATTCCAACAGTAGTCAGAAGAGAATATATTCAATCCCTGACAGCGGCATCCAATACAGGGTAAAGAAATTACTCACAAAGTTAACAATTTGGATACTAAAATACCTCGAAGAATTCAGCTGTCTGAACAAAAAAAGACTTTTAAATTTTTATAGATATATACACAAATACGTTGCTTAATGCAACTTGGGCCTACTTGGAAGCAGCTCTTCTCTCTCTCCACCCCTGTTCTTTCAGCATGTGCAAGATGAAGATGAAGCCTACATATGCATAGGACTTTGTTGTTGCAAGGCGAATTAGAAGATGAATACAGACTTCTCAACTATGACAGAAAAGTCAGTACACGCATCTACGTCAGGTTTGCAAAGTATTAGCTTGTCTGTAACAGCAATTTAGTATGTCCACTTAAGCAAAATCTGCAGGCAAGAAAGTATTTAATGCTGAAGTAATTTGTTCCACCCCTGACCACAGAAAGAAGAAAAGCCTGACTCCTTGCTTCTTCGGTTCTTAGAAGACAGATGTAACTAAAGTGCAGTGATAAATCTAAAACTCAGTATTTCTCACGTGCAAGTTAAGGGCTGAATCAAAAATACAGGTATAAAATGACACTCAGTAATTTTTACTCTAATAAGGATGCACACAAGAATGAATTCAGAACTCTAGCCTGCCTTTGACTGCTCTGAATGCAAAAACAATCATCTTGACCTAAAACTCACACACACACTCCCCATTCCTTATAGTACCTCAAATGCATCCTATATAGTGAAAATTCATATACAAACTTTGAATGCTGACAGACGTTCACATGCACACTAGGGGGAAAAAAAGGTAGATCTACTGCCTATTCATCATGCCTAGAAATAGGTCCAGGATACATTTACCAGAAGTCAGCATGTAGTTTTGAATTTCTGATCATCTTTTTTTTTTCCCCCCAAATATTGTCACCTTTTCTCTAACACAGAGCCCAACAGCATAAGGAAAGATCATTTTGTGGGTCTGTACAGAGCACAGAATTTAACAAAAATTTGCAAACTTTAGATTTCATTTATGAGGTGTGATAGGTCTGATCAAGGAACCCAAACAACCTAAAAGTGCATGTGAATGGAAAAATGCAAAAAAAAAAAAAAAAAAAAAAAAAGAAAAGAAAAAAAAAGGGGGTAAGAAGAAATGGTGAAAGAAGCATTTAACTTAAGTGTAGTGAAATTCAACTCGAAATGTTTCTTTCCTACCAAGACTCATGTAAAAGGCAACAACCTGAAGGTCACCACTAAATCCCATAATTACGTACTACTAGAATTACAATAACCACACTGTTAACGAGTAAGGAATTTTGTAATCACTTCCAGATACCACTTCTGTAGTCCAAACAACTCTACGCTGTTGGGAAATTAATAACGAAGCATTAAAACAAGTTCCCCCTCAGAATAGTTCTACTGATGATGGGAAAAGTACTGCTGGGTCAAGTAAAGGTTTCAGTAACTATGTTCAGTATCATGAATCTTGGCAAGGAGGACTGTACTCATTTAGCTTTGAGTTGATCTAATGGGAGGGGAGGGGAAGAGGGCAAGCACCTACTTTCAATATCTTCCATATGTGCCTGAAGAGTTCTTGCAAGGTTAATAAACTAGAAACAAGGCAGAGAGAAAGTAGTTTAAAAGTTGCAAAGTTATCTGCAGACATTTGCAACAAGTTAGCAAAGTTTTCTTCACTTCTCACATCCCAGTCCTTCATGCCAGATGTTGGTTACCCTAACCCATTTGCCCAACTTACAAAAATCAATGCAAAATTTAATATAAATCTCCACGCATTAGATTTCAAATTGCAATTACAGTTATTTCAGCTTCCATGCTATGTCAAATGTTTCTAATAGCAGCTAGTGGCATCATCTTCATGTTCTACAGTCTGTAAAACACACCAGTTTTCAAAAGCAGCAAACGTAAACAAGTGCCAGTTTAATGAAAACCATTCCTAAAAACTGAAATGCAGAAAAACATAATCATGGTAAGGATTTGCATTAGTTGCATTAATTTAATTTAATTTAATTCACTACTAGTATGACAAAACAGAGCCCTTTGAATGAGATTAATGAAAAATGCATGAATGCAGTTGAAGTTTTTGCTTACACTTAAAATCTTAAGACCAGGATTACTATAAGGCAAGGGTGGCAGTTTAATGTTAGAACTACATGGTATCAAAACCCAAAGTCGAAATCCCCAGGAATAAGATGTCTCAGTCAAGTGGTTTTCTTTCATCACTGGCAATCTGCATCACTGTTTCAGCAAAAGTCCAGATGTTCAGACACAGCAAATAAAATGACTTTCCATTGCTTGCCTGTATGCTCGGCATCAAATGGCAGCATTGGTGCTCTCACTTGGTTAAAATGCAGTGTCACACACAAAAGTATGTAATGCCTCCTCTGATAAAAATCCAGTAGAAACATCATCTTCTGTAATACACTCAGACTGTACTGTACTGGATGACGGTTACTATTAGATTTTGTGTCTTTTATATCTCTACACTCACAGCAGGGAAACTGGATATTTCATTTGTGGACTATGGAATACAAGTTCTTCATTAGATGTGCACAGAAAGGAGGACCACTGTTGTAATACCTTTAAGAGACTAGAGCACAGTTCTGCCTCTGCCCCAAAGGCAGAGTACCAGCTGGAAGTCAACCATTCCAATACCCAGTGAGTAAGCTTAATATTGTCGCTTCCTTGTAGCTAAGTTAAAAAAAAGTAAATAATCAGCTTTTCAGGAGCTCAGTTGACTACGAGCATTGATTCATTATCTAGTATCAAATAAACATGTAGAATACTGGATTTTTGAGAGTCACTATTCAGAAAGAACTTTGTATGCTGATCTCTTACTGGAAAAATGTGTAGTTTCCACATTTCTAAGCCAAACCACTTAAGTGAAAAGAATCCAGTCAAACACAACTAGTAAGAGTTTGGACTAATGCCAAAAAAAGTCACACTATAGCTATAATCTGTTTCAAAATGTTAATAGTCAAGTACATATTTAGGCATATTCAGGAAGACAATCATTGCAAGTTCTAGACCTTTGCAATGTAGACTGGCATAACGAGAAAAATTAAACAGATCAGGTAGTTCAACATTCTTAACTGCGTGTTTCGTACAGCAAGAGGTTACCCTTCCAGTTTTGTATAAATTGACAATGATCATGACAACATACATGCAAACCAATGAAGTACCAACAACCTTCAAAAAGCATTCTGCAACACAGTAACTGCAATAATGCAGTACCTTGAGTTTCAATCAAACACGGTGTTAGTGTATTGACAAGCCCAGCCTGTTTTAGACCTAAATTTGTTTTTAAAAAGCATTTTTCTTGGGTATCTAGCTCCTAGGTCACTCGAGGCAGCAATCTCTGCCAGAAAATTACTGCATACTTACTCGGACACGTGTGCTGGCCTCATTGGCAGTTCCTAACATATCAGAAAAGCGCTGCTCACATAAGTGTAACAACACTACAAGGTAGAGACCAGAGCTGATAAATTCATAGTCGGCCTTAAGGGAGATAAAAGAAACATTCAGAATCTCACTAATACGTCTGAATATATGATTCAAGAAGTAGAACAAGAATTAGACTTTACTGGAATCACTATATATTTATCTCTAGTTGTTCCAAGAGAATTAGGGAAGCAAAATACTAAAAAATTTTCATTACTGAAAAGCTATTTATACTTCTGATTCTTCCTAACCACTCCAGATTTAACATGTTATCCTTGAAGATAAATAGAGTTCTACAAATTAAATTTCAGTCAGCATGATTAGTTTAGAGGAAAGAATCAGAAGTATTGTATCACTTGGGAAAATAAACCTAATGAATGTTGGTTTCTTCTCTGTGGTCCCAGTGCTTTACAGAATGCCAAAATAAAGGAGTGTATTTTAAGAACGCTATGATGTTACAAATATTTTGAGAAATTCCTTTCCCTAAGATAAACTTTAAAAATGCTAGCACTGAACAGGTAATTTAGTCAACTCTTTAGGAAAAAATTTCAAGGCTATTATTTCTATTAAAGTACAGCAACAGTAACCAATAAACAGCAGTACTAAAAGGTAAGATGACAGCACTCTCAAAAAAGACTATTCAGAGTCTGTACCAAGTGATACGAATTAGAGTACTAGGGTAAGAACTTAAGTCTAAATAATAAAAAAATTAGAGGTTGATGTTTTGCCCCAAAATTGATGCCACTTGGCATTTTCTTTCACCTTCTGAGGTAGGCTAATACCATTAGTCTTTATATATTCTCAGAATACAACCCAGAGAACAAGGAAAACCCTCTGAATAAAGTTAATTAAAAACACCAGCTTTGAGTTATTTACTCACTTTTAATACTACACAATCCAGTAGTTCTAAGATAATGTATTTTATATAACAAGAGTAATATTAATGGTCCTTTGATTATTTTTAATGTAGGAAAAAATTTGAAGGAGCAGTCAGAAGCTGTTAGAAAAGAGGTTAGTTTCTACCACTTTAATGAAATAAAAAGTTTGTAATGGCATTTTTAAAACAATTGACCATGTAGATTCAAAACCAGCTAAAAGCAAAGACAGTCACTCATCATGAGAAATTCAGTCTAATAGTACTAGAATTCACACTGCACCCATATGACAATGGGCTGCAAAGCTAGATGACAGATCTGCAACCAAGAATAGAGGCATTACACTTAATGAAAGCTCAGCTATAGGAAGCACAGCAGAAGATAGAATTAATCTGAATATTGAGGAGAAAAATCTGTTCATTGATGTTACTTTCTATGCATAATAGTTCTTCTGAAATGGAGATGCATTTGTCTTCTCTAAACAAGATTTCCCTCCCAGCACTAAACCAACACTTACCAAATTAGGTAAAATATACTAACTTGTTCATTTGCATGTGCCCTATAGAGTTCATGAATGTCAAAGTCTTCCAGATTCAGATGCAACTTCTCCTTACACAATTCACAAGTTGTCACTGCTTCCAAAGAAGAACCTGGTGGAGAGGGGGGGCAAGGGGAAACTCAGTGTCAAGTTTCAACAATCTATAACATACGACACTATCATACAAACCTTGCAAACTCTAAGTAATTTTTTGCTTGATTTTGTGGAGCAAAGTTAGAAGAAAAGAAAGCCTCTAACATGAATGCAGTGACATCTGCTACTGCCAGAATATAAATCTTGTGGAATATTTGTTCTCTATACAGCTGCACCTGTTTTGCCTCACATTCACTCTGGACACAATATGCCTCTAACTGCAAGTCTGGCATAAAATCACTTCTTGGGCTTCTTGAATTCTACCACGTAATCCAAATACACACAAAAGTAAGAATAAATATACCAGAATTGCTTAAAGTTATAGTCAGAGTAACCTTTTGTCTTAAGTACTAGTTTTAAAATGAGCTGCTCCATAAGCAACCAGTAACTAAGTAAGTTGATGGTGGATTTATGTCTTTACATATAGTTAAATACTTCCAATTTATTTCTTCTATAGGCCCAGGATTCTAATACATCCCTACTCTGATGTGTGTCCTCTGATACTGAGTGAAAAAGCAAACAGATGCAAGCACCTTCCTTTGGTAAAAAGTATTCCATGATTTTTGTGTCTTCTACCAAGCCATCTATTTTTAAGTCTTAGGAATACTGCAGATAACTTAGTTAAATACTGGTCAATGTATTACAAAAAATACTTAGCCAGCGTGCAATTTCTGAAGTGTTTCTTTAAAAAATATACGCACTTTGAAGTAATTTTTGAACAAGCAGTTTACAAGTGTCTAGAACAAGTTAGTATCTTTAAAAAAAAAGATTAAAATACTTAGGTCTAGTTATAATTGAAAAACATTTTTGGATTTTCAAATTCTTACCACTCTGCTACAGTCAGCTTGGCTATAAAAGTCTTGCAAAGAAGCACATCCATACTCATAAGTAAGGGTGGAGAGCAAATTCCACTCCAAGCAGTACCACCAAAGTGTTCTAAAGTAGTTTAAAAGCTACACTTTTACAATGTTATATTTTGTCCAATACCTTAGTAGACAAGCCCAAAAATATAATTCTCTAAACACCAAATACAGTTCTTAGAACTACTCACACGAGAAGCTGGGCAATAAGCCTGGAAGTGCCATACTGTTGTTTGTGCCATCTGCTCGTTTTTCAACTAATACCTCAGTAAGTGCAATCCTTCTGATAGGCCTCCCTATATAACTTGAAGTCTACCTTGGTCTAGAGTCTGCTTTACCTGAATTAATCTTTGACTGCAGCCATTTCTTCATGCACTCCTGGTGAACATACTGAAGACTTCCAGTGCATTTGCATGGCTCTATTAAAAGGTTGTCAGAACTTGCAGAGGACATTTGACAGATTCTGCATAGGTCACCCTCTTCATCTTCAGAATCTTCTAAAAGCAGGCTGAATAGGAAGGAACACCAATAAACGCTGTGACACATTTCATGGAAGACTTTTATAACGAAAGTTTCATTTATTGAACTGTTCCCCAACCTAAGACGATTAAAACAAGTTTCTGTAAAGACAGGAGTGAGAAAATAGGTGACACGGGGCTGAGTTACCACCTTCTCTGAAGGCAAGTTTTCCTTAAAAATCACCAGTGCAGAAAGCCCTCTCATCTTAAGACAGTACACTTTACTATCTCAAAAAAACATAGTAATTTACCTCTCTTTAATTTTTTGGAGTCTTTCTGGATCTCTTGAAGGTGGTATTTTAGACTTGTCACTTTCTTGTCCATCAGACTGATTCCAGCCAGAGGGAATAATATCTACAGTTATCATAAGGTTGTCAGATAAACTGCTTCCTAATGTTGGAGGCACTGCAAAGCGGAAGAGAGAACCAGGCAGAATTCCGGAACTTCTTCTACTGTGGGCTGAATCTGGCAGGGAGGCAGCAGCTGTAGAAATACCAGATACTGCAGGTGTTGGTGGTCTGCTAACAGAAGCCCGAGGAGGGCTATCTGATGCTTCAAGAGAGGTCTCCTCACCTGACCCTCTCCTTCTAAAGACATGTTGTGATCTAGCAGTTGTATCAGAGGTAGAGATCCTTGCAGATTCATCTCTTCCTTCTCTTCTTCTTCTGGAAAAGAGAGGTGTACATCTGTTCCTCAAAGAGGATGACAGCCAGGATCCTGTGCTCCTACTTTCCGAGTCTGGTCTGTAGCTTTCCCCATCTGAATCAGAGTTGCGATTCTGTGAAACTCCTGATAAACCCCATCTTCGTCCAAGAAAACTAAACCCCTGAGAAGCTTCAGATGACTGAAGTCCTGGAACTTCAGGAGCTGCAGGTCCATTACTACTCGACAGAGTAGAAGCTTGAACTCTTGGGACCACTGTTGACTCTTCAGAGCCTAATGATCTTGTATGCAATGGCTCTTGGCTAGACCTTCGAGAGAAAAATGTAGATGACATACTAGATGCTAAACGGGACAGTAGCTGCCTGGTTGTGCGCCTCCCTTCGCTGTCAGCTGCAGGCTCATTCAGTGACCTCTGGGAAGATAAAACCCGGTCAGACCCACTCAAGGAAGAGGTTTCATCTCTCATGGCAGTAAGAGAAAATGATGGCAGCACACTCCTCTGGGGAGATTCCAATTCATTTCTCCTTTGTCTTGAAGAATAGCTGGATCTTGAAGAGCTAGTGTTAGAGTCTCTGTTGAAAAGAGATGGCTGATGATCAGAAGGCAGCTGGCGGTTCATAGATGCATTCAGCCTCAAAGTGCTTAATGAGTTCTCTTTTGGTCTTGCTCCCTCTGCATATGAAGAGGCAGGCCTGTCTTGAAGATCTGTTGCAGAAAAACACAGGAAAATGCTATGACAAGATGTGCTCTAACACATAAGGAAACATTACTGGTCAGGTTCAAAAGGGCTCCAGGCAACCTGACTGAGTTGAAGATGTCCCTGCTCATTGCAGGGGGATTGGACCAGATGGACTTTAATCCAAAATATTCTATGACCCTTACAAGAATCTTGTCTGCAAATACTATCCCTCAGCACACTGAGAATAATTCCACTGTAGCTGAACCGTAGTTAAAATTACATGAAGTAGCTGAGGTGGCTAAAATCAGCTAGTCTCCCTCCTGAAATGGCTAGATTTGGGGGTTGTGGGTGGAAAAATGGGGAAGAAGGAACAAGCATAGGTAGATGAAGGCAGAAAACAGAAACTCTATGTATTCTGGAATTGAAACCTTTCATGTTTGTAGTTTTGGTAACTTTTTTTTAATGGGTTCTGCACTGTAATCACCATTTACTGCTGAAGCTGAGATTTATGCATCTGGCAGATTCTAACTAAAGAAATATCTGCATGGATGCCAAGCATCTACCACACTGTTTTGATTACACAGCAGGGAACACAGTTGCAAGTTATTTTTCTAGCACTTAATAGCAGCACTCCTGCTAGAAATGCAGCATGGGCAGTACAAAACAAGGTTGTTTACTTATCCACTTCTCCCATGAGGCTCTACCAAGTAATTTGAACTGTTCACTTTATTAAAGAAGTGTAGAGTATGAGACATTAAAGCATACTCCTCTGCTGAGGCAAGACTGCAGGACAAAATCTGGAACTAGTTTTTATCTTTTCTACTTGTCTTCTGTAGATATATACAGGTCTAGAAGGCCACAACATTCTGAACAGAAAGTGAAAATTAAAGCACGTAAGTCCTTACTAGTTGCAGCAGCTGCCAGGAGACAAACCTCTCACCTCATGTAAAGTATGTGTTCATTTTTACTTCCAGTGGTCTAGCAGTTTGCCCTATTAATCATTTGAGAACCTAAATGAAAAAAGGTAATATGCCATGGGCACCTTTAAGATAGAAGACTCCTGGGTCAGATTATTTCTTTTCCCATACCTAAATACAGAGCGATCTTAAGACAAAGCAGAAAAGAGCTTTACTAATTAATCACACAGTTACAGCGGTGAGCACCCAAACCACCTTCATATGGCTGGATGCATATACAAGCTAGACCATTCATATACATTTGGTGGTTTGGCCAACGCATAGCAAGTGGCCAACCAACATTACCTAAAAGTTTATCTTAAAATTAAATAGGTATTTTGGGTTTGTATTTTGTATAAAATATTAACGTGCCCAGAGAAGTTGTGGATGCCCCATCTCTGGAAGTGTTTACAGCCAGGCAGGATCTGGCTTTGAGCAAACTGGTTTAGTTGGAGGTATCCTTGCCCACAGCAGGGGGCTGGAACAAGATGACCTTAAGGGTCCCTTCCAAACCAAATGTGATTCTATGAACACATTCAGAAACTAAAAGGTATACAAACTGTAGGTTTACAAGCTTTCAGTTGCACAACACCTACATGTTGAAGGTGAAAAGTCACTGTTTCTGTAGCTGGAATCCACCAGGTTGTTAACAGACAGATCTGTTCTTCTTTCTAATTCTCTTCGCTCTCTCACCAGCTCAGTTCCAAGGGAACTGAGCATCACTGAAGATCTAGGAATCCTACTGCATCTCCATGACGAATCTAGAAAGAAAAAGCAAATAAATCCCCTGTTTCTGTAATCATCTAAAGCCCCATTAAATCTAGCACTGACACATGCATTTTTGTCATCCCATATAAACGGTGAGTTTAACATTACCACTAAGCTGATTAAGTGGCTAGTGTCAAACTGAAAGCCCAGAGTAAGTAGCACTATGCTGATGCTCGCACACACTTAATCTTGCAGTGCATTAGTTCTGAAAGCCAAACCAAACAAAAACTAGTAATACTTTTGGGAAGAGTCAGACCTGCTAACACTCACAGGACAGAGGAGGAAGAGAAATAGCATCTTGCTTCCTAATGGTAGATAGTACTTAAATAGGTTTCACAATACAGCAAAACAGCAGCTTGAGATTTAGCAAATGATGCCATTCTACTTGATGCTACTTAAATGCTTCTAAAATTCATTTTCCATAAAGACAGCTGAAGCTTAAATGTAGTTTAGACACAAGTTTAAGAACAATGACTAATACCATTCTTTACATTACAGAGTAAAACACTTCAGTGTAAAAAGGGATCGTGGTTTTTTGCTAACAACTACATAGGGAACTGTACATACTCAGCTGTGGACAAAACTCTTGTTCCAAAGAGTGTTCTTCAACGGTTCTGAAAAATGCACCTTGATTTTGTTCATTGCTAACTTATAAAACCAAATTTAAGCAGTCACTGGTCAGCAATGTGATGACCAACCAATCTAGGAATGGAAAGACAAACAGTCCTACTCTATAGTGAGAAATGTTAATGGTTGTCATTTTATTAACAGAGTAAGAAAGCATCATTAATACTGGGTTTTAAGCAAGAACTTAATGATTTTTATTTAGATGGCTGTGCAGTTTCATAAGGAGATATAAAAATATTAATCCATGCTTGTATGGGTAATCTGAATGAAAGTAATGGTTTGTTTCAAAATGTTCTAGAAATATTTTCAGTGTAAGTTTTTGACTGTTACTTCCTGAGCTTTGGAATTTTGTTGGCATACTGCTTAAATTCTATCTATCCAAGTTTCACCAACTTAAAGCTTTAATGAAAATCTCAGTTTTTCCTGGAAGAACCCTTACAATGTTTCTTTTTGCGTGGCCTATAGAATGAGTTTAGGCCCTGCTTAAAAAGAGAGAAATCCTTCTTCCCTGGCCCCTAACCACTGTGCTCTAACCAGACCCAACACTGTGCTTAGAACATATTGCTAAGTATGGTAAAGATTTCCTTTCTGCTGTGCTTGGCACGCAATGATGTACCAAGACTATTTGACTCATGAAATAAGAGCAGCTGCACTCATTTCCTTGAAATCAACCAATTCAGACATACTTGAGCCGTGAAGTTCAGCTTTACTGCAAATGGAATAGGTACAGATAATAATTCTGAAAAAGCATGAGTTTAACTGGGTTTTCAATAGACCACGTTAAGACCATTCTCAGTACTTGGGATACTGCTATCACTGTGAACATACTCTTCTGATTGGCCTAGGGTTTTAATATTTACGAATAATAAAAGCAAAATATTTCAAAGCTAGACTCTTAAAACTTGATAAAACCAATCTTACTTCTCAGACAATTTAATGTAAATCAGCTCAAGTAGTCAACCTCTCACCTGAAAAGGCAGTCAAGCCATTACTTCTCACAGAAGAGGTAGATGTACAAGATAGTTTAGGTCTCTTTGAATCACTGTCTTGCTGCTGGCTATGAAGTCTTGAATCTGCTCCCTGAGTTCTCTCAGATTCACCATAACACCCAGATGTAAAATGAGAGGAAGATGATGTAGACTGAAATAACATTAGAAAATAAATTACACAGTATTTCAGATATTCTTATACTGAACAAAAGTGTACATAATGTAAAACTCAGAAAAACTGTGAAGAGTTAAGTTTTAGATACAAAACCTTTTCTTCAAAAATTACTTGGGAATTATGCTTGCACTCTTGATTAGTATTTCCAGGTTTACTCAATACAGTCCTACCAACAAAAGCCTACGACAAAATTTCTATGACATTCAGCACTATTTTGCCTTTATAGATAGACATGGCTCACAAGGGAAAAAAAGATATTCCTGGCCTGTAAAATGCTAAAAACACAATCAAATATGGCTTACAGATCTCCAAGGGAACATAATTTTGCTGTCCAGAAATAGCCAAAGCTGATCAGCTACATTATTTTATTTAACAGTTTAACTATTCCAACTTAATTTTTACCAACCCAAAATATAATTAGCTAAGGAGTGAGCTTCAAGCAAACTGTTTGAAACAGGTACATTTTGATTACAATAACCCCAAGTATACCTGAAGCAGTTCAGAGTAAAGAATGGCTACAAAACAATTTTTGCAGTGTACAGCACTGAAATAAAACAATTTTCAGAAACTAGTACTCTAGTACTTACAGAAAAAAATCGGATAGCATAGAAAGCTGTTTGTTTGGTTACTTATAGCCAAGGCATTAATTTCTATTTGAAATGTTTTGGGGTTATTTTTTCATATATTAAAAACAAACAGGGCGGTCCCCTGGCATAATGGTTAGCACTCTGGACTCAAAATCCCAAGGGCACAAGTTCGAGTCTCCGTAGGGACCGTCCCCTGGGCAGTTAAATGCCTCCCCTGCCATCCGATCCTGTCAGGTCTCGGATGCTCAGCAGGGTCAGTCCCCGGTTAGTTACTGGGTGCTGTAGCCAGTCCCGAGGATTTCACTGGCACTGTCTGAGCTCGCTCGGCCGCGGCAAATGGACCTTAGGACTTAAACGGTGGGGCCAGCTCTGCACACGCTGTGCCTCACCTAAAAAATCCACTGCACAGGCTGGAAGGGCACACCCACGTGGGGAGAGCCCTTCCCCAGATTTTCCTTCACGAAGTCCGGCCATTATATTATAAAAACAAACAAAAAACAAACAAAAAACAAACAAAAAACAAACAAAAAACAAACAAAAAAAACAACCAAAAAACAACCAAAAAACAAACAAAAAACAGTTGAGCTCAATCAGAAAGCTCAATTGAGCTGTTTGTCTACCCAGAAACTATCCACAACCAAGATCCTCTAAGGATCAACCAAACCAGAGTATATGTTACAGCTGTGGGCTTTTATTTTGCTATGGTTTTTACTATGTTTCAGCCACAACTTTTTACTCTTTCAAACAAAAAAGTATATAATTATTTCTCTCATCCCATCATAAAAGACAGACAGGAAGACAGAAACCAACAACAAAACCAATCATAAAGATAGGTTATTTTTCTTCATGAATTCTCTACTTAATATATCACTTATGTTTTAATAATTTACTACTCAAGAAGCATAAGTTTCAGAGCATCTTCTGCAATGTTCACTTCTTAAATTTAATCTGAGAGAAAAATTAACCTTAATGGGGAAAAAAAAAGGTTTTCATCTTGAAAACCCCATAGCACCAACTTAACTAGATATGTAGACCACTTATAACCAGATTCCATTTGCATTTAACTGTACCTAGACAGCAACCATGGCTTCCTCTGAAGGCCAGCATGTTCACACTAGTTCCTCCCTCTCCCTCCCCATTGTCTCAAAGCCTCTTCACCTTCAAATCACCTAAAAAAACAAACACCTTTTTAAAGATCGAGCAGTCTTATGCACCCAAACTTTCAGTTTGAAAGTGGGAGTTTTTACTTGTTCAATAGCACCCCATCAAACTTGTGCACAGTATTCTGCTTTTCCCATCTTAATATTTCTGCTGCAAAGTGTTTCATTGTCACTGCACAATGCACAAGCACATCACAAACTAACTACTTTTTTTTTTGAAGTTACAAAGGCACATTCTAGAACAAGCTGTTAAGGCCTGAGCCTTGAATCTCATGTAACAACTAAGCCTCCACTTTCTTTCACAGTATGCTTTAAGTAGCACATCAGTAAGCACAAGCAGACCATGAAGTACGCCTCCACAATTAAATATCCTAAAGCAGGTCTCCACACTCACAAACTTTGTGTTAACTCACAAAACTAGTACCATCCAAAAAATACACCCTCTAGAAATACCTGATGGAACACGCTGAGTATAAATAATATTAACATTGCCATCCACAGGAGGACTATAACATGTATCAGATTCTAATCACCCCCTCCTTTTTTCTTTTTAAATGGACATTTGCAGAGCTACTCACTTCAAATTTACTTATTAACTCTTAGTAAAACTAATATACATTACTATTTTCTTCCTCTCAAAAACTTTTCAACATTGCTATATTCCAGCTCTTGCTTCATCTTGGATTAATAATATCTACTTACCCAGAAACATTACAGTGAGCCCTAACAGCAGCTTTTCAGATTGAAAAAGCTAAAGTAAAACCCTGGGGTTTATATATTCTTCTAGGTATTACACATTAACAGTTCTCACCAATCTGGTTCTGCTTCCCAGAAATCTTCCAGAATGAGGATGGTCAAGTGTCCCTGAGTAGCAGGTTGGGGAGGACGCTGGCAGCTTCCAAGGAGTCTCACAGGTATCTCTTTCTCCAATTCCCCAGTCTCTACTGGAACTATTCAATACACTGGGTTCCTGAAGAACAACATACTTATCGTATGCATTTTATAACTCACAATTAACTCAGCATCTGATCTGAATACTGAAAATACAGGGAAGTGGAGGTAGTAGTAAGTCTGGAAACCTTTAGTCAGATACCTCAAGGGGTAGCCAAAAAATTAAACAGGCTTAAGAGAGAACCACTGGCAAAAGGAAAGATTTTCTTTTTAAAGTACTTTATAACAATGATCAGCTCCTTCATCTGTCCTCTCATTTGACAACGGACAATAAAAAATTGAAGTGTAAGGCTTCTGAGGCATTATCCCAACTTAAGATACTGCAGAAACATGGCAGAATTAGGGGCCTCACTTTCACGTGTTACGTAAAGAACCCCACATATGTAGAAAGAGCCTCCATGACAACAAAAGCATCTATTTGGCCGCTAAAGCAAGCTATCTGTCTTGTCCTGGTCATCAGTTTTAATACAGTAAAGAGTGGTGCAAAGAGGTGGCGGATAAAGAAGAAAAACAACATTTTGGGGCCTACTAACAGATAATGATTTTTACATTAGAAGTATGATCTGTCTTAAGAAAACAGATTGTACAGCAAATGTAAACTATGTCATCAAGTTATTATTCCTTAAAAATGCTACTGCAAATTACGCAGTATCTTCTCCAAGTCTTAAACTCTTCCCTTTTACCCCTACTTAAGTTTTTTATTTCTCTGCAGTCTATTCCAGTAATCCATCGCTATGCTATTGGTAGGGAAGGCCTGAGAATTAATCATTATTAATTCCAACTACATTGCATGTAAGCGGCAAAAATAGATTTCTATTTTTCACTAAAAATTTGAAATTTTTGTGTGTCTAAGCTTTTAATAAATCTCTAACACTGAAGATCACCATGAAACAGTGAACAGCACTGAGTATAAAACCAGTCTGGACTTCAGAAATAAAGTAAATGGGTTTTGCAGCCTATTTCAGACACAAATACTGATTCCACAGTTTGATACGCATAACAAACTAAGACTGCTTGGCAAAGCAGTCATGCAAATGAACAGAGATTGCTGCATTACCTGGGAACAAAGTGCTCAAATTATTTGAAGTCTGAGGAAGTCTGCAGGGCAACCACAGTAACTGTTCTCTTTTTGTGTTTTCTCTTTCAAAATCAGGAGCTCTAATCCCCTGGTCTACTGAGGCAAGTTTCTAATGATTAAACCAGGAACCATTTAACATACAAATCTGTCTATCATAAAGAGAACCTAAGGGATGAGGTTCTAGACCACTAGTTACATTGAAATTCAATGAGTAGATGATAATGGAGGAAATACAGTGCCATTTAATTTGCTCCATAGAATAATCATTGAGATTAATAAAGTTAATAGAAATAACAGAAATCCAACCATTTTATTAACACCAAGAAGCATTTATAAGTGATTATTTGTCCATTCTTTTTCTATGAGCTATTAATAGAACAAACACAGTAGTTACTGTCACCATTTCTTAAGAGTCACAGGATTAGTATTTTAAAAGATGAAGAAATATTTATGGCTCATAGTTCTCACAAGCAAAATTAAACCTGAAAATAAAGTATTAGCCAGTACATTTTCTCATATTTCCAAGTCTCAGTGGGATTCATCATAGTTTTAAGTTATTTCACATATGGATAATCTGCCTATGGGCAGAAAACTACACAACTTTAAGATAAAAGTAGAGCTCTCTTAAAATGTCTGTTACATGAGCCATGCCTGCAGACTTAATTGATCTTGAAATACCTGCCTTTTCCTTTTTCTTTCCAACTGTTAGATTCTGAAGATGTGAGAATTTCATCCTAAAATGCCTGGATCACCACGGTAAAGACCTTAATTCAAGAACACCACACTCAGACTAGCACAGTTCTAAAAACCCAGTCATGGAGCTATACCATCTACCATCCTAATGCCAGTATAGCTTTTGGTAGCTGTGGCACCTCTGCATGGGGATCACTTCTTTGAAAGATGTCCCAAGGCAGAGACAGAGGAGGAAAAAAAAAAAAAGGCAACATACTGGGAATCAAAAAAGGGAAAGTAGATTATCGGGTGTGATGTCAGGAATGCTCAATTTAATTGCTATATCTGAAACTACCAAAAAAATAAAAAAATCAAACCAAATCTCAGTTTGCTTTCTTCCTTCAGTTCAGTTTAAGACTATTTAACATCCTTTGTCATAATTTAACAATTAAAGCACTATATAAGGTAGTCTGTTTGGGATCTAAGTAGCAGAAATGGGTGATCAGGAAAACATTCAAAACAATTTTATACACTACACCCTATCTTTCCATTTAAAAAAAAAGAATAAACTCACAGTTCATCTCTCAAGAAATGTTTACTATGTTGTAACAAAACATAGGATTTTCTTTCCTCACATCATTACACTAATTTGATTTTTATACTTTAAGTCACCTAGAAACAACACTATATCACATATATCTGATTAGTTTACAATTAACCTCTTTGCTCTGCCTCCTCAGAGAAGTGGAGGCTAGTATGCAGACTGAACTCAAAAGTGCATGATATACAAGAATTCATACCTATATGAAAAAAAAAAGGGAAGGAAAACAATAGAAATTTTTCTTATTTTTTAGCCCTAGTCAAAACCAAATACTCGAATTTTGACTGCTTTGTCCCAAAAGTTTAAGCTACAATCATATTCTCATTATAGAAATTATTCTCTATTCAAAAGCCAAGTCTCCAAGTTCTCTTTTATCTTTATGCTGAAGGCATTACTGATAGTTATATATTTTTCTTCTAAATGACAAATCTTAAATGATTTGTAACTGAAGTAGCTCTTAAATATTTCAAGGTAGGCTTATGAATGGATTTACAAATCAAAAATATCTGTCCTTTCCATTCCTATCTGACTGGACTTAATCTTATTTAGATTATTTGTTTCTTCTCACCCCAGTCTCTGTAATCTTAACTTGCAAGCAATAATGTAATTTGTCCCCACCAGCTCTGTAAGTACCAAAGGTTAATCGAGAGAGGGAGCCTCCCTACGTTTTTATCACTAAGCACTAACCTTGTGTAACAAGGTCTCAAGACCATCTATGATGAACTGAGAGTGGAAAGAAGGGATACAACATAACCTTCTATACAAATATTTACCCCTAAGTGTTATAAAGATAATTCCTCAGATTAGAAGCACTGCTCAACAGAAAATAGTCAAAAGAATACACAATGCAGTGAATATACTGCAATTCGCATAATAAATTAAACCATGTAAGGTACATTGTGTTAAAATTTCTTAACAGTGGTAATACATCAAACTTCAGTTCAGCTGAAGACTCATCTTTTGATCAACAGCTTTCAGTGTATGTACACTGTGTTTGGACTGTGTCCATAAATTCCTACAAAAGAGTAAGACCATTTGATTTGGTTTTGCTGAGCAGCCAGCCAGTGAAAGCTGTGGGGGAATCCAAAAGGCAAAAACTACTGAAGATTGCTTGCCCTTACACATTCCCTATAGCCTATATACTAATGAACATGTGTGTGCTAGAGATAACAAAGATATAACACACATACGTTGTACTTGTGCTAAAAATAATATTCTATTACTTGTAAAACTGTTTCTGAAAAAGGCATTATATAACACAATGTCCCAGATAGCATGTCAGCAGGCACCAAACTCCTAACCGTTTCTAAAAAAATATGAACATCTAATCACACAGTTAACTTTCTGCAATTTCAAAGATCAAAATGGGTTTACATTTCTGGGCCCAAAATTGAAGTGAGAATTGCTGACAGAAGCAGAAGCAAACCACTAAGGTAATTGAGC
The DNA here is from genome assembly GCA_035583155.1 of Acropternis orthonyx. NCBI lineage: Eukaryota > Metazoa > Chordata > Aves > Passeriformes > Rhinocryptidae > Acropternis > Acropternis orthonyx. The sequence goes on from JAWWEU010000163.1 coordinate 23,120, forward strand.
TGAACTGCTATCTGTTGTTTCCAAGTGCCCAAAATAATTTCTAAAGTAGTTTCATCTCTGCTTCCCACAATATTCTTCCAAAAGTGAAAGTACCTGCACAGTGTGAGTGCTTCCTCTTGAGCATGGCTCCCTGCCCCCCAAAAGGCAGTGTGAAATGCTGCATGTGAACCAGTCAAAGGCCCTTCCTTCAGTCCTGTCTGCTGGACACAGAACCCAGGTGCACTAACACACTGGCATGGTAGTGTTTAGGCTGATGAAAGCCTAAAGCTCCTCTTCTTACCTTCACGAAATGAAAACTCAGGAGGGTGCTGCAGAGGCACAGCCTCCTTAACTCAAAACATAGTCCCATACTTTTTGCATCATCAACACATCAAGTGTAATGTCCCATATGCATCTAAGTTCAAACAAAAGCTTCACTCCACCCCTTAACAGAAAACTCTATTTCCGCAGGTTTAAGATGGCAGTGACTCATGCCAAAACAGATTCACAGTACCAGGATGCCCCTTCATTCATCACACAGCTGATATCTAAAGGTGCAGCTACAAACATGAGCAGATAAAAATAGAAAATATAGATACAGGTTACTGTCACTGGCCTGGTTATTAAATTCTTGCATTTTAGAAATTTTTTTGTCTTAGTTTTGGGGATTTTCTTGGTAAAAATACATTTGAAATTAATTTAGACTTTACAAAAAGAAAGAAAAAAATTACCTGGTATCCAGATTCTAATCTCCATGAAGATTCTCTTGTACTATATGCACCAGCTGAACTGTTTCCAGTCAACGTTCTAGATCCTAGAGAAGAGTTGGAAGCCTGAACAGATATCCTGCGAGGAATTCTTGACGGTTTTGACTCCATTCTTTGTATCCTGTACAAGGACACACTGATTATTTTTTCTCCTATGAGCAGGGACCTCATGCAAAACAGGCACAAGTAATTCTGAGTGTAACACAAGTATGATTCATGCATACAAATACTTACACAGCACTTTGGTCTGACTGTACATCAGTAAACTAGGGAAACAAGTTCTCACTCTAGTTTTTGTAACCTCTTCTTTACACCTCCTCCCATTCTACATTAGAAAACTAGAAATACAGCCCCTTTTGCTATACTTCTTTTATTACTCTTGCTATTATAAATGTAAGTGGTACACCCTTAAGAGCACCACAGCACTTGTACTGACAAAAACGAGTCAGGAAAAGAGTAGTCTGATTTCTTAACCTCATATATTACATTTTTGCTAATGAACTGTATCTCAACACTTGTAGAAATTATATTCAGACTTATTCTTCAGAGTCAAAATTATGAAACTTCACCTCCATGAGAAAAAAACGTATCTACAGTTTCCCTGCCTTTAAATTCTCCAAAGACAACTTCCGTAACAGTTAACACACGCAAAGGAGTAGACCCTATCTCACAGGTGTATATATAAATTTACCCGACTCACTGAATGTTTATTTGCTCTTTTTATATTTCTAGGCATTTCAAAAGAAATGCTGGCACCTTTTTCCCCCAGAAGTGATCCTATAATCAGCCCTGTCTCTGAAATTGTATCTTGACTTAATTTTTCTCTAAAAGCTCAGATAGCTACCTAACTAGCCTGCTAATATTCACAGATTTTTCCTCCTCAGGATGGTACAGGCTGAATCAGACCACAAAAGGTAGTTCTTAAATAAAAAATTTAAGAGAACTGCAGTATCCTCAGTGGCGCAATACGTGAAGAGTAGCATGACAATGATCAACTCAAACAGATGGCCAAGGACTCCACTGGTACAAGGTGATTTGCAGAAGTGGTACAATTCTGGCCTAATCTTCTGAGAATAAGAGTAGGTTTTACTAAATAAAAAAAGAAAACAAAAACAAAAAACACAAAACTATCCATTAAAAAAAGCACATTTTTTCCCCCCACAATTTAGCCATGCTTACCAGTATCACTGTCTGCAAACAGCAGCGGTATCAATCTTGACATACCTCATGTCTGGCTACAGTTTCAAATTGAGTTCACATGCTGGGGGCTTTTAATCTTCGCTACAGTTATGCTGCATTAGATATTCTACCTGGTAAAAGCCAGTTGGTACACAACTCTGTTGACCAAATAGCTAGGACAGCTAAGGTTAACTTCCATAACAGAGGATTTCTTTTTAACCACTATTCTTGTGCATGTTTAGTTGCCAGCTTTACAACAGTCCTCAAAACCCAAATGCCTGATCCTGCAAGTAAGACTTCTGAAATACGAAGCACACCAGCTGTTTACTTTTGTGCACTGGGCTGTATTACAGAGAAGCACACCAGCTTCTTGACCGGGCTTCTGACATTAGCAACCCATTTGTTTTTGCCAGAGACATCATAAGTTAAAAAAGACCTGGTCAGGAATCTGAAGCCGTCACTTGTCTGACTTTGCATTAGTAACCTGAAATAATGAATTCATTAAGTTTCCCAGATCACATTTAAATCCGTAGATAAATATTGAGCAATATGCAATACTCAAGTTGTAAACACAGCTCTATCAATCAGAATGTTCTAAGCAGTGTTCCAAAGTTCAGAACACTGTTAATCATATAAGTTTAAAAGAAATTAAGGACAAATCTAAGAATCTAAACTATACCACTTCAAGTGGATCATCAGTGCAATAGAATGTAGCAATTATATTTCTTCCTAAACAGTAATGATAGTTGATTTAAGCTTCAGAGTAGTCTGCCATAACATGCACTGCAAGTCTAGTACTTACTTGTATGAAGCTGCACTGAGTCTGAAAAAGTAACTATCCAAGTTGCAAACTGTGAAACTAAAATAATGTCACAGTTATATAGACTAGGGTATATGCTGGATAGGACAGCTGTATGTCTGGATGAGATCTGATACACAAAGCACTGTTTGTCTATGTTTTACCCTGATATAAAATATAAGGAACAGAGACACAGAATTACAGATCCAATTCTGTACTATTAAGTACTCAACACAGTGCCAGCATTATCTCCTTTATTATGAATCATTCTGCTTCTGAATCACTTTGTTTCAGACAGGTGTGGAACCAGACAAATTCAACAATATAGATAAAAGTTAGACACAGACACACACAGCTAACAGTTTAAAGAAGGTGGGATCAGAGCTCCTACTGGTAGAAATTAATGTCCAGGTCAACCAGGGAAGGAGACAGAAGCATAAGAACAATTTCAAGACTAAATTAGAGATCACCTAATACTAGCAAAATTGCCATCCACAGAATAGACAAAACACAAGCATTCAGACTGAGAGGACCGAAAAGGACAGGGTGAAAGACTGGACATCAGAGCCAACTATCTCCAGAAGTGGAAAATTACCTCCAGAGTCCAAAATTAGTAAATTGCTTCTACAGAGACACATTAAAAGGCACAAGACTAATTTTCTCCTTCAGTGGTAACCCCTAGAGAACAGTGCTATCCCTCAGCCTTATCTTGTAAATTAGTACAGGTTGTGATTTCAACCTGAGTGTGCCAGGATGGTATTATCTATATAATATTATTTTACTCCAAATAAAGAAATCTTGCAGAATCTATAGAGACACCAAAAAGAAGTGTTAAAACAAGATTAAGTCAGCACACTAGAAAATGCAAAATTTAACATGTCAGTTTACGCATATACATTATGATTATTTTCTTGACTACAACTGTACATTTTTTTCTGCAGTCCTGATCTCAGCCAGCAAATGAGAAGGATCTGCTATAAAGATCAGTCGGAGTCATGTAAGAACAGGCATTTGACATGAGAGACGCTGCCTTGTTTGATGTAGAGGTGAAAAGACACTGAACAAAAGGCCTTATGGCCTTTCTGCTCAAGGAAACTGGATTTTACCTTTACCTTTTCAACAAAGATTCAGTGACGTGAAGCATGTCATTAAGATTAATCATTTTTAAAAGTCCCTACCCAAAAGCTTTTCAATTTCTGGGCATCCGTCATAAAATTTACTTGCAATTCAACTAGCAGAAATCACATAATAGTTTGGGTTGAAAGAGATCTTTAAAGGTCATCTAGTCCAACACCCCTGCAATGAACAGGGACATCTTCAATCACATCAGGTTGCTCAGAGCCCTGTCCAACTTGACCTTGAGTATTTTCAGAGATGGAGCATCCATTACCTCTCTGGGCAACCTGTGCCACTGTTTCACCATCCTCATCATAAAAACTGTCTTCCTTAAACTTAGTTTAGAACCATTACTCCTTGTCCTATCACAACAGGGTCTACTAAATGTCTCTCTCCATCTTTTTTACAGGTCCCATTTAAGTACAGGAAGGTTTCACTAAGATTTCCACAGACCCTTTTCTTCTCCAGGCTGAACAGTCCCAACTCATTCAGCCTTTCTGTCTTACTCAGCTGGACAGAGCTGCAACTGAAGTCAGTGGAGCCCCAGCATGAATATACTTGCCAGATAAAACTAGATCTAGGCATCTCAGCTCTGGTGACCAACACCAGCAAGGGGTCTCTTGGGGTGGGTTTTTTATTCAGAGTTCCCTGAAAAGTATTTTAAGCACTGCACCTTGAAAGTCTGAGAAGCAATCCTCTTCACAGTTGGCTTGAATATACACAAAATACACACAAGGCTTATACTCATCATGGTAACAACACAAGGAGGTGGTCACAAATAAGGTGAACATGCTAAGCTATCAGAGAACACAGGACACAGCCAGACAATGGTTTCACAATAAAAAAATAATCACATTATTAAAGCCACAATAGTACTTGTTTGCAAGGGGAATATTGTGCTTGTATACAATACTTCAAAATGAGAATGGTTCCCTTTTACAGGATGAGCATCTTAAGGGTTTCCTGAATGAGCACAAAAACACTCAAATTAAAACCTCAAGTCTTTTGTTTATACACACAGGAATTCAACAAACCCCAAGTGTCAATTAACATGCTGTAATGAGTTCTATAATGACAAAGTAGTCACCTCAATTTACACAGAAGTTAGTGAGACCAAAAAAACTTAATTCTCTGAGGAAATACTAACACTAAAACAATAGAAATTATGTTGCAGCCTGAATTGATTAAAAAGCCTACTGTTGCCAAAAAGAAAAGGAACACCTTACTCAAATACCACACTTGCCGTTTGTCCTTCATTGAGAAACCTCAACACACTATCCTGACAAAACATACTTCTAGCTTCTCCACGATTTTGAGTGTACTCACTCTGGTATCCAACAACTGAGAAATGAGAAAGGATACAGCAGGATAAGAAGCACTCTTCTCATCAAACCAATATATTTCATCAGCTTATGGTATTTTACGCTACTCAGCAATCAAAAGCTCACAGAAAAATCTGGAAACAACTCTAGTGGCTTCTGGAATAAGGGGTACATGCGATGCCTCTCAAGACTCAGTTAGAAATCAAGTTCTGAAACAAAATTTCAAGTCATACCTGGGAAACAAATGACCAACTTATAACAGGAGGTGGAGATGAACAGCCTGTTTTGAGTACACAACTCCAATGTCCTGCCCTTCTTGATGTCACCCCTCCAACGACATTATAAAACATCAACTAGAGGTAACATAGCCATGGACAGAGATAACAAAGAGATAAAAGATCCAAGAGGTTTTTGCGGAAAGCAATGCAATCTCGAAAGATAGGAACAAATAATTCTCTTCTACTTTGACCCTCTCTACTAATAAATAAGAAACAATTTTAGGCAGTCATGTCTAGCAGTAAGGAAAGTATTTACCAGCTTCCATGATTTCTACTAACAGCTCTAAGCTTTGAAGCATTCTTGTACCCTCTCGATCAGAGGGATGCATAAGATTCACTACCAGCTCCTAAACTCAAGTCTTCTAGCTTGGAACTATGCAGTGCCACTTCACTACCCCGGACTCAAACTCTCACGTCTACATGCTTTTGTGTGGTTTAACATGAAACTATTCATAAAACCTTCTCCCGAGCTCACGTGTTTTCTCAGTGTTTACTCACAATCACGCTTTTATGACAAACAAGATGAATTTCGCGGGTCTTTCAGGCTATGCAATCCTTCATTCGGTGTATTTTCTCAACCTTCCATGCAAGAATGTTGCCAAATAAGTCAGCACTCCCTCAGGAGTCCCGCGAGCAGCAAGAATATTTACAAATGCCGGCGGCTGTCCAGGCCGCAGCGGCTGGTGCGGTGGCGCTGGGCCGCTCCCGCAGCGCCGCCGAGGGCCTCGCACCGCCCCCGTCAGGAGCTGGGAGCGGCTGGGCCCGCACGGCAGGGGCTGCTCGGGGGGCGCCGCGTGTCTGCCACACGGCCTCGCTGCCAGAGCGGCCGCGGAGCCGAGAGGCCCTCGGGGGAGAAGGCGGATGGAAGGGCGGAGAGGCCGGGCGCGGCACGGTACAAAATGGTTCCTCCGGCCGCGGCGCGTGGCCGCCGGGCCGCGCCGAGCCCCGCAGCAGGCGCCGCGGTCCGGGCCGCGCCGAGCCCCGCAGCAGGCGCCGCGGGCCTTTCGTACTCACCTGCCGGGACAGGGACAGGGGCAGGGGCAGGGGCAGGGGCAGGGCCGGGGC
>JAWWEU010000163.1:76236-94256 GCA_035583155.1 Acropternis orthonyx
CCTGGAGAAAAGGAGGCTCAGGGGGGACCTTCTGGCTCTGCAAGTCCCTGCCAGGAGGGGGGAGCCGGGGGGGGGGGGTCGGGCTCTGCTCCCAGGGAACAGGGACAGGAGGGGAGGGAACGGCCTCAGGCTGGGCCAGGGGAGGTTTAGATTGGATGTTAAGGAAAATTTCTTCCTGGAAAGGGTGGTCAAGCCCTGGCACAGGCTGCCCAGGGCAGTGGTGGTTTTCACCATCCCTAGAGGGATTTAAAAAACATGTAGATGTGATATTTGCGGGTATGGGTCAGTAGTGAACTTGGCAGTAGTAGGTTAATGGTTGAAATCTGTGATGTTAAAAGGTCTTTTCCAATCTAGATGATTTTATAAATGTGCATGTTTAGTTCCATTTGTATTCCTTGAATCACAGCCTGCATCTGCTAGAAGAAAACTGAAACAATATGTAGATCTCAGGCACCCCAGTGCACAGGTTTGCCATTACATGTATGCCACATATCGTAACTGAGATGCAGTTAGATTATGTCAATACATCTTAATCCTGAATAGTTTTAAGTGTCTGCATTCATGAACAGGGATTGACCTACTGACACTTAGAGGAACTAAGCATGTAAAATTGTTTTGCAGAATCTTAGCCTTAAGTTAGTCAGTGACCGGCCTCTTTTTGTTATTTCAGTAGTAACATTAATGATATTTTAATACTTTTTGTAATTTTTTCTTTAATAATAATGTGTACTTACTCTCATCGAAAATGACATTTCAACAATCTTCTCATTTCATTAACTGATAACTTCTTTACTCTGAAGGGTGTTTTTTTCTGGGCAGATTGCAAGTTTGAGGATTTCTGGTTTTGTTTTTTGAAGATAAATACCTCTTCTAGACACAATTGTCAGAGAAAGAAGGGAACTGTCATTAATCCAGTGAATATAACACTGTTTTGCACTTGAAAGTTTGGCTTTGATGCACATACGCTATTCACGTTGTGGTTCTTAGTGATGTGAGGTACCATCCCAATGAAAAAGCTGCCTATGATGCATAGAATGTCATTAGTTAAAAAAGAAAACACGCTTTCTATGCTGATTCTATATATTGTAGATTTTTAATAATCCTTAACTAGTTAATGGATCCAGAGCTTGTTAGCCATGGAGCTGCTGATTAATTTATTTACATACTTCATTATGAATAGAGATTGAACTCAAATGCTGTTTATGAAATGGAAAAAGTAATTTCTGATAAAACTCAACTGCTGCTATAACGCTTCTCATTATTTCTAGTTATGCAGGAGGTTCCTTTCTGGCTCTTTCCCTTTTAGTACCTGTTGTCAACATACGTAAAATTTTATGTCAGTGCTGCATCTGCTCACCTGTCTGGCCATGTGCCTGTCCATTCCATGCAGTTACTTTTGTTTGCCTTTTCTTTTCAGCCATAACTGAAAGTAGGCTAGACATTCAACAGTAAAGTTCTACAGTTTGTGAAAATGAATCCCTATATTGAAGATGGACAGATTAGACCTACCAGCTAAGGAAGTGGTAGGCCAGTAGTAGTGTTATTTCAGCCCTGCCCCGAACAGTTCTCCAATTCCTCACTGTGTGTGCGTTGTCTAGCAAGTATATTCACTGTCATCACTGTCCTTGCCAAGTGAGTTGCTGTAGTGGGCTTGTATTTCCTGGAGAGGATCTGGTTTATGGCAGCAGGAGAATGCGAAGGACCATCATAAGAACAGTGCTCACAGGAGAGTGTTCGGTCACCTGAAGAGTATCATGGACATAAGGAAACGTAGTAACAAGCTTTTACATGGTGCCTTCCACGTGTCTTCTGTGTACAGTAGAATGTGGATACTAAAGTTTACTTTTTTGGATCAAAGTTTTGTTTTCAGAATGAATTCAGTATGATTTCAATTAGAAAATGTTGGTAACTTTTAAGTAACATGACTAGAATGATGTTTACATCTGTAAATACGTGCAATAAGTAATCCAGTCATTTCTGTTGGTGGAATACCTTAGAATAATTCCTGCGTGCATGTTTATTTCTTAGTGAGAGTGCAGATAGGCCAGCACAAGTCATGATGATTTGTTATCTTTCTGGTATTACGTGAGAGAACAAACATTTGCATTGATGTGTGAAATGAAAACTTGCCTTTATGGAATCCATACACATAATAAGACAGTTTTCCAGTGCTTTCATTTTAGTTGATGGTTTTTCAGTCTGTATCTGTAACAGCGCACTGCGAAATGGATTGTGTGCATGTGTCACGTGCATAGCTCACAGACAGCTGACTGCCCTTTCATCAATAAAAGCAGGACTTGCCATTTTATGTGGTCAAATATAAGTGAAAATGGTAAGGTTTAGAAAAGTATAGTCGTAGCTATTTTTTTTTAATGGAAGTGAAGTATCTGCCCTCCCCTGCCAGTACCATGGACTGGATTTCAGTGATGTGGTAGCTCATACTTGATTCTCTTCTGTCCTGTAAATTATAAGTCAGACTAGCAAGAGTCAGACGTGTTTGTCAGATATTTTAAAAAAAGCCTGCATAAATGGCTGCTTTTGTTGTAATATAAATCACATCGGTTCATGCATATGCAGCAATAATTAACTTCTGTTGATGTTAGAAAATAAGATGTCTTATCATTCCTAAAAAATAGGTTTCAGTATGTTTTGACTCATCAAACAGAAATCAGGTGCCATTAGACCAGTATATATTTAATGAATTTTGAATAGCGAAAGTGTAAGACTACAATTTCTACAGAACTTGAGGAGGAGCCTGGTTTCTTAAATAAGATACTTAAGTTTCTTTTTAATGTTTTAAAAAATAGAATATTTTGCATATAGCAACCAGTGAAATAATCATAAATGGCATCTTTTAAAGTATATGGGCTCAGGTTGATTAATTTTCAACTTGCCTGTTGCTTGCTTTCCTAATTATTTCTTTTATGGGCTGTAATGAAATAGAGGTCAGATGACTAGGGCTCTGTAGATATCAAACTGAAAGCAAGTATGTTAAGTTTTAGAACAAATTTATATCTTGACCATCTTTCCTTCTAAATAAATGTAGTTTACTGAAGAAAAAACCCGAAACTATTCCGTAGTGGATAATTATTAATTTGCTTTAGTTTTTTTTGTGGTTTTTTTGTTCTTGTTTTGTTTGGTTTTGGGTTTTTTTGAGATACTCAGATACTTGATACTTTGGGCAATATTTAAAAAGTGCTTAGCATTTCTGTTGATGTTCTTGATAGATGTGCTTTGAATTCCATTAGTAGCAAAGTTAAAGTAATGCTAAGCAGCAGTGGAAGTTTCATTCTTTAGCTCAAACTCCAGTCTTTAAGAAATCAAAAGACAAGGATATTCTATTAAGAAACACTTGGAACATCAGGTGGCTCCTGGCTTCTTGGCACTCGTGCCCTGCAGTGATCCCTTCCATTCAGGTTTTAATGCCCTTCCTTTATTTTCCCTTTCAGTCGCTGGGCAATCAACTTCCTTTTACAGATTCCTAAGTTATGTTGTCAAAACTCTGTTCTTATCCTGAATCTGAAAACTCGCAGAGCAGAAGACAGAACTTGTAAGTTTGCTTTTGCCCAGAAGAAGCAGGGAAGCAGAAGGAAAAGGATCTGAAACATAACTAATAGATTTTTTAATAGGTACTGATTAATAAAGTCTTTGGTTTGCTGTAATCCATGCTGCTGTTAGCGTACCATCATTGTCAGAAGCCTAGTACAATATCTAGTACATTACTTTTGTACTAGAATGATGCTAGGATAATGCATGTAATATCTATAGAAATGGTTTGAATAAAAACATTTGTGACTTCCACTAGCTCCTTATTTTAGACTTTATTTTCTGCATGCATAGCTTACAGGTTTGTGGGTTTGGGGTTTTTTGGGGGGTTTGGGGTTTTTTTGTTTTGTTTGTTTGTTTGGTTTTGTTTTCCCTTCTCATATGTGGCCAAGATTTACAACCATAGCTTCAGCAAGACTGAAGAAGTAGGGGGAGTATAGAAAAAACACTGGCACTTCTGGCAGCAGAGTCCATCACCTGTCCATCCAGTCCATCACACATAATTCTCAATTTTATTTTAAGCTAGTAAGATTGCTGGCTTGCTTTACCCTTTCAACTTCCAGGGATGTCTTGTCTATTGTTTTGGTGCTGCAACACTATCTCAATTTTTTTTTTTTTGTTAATACCACAGAAGTGAGTTTTCCAGTAATGGAGAAACATCTGTATGCAACTGCCGTTTCTTTGAACTGTTATCATAATTCTTTATGCCAGAAGAATTATCATAATTCATAAGTTGTTGCCATAATTCTTTATGGCATTTCACTGTTTGAAATGCATGCTGAAGGACAGGGGTGAGACTTGTAGAGTTCTCTCTGTGGTGCTGAGCTCCTCAGTATGGAAGAGATGGAACTACTGAAGGGCATCCAATAAATGATCATTAAGATGTTGAAGGGACTTGGAGCATCTCTCCTATGGTAAAAGGCTGAGAGAGCTTGAACTCTTCATTCCAGGTAAAAGAAGGTTCATGGGAGTCTCATCAGTGTTGATAAACACCTGAACAAAAGGTGCAAAGAAGACAGAGCTGGGCGCTTTCAGTGGTGTCCAGTGACAGGACAAGAGCCCACAGGCAGAGTGGAACACAGGAGGTTCCGTGCCATGTGCTCTGGGATGATCCTGCTTGAGCAGGGAGGTGGGATCAGGGGATCTGCTGTGGTCCCATCCAACCTGACCCATTCTGTGAGGTTGCCCCCGAACATCAGGAAGTTCTTCTTGACTGTGAGGTGACAGAGTGCTGACATGGCTTGTCCTGAGAGGTTGGAAAGTCTTCACCCTTGGAGGTACTCCAGAGTTGTCTGGACATAGTCCTGGGCAACTGATTTGAGGGGACTGCTTGAGCAAAGGGTTGGGCAAGATGATCTCCCTTTCAGTCTCAACCACTCTGTGATTCTGTGTCACTTGTTTTATACTTTAGGATGTTTTGGTGAACTGTTCAAACTTACTTTGTGTTGAAATGATACTAGGAGAGCATGCAGAGTTTTAAGTTTTGACCAGAAAAGTAGAATATTGCTATAGTCTTGAATTAACAAACTCTAAAATTCTGAGGTATTTAGGATTCATTGAAATAAGATGCCTGAGGATTAAAAATACAAGCTACCTAATGTGATCTTTAACAAGAGAACTTTTTGTTGTTTGTAGTTTCTTAGTTTATACTCTTTGAACATTTAATGCGCAAGGTCCTGAGACAGGAGGACTTGATAAAAGTGCACCTGAAGGAAATAAACAAATATGGCAAGTACAAAATGGCATTTTTTGTGCTGCTGTTATATCATGTTAGAAGAGAATGTTGACACAGGTGGCTTTAGTAACTTCATGATAAACTGTGTGAATACAGGGAATCCTGAGCATTTTAGGTTAAACTTCTGTTGGTTTTGTTGCTTTTCCTCAGAATAATAAAAATGGGGAGTTTAAAAACTGTTTTATTATAAGCTTAGTAGGAAGTTCTTCATTTCTGTCTTTGATGGACTAGTGCATATATTTATTCTGTCTTACCCAAAACCTGAAGGGAGAGGAGTTGATTTTTCTTTTACCAAAATCTGCTCCTTTTGTTTTTCCCCTGAAAACCAACAATTATTTCCATTCAAATTCATCTGTACAAAACCAAAACATACAACATTCATGTCTGTAGCTACATTCTGTCAACTATTTCATGTGCTAGCAGGGAGCTACGTAACTTTTCTATTCCAGATTTTTGCGTGGTCATCTCTGTTGCGGTATCTGCTTTGCCTTTTAGCTTCAGGGAAGAGAACTTTCTGTAGCAAGGGTGTGTATTTAGAAAAATCTGTGGAATAGACTTAGCCCACTGGTGTGGATTGTTTGTTTTTTTCAGGTGACATGTTTGTACTTACCATGCGATATGATAAATCAGGTATATATGCCTGTTAGATGGCTCATGTCATGTTTTGATGGTTTAGGGATAAACAAATGAAGAGATGTTCATTAGTACTGCTGGGTTTTTTTGTGGTACAAGTTTTTTTCATTGCCTTTGATACGATTATTTGCACATTGACCAATCTGAAGCCTTTTATTGTTCCTAGAGAGTAATATATTACTTTAAAGTTACTGTTTTAATTTGATAAAATCTGTTCAGTAGTTTAGTTTTTCATGGTTGTAGATCCACCTTTTAATAACATTTCTGCAAATATGAAGACTTAAAGGGTAATATATTAGCATACTGCGATTTTTAAAATCAAGAAAATCTGTGTTTCCCTTTGATCTTTGCAGTGCTCAAGTTTGCTTACCAGCTGCAGAGCCTTCTTTTGGTAAGGCAGTAAACTTCAGAAATGTAACAAATATTAAACCCAACCAAACCCTACTTGTAATAACAAACCCCATTTTTGCATAATTTGTGGTTGTTTTGAAAAGTAAGGCTGCCTTCACTATACATGTAACTAGGAAACATACTGTCAGATTCATTATCTTGGAGTTTCCACTGTGATTATTAAAAGCAGTAAGAGCAGTGTTCCATAGTGGTGATGTAAACTAACAAAGTGTGCCACAAGATTTTTAATTTAAATAAAATATTTTACTAAAGACTGTTAAACAAAAATGAAGATACAATACTTGAATGAGATCTGGGATTTTACTTTTTAAAACAGCTCCTTTAATTTCCTTCTATGTTGTGCTGTTTCTATTATAGGTGGTTGGTTCTGTCATCTCTCAGTACCAGACTGCGTCAATGAGATCTGAGTATGTGCCTCTTCTTTACAAGTGTAAAAGCAGCAGACTGTGGTTCTCAACGGTGTAATGGAAGAGCATGCATTGGGAAATACAGGAGAGGGAAAGTGATGTTGCTAAGGACTATGCACCAAGTGAAATAAGTGTTACTCTGATCTGTTTTGTATGAGAGATGCGAGTTCAGGAGCCTGTGCTTGTTGTCTTGGAAAAACTGAAGGTGTTTGCCCTACTGAAGGGTGTGTGTGTTTTAATGTATTATATTGAGTTGATTCGTGGATCAATGGAACCTGTTGGTCCCTGTGAGTGAACATTCCAGTGCCTAAAATGTGTTACACATGTGTGCATAAAAGTACTGATACCTTGGACAAGGGTGAATTAGAATTATGGTAGGTTATTGTTGCTCCTTAATATGTATTTATAGGTAAAAGTTGTTTCTATTGCTGAAATGTTCTTACTGTTAAATCTGTTCTTGTTTTTTTTCCTGATGTGCCTATAAAATATATGTAATGATTCGTAGTAAATGGTGTGATCTTAGCATTATCTAAGATTGCTTTTACTGGAAGTGGTTTTGGTTTTGGGTTCCTCTGCCAAATAAGCTTTCCAATACATCGCTCAGGATTATTTTTCCCCAGATTTTGTGATTTCTGTTTTATGAAAAGATATTACACCCTACCTGCATCAGGTTATGTGGTTTCTTGTGTATTTACTCTGAAAAATTAATCTTTGTATGTATTGCCCATTGAGAGAATAATTAAAAGTAAGTGTTAAAAATACCTGTGTTTCTGTTTCAAAATGCTACTTCTGCATTATGTCTAAATTAACTCTTCAGTGTCACACAATATGGCTGGTCTTTTTCTCCCATCGGTTCTTGGGCCGTAAACGCCAGGTCATTGGTAGGAGAGGTTTAGATGGGATATTGGGAAGAAATTCTTGGCTGTGAGGGTGGTGAGGCCCGGGCACAGCTTACCCAGAGAAGCTGTGGCTACCCCATCCCTGGAGTGTTTAAGGTCAGGGGCTTGGAGCAACCTGATCTGGTGGAAGGTGTCCCTATATACACACAAACATATATATACATAGTTTTTAAAAATTTATTTTTACAAGTTGCATTAATTGGTTTTGTTGACAGGCAGGACAATGCTTCTGTCATTGATATGGGAATACAAAAATAGAAGATCTGATGCAAAGGATGTATAAATGTAGCTGTACTTGATAACCTATTAATTTCCAATCTTATTTGGTTGAAGTGTTTAGCTTGCAGCTGGTAATTGCTTCTATTAGAGAAGATACAAGGTGTTTTCTCTTTGTCACATCAGAGGGCCCCAAATTTCAGAGTTTTGGAGATCAAATTTGCTTTGTTAAGGATCTGGGAATAAGATCTTTACATGGGATGAATTATCTTCTTGCAGTTTTCAGAGTAGGACTCTTGATATTAACTTGTATACTTGATAAAAGCATGAATCAAACCTATATTTCACACCTCGTGTAGCCATGTGTTACCAGATTTCAGTGCTGGGTGACTTACTGACATTTTAACATGTCTCAACTATGCGTTGGCTGTGTGACTAACCCCATGCCTAGTAAAGGTGCTTATGTCAAGTGGTGAGAATTTGCGAAATACCAGAGAACTTCAAATGATTTGTATTCATCATCATCACAGTCAATTCCTGTACCCTTTCCCCCATTTCTGTTGCATTGCATTGCATTTTTTAGTTTGGAAAATAACCAACCATAAACCTTTTCAACTTTCTAGTAGGTTTGTTTTTTATGTTCTTCCCTTGAATGATTTTTTTCATCCTTGTTTTCTCTTTTCCCTAGCCATGTTTGTGTCTGTGTGATTATTGCTTTTTTAATACTGTCCAGGGTTCCCTGAATCATGTAAAATGCAGTGAAGTGTTGTTTGTTACCGGGATTTCTGGGTAAATGGGGCACTACACAAAACAATTACTGTGTGTTTTTGGCAGCCTGCAGCAGCAGCATGAGTGCTGAAGTCATGTCATGCTGCTCCCTCCTGGTTTGCGAGAGCTTACAGCATTGCAGAGCAAATACACGGTCTCAGCGTAGTGGGCAGTCTTCAAACAGAGGATCAAGTCCCTCCAGTGCAGTAATTCTTTCTCTTGTTCTGCTCAAAATGGATGTTAAAGGATGAAATAGAACTTCCTTTGCTAGAAGAAAAAAATTCTTTCCACATTTTTCTTTTCTCTTTCACTGATGGTAATGACAGGAAGAAGAGCAGTTTTGAATTTTTACTGACAGTGTTCCTTTCTTCACTTTATACTGGCGTGGTAGAGTTGTTAATCAACGTGGCCCCACTTGTTAGTAAATGGCCTTGACATAATTCTGGTTTCTCCAGTGTATGGGATTGACACACAGGGAGGTTATATAGAATGGCTTCAATTTTTAGTCGTAAGTGTGCTTGCTGATCCCTGTATGTGCTGAGTCAGAGAAAAATTCTGCCGTGTCTGTAGAATGTGGGAGTCGATGAAAACTAATTAAGTGATGCAAAAACCTTTCAGCACTTTTGGGCAAGCTTTGCCAAAAGATCATTTTTTTCACAAGTCTTGAATCTTGATCAAAATACCTAATCAGGATGTAGACCTTGTCATAGCTGCCATTAGTGCTTTCAGTCATCACAACAGTGTAAGGTCCTCATGCAGAAAGGTTCATGGCATAAGTGTGTCTGATACGCTGACAGAGCTGTGATAGTCCACGCAGCTTTTGTTTCTTCCAAAGGGATTTTTTTTTTCTTAGTAGCTGAGTGTAAGAATCTTACCTTGTCAAGCTGCACGAAGTGGTGAACAGTGTGAACATAACCCCATAGCTCAGTGTTCTTAAATTTCTTACTTTTTAGCTTGAATTCTATTTTAGGAAGAGGCTAGTGATGCTACAAAAGTGCCATGTTTTGCAGACATGTTTTACCTGAAGAATGCAAAAAGGACTTACAAGTTGAATTCTTTTTTTAATGCTACTGAACTAAATAAACCCTCAGATCAGTTGCTATGCTTTTGTGATCTGTTGCACTGAAACAGAAATAAGCACAAAGGAGGATCTTCTGTGTTCTTCATACAGTGTATATAAAGATTTTCAGCATTTGGAAGTCAAATAATGTGTAATTGCTTTAGTATGAGAATTAGTAATATTTTAAAAATACTTGAAAATGGTCAAACAAACAAATTTAAATTAATGGAGACTTAAAGTAAGGTGACGGTTCAGAGGAGAATAAGGACTCTATGTAGAAGGTATTTACTTGATATGATCATACAGTTTTGTGCCAGGGGAGGTTTAGATTGAATATTAGGAACAGTTCGTTCCTGAAGGGCTGTCCAGCCCTGGCACAGCTGCCCTGGACAGTAGTGGAGTCCTCGTCCCTGGGGGGACTTAAAAGCCATGTGGATGTGGCACTTGGGGGCATGGGTTAGTGGTGGCCTTGGCAGTGCTGGGGGAGTGAGTGGACTCAGTGATCTGAGAGACCTTTTCTAACCTAAATGATTCCATGTAAGTGGATCTCTGTACACAGGAATTGAATATGAGAGAAGTATGCAGCTGCATAGGTAAATTACTTGGATAAAAGAATACAGTGGAACTGTGTGCTAGAGCCTCAAGCATTTTGGGGTCAGTTCATAATTCCTGAGTGCAGTGCTCTGGCAGCTAAGTCCTGTATTTCCTCTGCAACAGAGAGGTATAGTGTGCCCTCTGAAGATTAGGGACTTAGATTATGGTTTGTGTGACCTCTGCTTTCATAAAGCAGTGCCAGCATACCCACCATACAAGTGTGGCCTCTCGCTCTTAGGATGTTTGTCATAAAAATGGACAACTCCTGTTTTCTGCTGTTCAGAAGATGATTTCTTAGTACAATGAAACCAAATAAACATTTCTTACCTTCATTCTGTTTCTACAAAGTTAAAGGGTGGGTAAAGGCCTTAGTTTTATAAATGCCATAACTCTCTTAACTGTTCTGTCTTAGTAAACTTTTGGAGCAGACAAGTCATGACTTAGTAATGAAAGCC
The DNA here is from genome assembly GCA_035583155.1 of Acropternis orthonyx. Taxonomy (NCBI): domain Eukaryota; kingdom Metazoa; phylum Chordata; class Aves; order Passeriformes; family Rhinocryptidae; genus Acropternis; species Acropternis orthonyx. The sequence continues at coordinate 86,961 of JAWWEU010000163.1, forward strand.
AGGGAGACTGTAACCTGAAAACTCGTGTTCTTCCAGTCTTTGTTTGCAGTATAATTCGAAAGGTCACCAAGTCAGTTTTTAAAAGATGGGCACATCCTATGCAGTATGTTTGCATCGGGGAAAGAAGCAAATTGTAGTTCAAGAAAGAAAAGGTCTTCCCTCACAGCTTTATGAAAACGGTGCAGATTTTGCTGCATTCTGCAGTGCGTTCAGATACTAAATTTTGCTTTAACTGGGAAGATGCCATTGCCAGAATGCAAACCGGTTATTCTAGTCTTGCTTTAAAACCCACCTTGCAAAGTGATAACAGTAACAAAGGTGGGAATTCACCCCACCCTGTCTTCCCACTGCAGTCAAACCTCAATTAGCTCCATTTATATGCTAATATTAAGCGCTAATAGGAAGCTTCCTTTTTCTTTACTTTGTACACAGTGAGGAAATAATACAGGAAAACCTGATTAGGTTGTATTAATGTTGCATAGTTAGTAATGAAATTTGAAAATAAATAATAAAATCATTCTTGTACACATTAATTGTCCCATTCTTCCATTGACTACTCTACGTTTTCTGTTCCTTCTGTTATTTTAAATATTCAACTTCTACTTGTCTCTATTGGATGTGGAAAGTTGGCTGTCTCTGGCCTTTTATTCTCAAGTTGCATTAGGATTTTGTTTGTGTTTGAGGATACTTTGTTTTATACTTCACAGTAATTGGTTCGAAAAACAAATTAAAAAATAAACCAGAGAAAAATGTTTTTCTGTTGGGCTTTAATGGAATAACTGAGAGTACTAAAATGGAAGAAGAAACTAGTTTCAAGGACTTCTGTTATTGCACAATTAAATAGTAATTCCTGAGCTTTCCATGTTTGTGTATATGCAGTTATGTCAAGGATCAGAATATTTAGTCTGAAACAACAGTCTTAGTCCTTTAAAACATTTTTTCCTTCTACTGGATATAGAAGTTGTTGTTGTGTAACTTCTTTAAGTTCATGCCAAATCATACCTGCACTGTTGAGTTTTAGCTTAGTTTTCCACTCAGGGCACCTGTTTACTCTGTACTTTGGACGTTGAGGCCAAAACCAGTCTGTATGCTTTTAACTGGAGAGCCTGTTTTTAAAACGGTTACTTGTTTTTACTTGCAGTTGTGCAGTCTTTTGTATTCAATTTCTTAAGTACCTATTCCAGTTTCTTGTGGAAATTTTGTTCACAGATTTTTGTGCTTCTAGAAAAGTTGTAGAGAATTTTCTGACTAGTGGCCCTTTTAATGTACTAAGGATAGAAAAGAGACTTTTCTTTCCTCCCAGTCTTCTCTTATCGAAGAGTTGTTACCCTTGGGATACAAGTAGGCTGTTTTCTGGTATGGTTGGATCCTTAGGGATCAGGCTAACTTTTCCTTCTCATTGAACAAGATACTAGGCTGAGGAGGCTGTGGATGTGCAGTGTCCCTGCCTGCTGGGTGCCTCAGTAGCTGGCTATCATTCTTGGGGAGTGGCAAGCAGAAACTTTAAGAGCTCTTTTCACTGTCCTCAGCTCTACTGAGCCTCTAACCTTTGGCCCAAGATTGAGGTTTTGAGGGGCTATTCAGTGCCTTCAGGACTGATTCCAAAGCCCAAACTTAGCAGTGTCACAGGAATAGATTAGTCAGAAATAGAAGATATGTGCAGAATTTCAACAGAGATTAAGTACTTGATCTTTGAGCTTCAGATAATTCAGGAAACACCATGTTTCCAACTTAAAAGAAGAAATACATATTTATATTCTGCCTTCAGGAGGACAGTTGAGGGATCTAGTCAGCCAAAAGGATGGTTGAGAATGTAGCAAAATACATACTTTTTTAAGCTTTTCCTCTCTCTGATGAATTGCTACCACTTTTTAAATGGTGTAATTACTGTGTAGTATTGTCTTCCATCTCTTCTATCTTTCTTGGTTCAGTTCTAGTAGGTTGGGGTTTTTTGATGTTGTCAAAGTATGGCAGTAGGGTAGAGAAGGGGAATACTAATGTTTTGATTTCTCCTTGGGAGAAAGGTTGATGATGTTGCCACTGACTGTTTTAAGGAATTATTTGTTCCTGGCTGTCCTTTGTCAAGGGAGAAAAATACCTATTGTTTTCCTGGCAGGCCTGGGAGTGTAGCTTGACATTGGTGGCCATGATAAACAAAAAAGCAGTTGGTTTTAATGCCCACACATTTATACGTTGTAATTTAAGATCAAATACAAAAACCTGGCTGTTGTTGATGCAACTGCCTACCTAGATTTAAATTGTTACTTAGCTTGCCTAACTTTGTAAAAGAAAGTTCTTGCTCCTGCAGATGACTGAAGTTTTGTTTGTGTAAATTTCTTAATATGCATTTTTGACTGTGCCATGGTGAGAATAGGTGAACTTTGTGCTCCCATCAGTGTAACGCTATAGAAAAAGTTCTAGAGTGAAAATACTCAATTTTCTATGAATTTGTTTTCTAAAAACCTTGAAATGCCATTTCACTCTAACACTTGTTGATATGTAGGCAATTACACATATTTGCTTAGTTAAAATTGCCTGGCAGTGTAGCTCAAAAGAGCATCTCTGAGCTTGGTAGAGCAAGTATATGTTTAATGCTATGGAAGATATTTTTGAAATATCAAAGTGTAAGATTTCACTCATCATCAGTAGAAAGAAAGTATTAGAAAACCCCAATCATACTGGATTTCTAGTACTTTAGCAAGTAACGTTTTCCTGAAGTGGAAACATTGCATCTCTTATGCTGTTTTCTGTGTCCTGTACAGTGTGTGTGAACTATGAGGTTAGAAACTTCATCTACCCAGGGAAAAACGTCTGGGAAGTAAACAATCTAAACAAGGGTTCAAAATTATTTTCAGTTTTAAATTTTCAGTGAAATATGTAGGGATTTTGTACTGACACAGACACGCTTCTCAATTCTCACAGCGTGAGGAGAACTTGAAATCTTCATGCCAGGGAACATCACTAATGGAATGAAACTGGCTCCATTATAACAAAATTGAGAATTTTCATTGATTTTTGGGAGCCCAGAATGTTTTTGTTTGTTTTTGCATTTTTAACAGAAAGATTTCTTTGGTTTACTGTGTACATCAAAGGGGAATACGTCGTACCATCTCATTTCCAATTTAGTAAGGGGAAAATGGGTACGTGTATTTAAACTGCTGGTTGCAAACAAAACTAATGTGATTATATATCATTTGTCTTCAGCTGTTCTTGTTGAAATGGTTTCATATCTGGCAGTGGGAAATAAAGTGTTTTCACTATGCTGGAAATGCCTCACATACTTTATTTTGGAGAAATTTTACTGTTCTGTTTGATATCTTTCTTTTGTCCTTGTAAAAGTTACTTGACGACTCAGCTGATCATTCACTGTTTTCTGTTTTCAGGTTGCAAAACAGCAATGTCCCAGAACTGACCAGGCTCCTCACAGTAAGTAAGCTGTAGCAAGAAGCATTCTGATAATTTTCTGAGAAGGATGACTCATACAGGGAAAAGGAAAATGTTATGTATGGAATGGCTTAGTGCTAAAATCTGCTTCCAGGTCCTGGTTTCAGCCAGACATTAAGCAGAGTGTTAACTATAACTTAAAGATTCTTTGTCCATACTTTTGTGACTTTGGGCTTAACTATTGGGTAGGTCTTTAACAATTCACGTCCATAATACTGTTATCATTCTCTGGATTACCATGTATGTAGGCTTGAAATATAATAGAATGTAATTTTAGTGTATAACTTTACTAGTTTTGGTGTCTCATGTTATACAATTTAGGGAATATTTAAAACTAACTGAGAGTTTGAGCTGAGAGTTTCGATTCCAAAATCAGTTTCGGTGACTGAAAAGCATTTTACATAGTCAGAGAACATGTGATATTTTGCTAGATGATGAGCATGAGTTACGTTGTTTTACTGGACTACTGGGAAATGAAAAATTTTGCATTTGCATCAGTTTGCTTGGGGTTTTTTCAGAATAGCTAAAGAAAAACCTGTTTGTGTCTTACTCCAGTACTTTGCTTTAGACAAAGTTAACAGTGACAACCAAAACAGAGATTTTAGCATAAAGCCTGACTGCCTGTTTAGCTCATAGATGCAACTTTGAAGAACATTTTTAACTTCTGTTTTACTTACTGTCTGTGAGGTACATAAAACAGGAGGAAAATCTGAAATACATTTGAAATTATTTTCAAGTTTATAATTTTTGTGTTGCTCATATTAACCATCAATTCTTCATATACTCGTGATAAAATAACATGAAAATAGTGAATAATACTTAAATATGTAAAGACATATTATAAGCTTATGTACAGTAATGGGATGTGTTGGTTACCAAGAGCCTTGTTTAGATCCCAGACACAGGACTGTGTGATACAGTGGAGTCTTGTGTTTCAATAGTGACCTTCTTGCCCTCATCCCAGCCATAACTTTACAATCAGTAGAGATAAAATTTGCACTGACAGTAGGAAAATAAGAAGTCTAAACCAATTATTTTTGCATGCTGATTAAAATAATTTCTAAGACTAAATTTAAAAGGCTTGCGTTTCAGAAATGCTTTCTGTACAATACAGAAGGAGAAGCTGTTCCAGCCACTACTTGTGACTTAATACAGTGTTTACAGGAATGGTAAGAGCACTAACAGCTGCTGAATTCAAAGAGTGAATAGGTTAATATGGAGAGAGCAGATCTATTAAATAGGAGGGATCAAGTGAATTAAAGTGAAGATATTGCTTAGCAGGCAGTGATAGAAGAGCAGCTAAGGGCAGGAGGTAAGATAGCCCGCTTATATGAAGACAGGAGCAGCATTCTGAACCTTTTAAAAAAATTGAAAAGCAGAACTAGGAAAGTCATTAAGTAATTTGCAGTAATAGAAATACAAAGACTTTATCTAGGATTTAACATTTACTGCAGGCATCAGATATTGTGAAACTTCCTGTAATGGAGTACTATACTACCAGTTTCTATAAGGTGAGCCATTTTAATGAAAAAGACTTCATTTCATAAAAGCTGAACCTTGTTGTTTTGTGAATGAGGTAACGCTGGGACGTCCTGAGACTGCTACCTTCCCAGCCTCCAGTGTCTGAAGAAAAATAGTGAAACTTTCTAGAGGCAGCTTCCCGTTTTGCAGGCGATAACAGGATGTAGTATGTAACTGGTAGTAAACATTACCTGTATGTTTGACTTTGAAAAGCTATACCTGTTTAACTTTCTGACTTGTGAAATCTTGTTTAAAAAAAAAAAAAAAGTCCTTTGCCCTGGGGAGGAGATGCAATCCCCATTAAGAATACAGATGCATTGGTTGGATTAAAAACTTGTCTCTTAAGTTCTCTGAACACCCAAGTGTTAAAAGGGCTCCTTCCTCCTTAATGTTTTTGGAGTTATTACCTACAAACAAGTCTGGATCCTACTCTGTAGGGCCATTTTTCCTAGACCTACAGCCATGGAATGAGAGATGCCAGCTGCCCTCTGTTACTGCATGGAAACATTAGGATGAATGCTGAACAAAAAAGTGCCTGACTCAGGAAATGAGAAGGGTGCTCGATAAATGGTTAAGCATAACTTTTCTCCCTTTAAATAAGCAATTAAGAAGAATAGGAGGACGTTATAGAAAGATACGTGCTTTTTAATGAGTTTTCCTGTAGGCATTAAAAAATGCAAGAGAAATAATATCCAGGTGTAGATTTCTTTCAACGAGCTTAACGTTAGGGCTGGCTGTTAGTACTAAGTGTGCCAGTTTGTTTTGCGTGTGTGTTTATGTCCAACTGTAACTTCTTTTGTGAAGGTTGAAAAATACCAAATTTCTGAAGAAGCAGGAAAAAACCCTATATCCTTAGTCATCTCTAACATTTCTGTGAGTACAGTCAATTCTTTAGCCTACAGAACATACTTTCTTCACTATGAAGCAAGAGCAACCCTTCCATCTAAACTAAGAAATGGCACTTCAGTGTGCCTTCAGTTGTAACAAATAGATTGCTCAAGAAAGAGCTTGAAAAGATTAGGAAAAATGGCAAGTAATAATTCCTTCTGTGTTGTGAGTTGTGGTGTTGGTGGTTGGTTCGTTGGTTTGTTTTTTGCCCCCCATGTTAAAGTGATGCCATTTTAGATAGGAAGTTCTTGAGGATGCTAATTTCTGCTCCCTAGATACAGAATTCTTTTAATTCCTAATCATGGCTCTTTTTCCGAAAGGTGGCGGTGGTGAATTCTAACAGTTCTGCTTTATTTGTGGAAACAGATAATTTAGAATGTTGACAAAGTACTTGAAAGTTATGCAGGTAATACTTTCTAAAAATTTTCTATGTGGTTGTAACTAAGCAAGTTATTAATGGCTATAATGAAAAAATGAGTTAAAAGATCAGCTCAACAGAAGGCTGAAGAAAATGTTCTGGAGTTAAGTTAGAAAGTTAAGAAGTGATGCCTCTTTGACCAAAATTGTGATGACAAGGCAGGTCTATGAGAGATGTTGCTATTGCAGGAATACTGGAGTTGGTGAATACTGTGGTTTGCAGAAGAATCCTTGTAGGTGAGATCTACACTGAAGGGGATCTTCTCGATTTTTTTGGAGGGGAGGGTGGAGGTAAAAAAAAGAGTGAAGAAGAGCAAGATGTTAAAAGATTCAGAAATCAAGCTTTCTACAGAAAGCATAAATAAGGATTTGACAGGTTTTGAAAACTACCCAGTTTCTTTTCACAGTAACAAAGTATGCATTGGCTTACTTGGAATTGGTGGCCGGATCTGTGAAGGCAAACTGCAACAGAAAAAGTGTGAAGAGTTTTTCTTGCTGTTAGATCCACCAAAAATTCTGTATATTGCAGTAACTGGTTTTAAAATATAGAAGCAAATTGCCAAGAAAAGACTTTTTCTTACATGAAATTTAAGTGTATGTAAATAGTAGCCTGGTGCAAACTAATTAAAAACACAGCAGACTTGCAGAAACATACAAGTTAGACAAACATGTTTTAAAATTTTTATAAAACCCTATGCTTTATCACTTGTCAGCTTCCGTGGCTCAGAAAAAAAGAAATTGAACAAAAAAATGTGAGTCTTGAACTGGTTCCATTCTTATCAAAAGTTAGCTAAAGCATCTAATACATAGCCGTATTTGCCTTTTTTCATCATTTACTCAAGAGGATGCAGAGAATTCAGGGAAAGATGCATTTGGATATGGAAATGGTGTCTCTGTTTTTATATTCCTCCCAAACAATTCTGGGGCCTACAATACAGGGAAGACATGAACCTGCTGGAGTGAGTCCAGAGGAGGCCCCGGAGATGCTCCAAGGGCTGGAGCCCCTCTGCTCTGGAGCCAGGCTGG